>CAMZMU010000042.1:81931120-82340746 GCA_947311845.1 Poa pratensis | reverse complement strand
AACCCTTGCTGAACTCGAGGCAGGGAACCCACTTGGAGCGGATCAGGAAGTCGACCTGCTTCAGGAGGGCCTCCGTGGAGAGCGGTGGCAAGTAGGACAGGGTCTCGAACTTCTTGATCCCCTCAATCGGCCACACCTGAATTTGTTCATAGAACACACATCAGTTGGTCCTCAGCTCAACACTTTGTGCACTGCTAACTAAGTGAATTGAACACGTAAGCTTGTTTCTTCGGTCTGGTGACCATATATACATACATACCTGCATGCACCGGATCCTTCCGCCGTTGCTGACGCTGCCGAGGGCAGAGCTGGAGCGGCGGCTGGTGGGGAGCCCTGCAGTGGACTTCAGCCCCTGGAAAGGAGCAACGGCGGTGGCCGCCGACGACATCACAGTGGGAGCCATCGTTGTAGGCAGCTAACAGGAGAGGCACAGGCTTTGCTTGAGGCTCTGTATGCTGGCTCGGCCACAGCGGCTTATATAAATAAACCGTAGGCTCCCACCCATTCCATTATCTGCACAAGATCTGGGAAGAGTGGCTGCTCTTCGCCGCGGGGATTAGACCCGCCCACGGTCGCATACTGCAGATCAGGTCGAACCCACGTGGCAGCGAGGGTTATCTTATGGACGTACGCTCTACCCTGTCCATGCGTGGCTGATCTTTCTAATGCAGAAAGCTCGTCCATTTCGGGCGTGTTTGGTTGGTTGTATGCGTGGCCTGTTAAGCCATTTCTATGTAGAAACATCGAGCTGCAAAACATGGTTTATGAGTGATTAGATAGAGCACACCGGTTAGTTGTGTGTTGATTTTGTGTTGTGCTCACCTCTTTTAAAATAGCTGATCTTACCATCTCTTTATAACGTAACAACACACATCAGCACATTCAACTCATCAGAACTAAACATACTAGCATAGTGGTAAACCAAATTCATTAGTACCTTAATGCACAACTGCATACTTAAATAGTAATGTGCAATTACCATAAGGGGCTATACACCCTCACCAAAATAATTTTTGGGCATCATTAGCCCTCGACATCAATAACACGAGCATCCCATGCCCCTGCTTGACACAAACAGGAGCATTGTTGGATGTATGCCAAAAAGGTAATGATAATTTACATCTGATTCATAATTATGTTTCATGATACTATATCATAACTATTCTGGCTCCTCGATGTGAGATTCAGAGGAAAACTCACATGCACGTGTAGTAAACATGAGCAGTTTATAGATACCCTGGTCTTATCTATAGACCAATTTGTTGAATGCAAGATGACTGTAATTTCCTGGTCATGGATATATTTTATGTCAGCATCAATGAATGGCATATTGTTAGTGGAAACAATATAGCTAGGTAGACCCAAGTTGTTGATATGCTAAGAGACCCATTTAAAGTGTCGTTGTCCTTAGTGACATATCACAGAAGAATTATTATACGACATGTCCTTAAACCATGAGGTTATTAAGGTTATACATTCACGAAGTGTTACTTCGGTGCTATCAAGTATCACGTGGTAAACTGGGTGACGTCTCTCGTGATGTTGGCGGGACCAACCGCCATGGATCTGCCGACTTTGCCTAAAGCTCTCGCCCAGAACGTGACACCCCGCCTTTGGCCCCACTGTGGGCGCCAACTGTCGAGTTATCGGTATCGTAGGGGGCATGCGCTGAGGGTAGAATGTAGGGAAGGACATAGGGGGCTCTGGTGACGGGATTGCACACAATGTTTTACCCGGCTTCGGATCTCACAATGGCGGCGAGATCCTACGTTGCTATAATTCATTATATATGAATATGTGTGCAATGGAGGTTGTAAAGCGTAGCCCTAAGACTCCCAGGAGGCCGGCTATATAGGCGACGTGCCTCCGACTTACAAGGAAAGTCCTAACCAATCTAGATATGGACTCCTAGACTAACACGGCTGGACCGTGGCTTGTTCCCTAAGGCGGTAATCATCTGACCTTCGTCTTTTGCACTCTTCTTGGCTGGCTTTGGGCTTCTCCTTCTGCTTCAGCCCACTGGGCCGCCCGGTAAAGCCGGAAGGCTTTACCACCCATGGGCCACCCTGGTAGGCTGGTATTTCTCTATGTCGTGGGTATACCCGTTCGGCATATCCTCCATATCGAGCTTTGTCCGTGGCCTCGTCGTTGAGACGCCGCTTCCCTGCATAGTGCTCCGCCTCGAATGGCTCCACAGCCATGGCATCGCGGTAATCCTCGAGCACCCGCTCGAGGGACATATGCGCCCGCACGGAGCTCTCGTCCCCGCCTTCGCCGGTGGCCACTTCATCGGCCTCGGGCACGCCTACGTCTATAGCTGGATTCCACGGATCGTCTTCCCTCTCACGGGCACGGAACTCCGCCTCCAGCTCCAAGCGGCCCTCCAGGGTTAGCATCGCGTATGTGGTTCACAGCCGACAATTCTATCCAGGCTGTCCTGACGTATCGGGGTGTCGGGGGCAGGGGGGTAGAGATGCTTTTACTGCTGGCAGCTGTCTACGATATTTAGACTTCCCCAGAACAAATTGTTTTTGCTACGCATTTTGTGTTCATTCATAGTTTCATACACACCCGGAAAGTTTCAAAAAATAAATGCAACTTCTTATTACGAGTGGCTATCAATCCAATTAACCCCTGAAGCGAGATGTCACAGTTACATACTTTATCTCTCATATTCTTTTGCGCATCACAAACATTCCTACATGGCGACCCTTACAGACAGTTGAGCATACTGTAAATCATCCAAACAATAATCTCCAGATGGAAGTTGCATAAAATGACGCTGCAACAAAAGACCGTAATGAGGCGAGACAAAATTCATAAATACTGAACCCTGTAAAAATCCCAAAGAATTTCGCTAACTGCACTTTCAGTGTCCACCTTGTTAACTAAGTGCTAAGTGCGTGCCTACCTGATTCTTCAGCCAACTGGATCAAAAGGCCACCTACTAACATCGCCAGCATGATGGGTTACAACACCAAAAAATAGCTAAGAACTCTACTTATACACACTCCTGTGGTCTGCCGGCAAAAGAACATGTACAAAACTTTACACGAAAGGGAGACTAGGATCTTCCGGTCCGTTGTGGCTGCTGCTTCATGCTGGCTCTCCTTGCGACGTCCCATGGCTTGTGAGGCACACCGACGCCTTGCTGTGACGCGAAGAACGACTCGTATCCCGGGGAGTCAAAAGCAAAACCAGTGTGCTTGGAGTTCTCTCGGGGAAGCATGGAGATGGCGTAGCTTCTCGCTTCTTCAGGGCTCAAATGGCTCCTCTCTGGCAGATGTATCATGTTGTATTCGTGGGGGTCATCCTTGTGCATCTCTTGAACTACTTGGTAGTCATAGGGGAATAGCCATCTCTGAAGCCTGAAATATCGATAGAGTATCAGAGATAGCACACAGTTGATTCAACGACTTCAGTGTGTAAACTGAAAGGTAGCTAGGTGGTATTAACTATAGTATAATTTTGCAAAAGGAAAAGCTGCTATCTTACGATAGATATAGGAAGTCACCAAAGAGAGCGATGACCGGAACAAGCATTAGTGTGAGGTAGAAGAAAAAGGTGCTCATCAGGACATAAATCACAAAATATACATTTTCCTGCATAAGGAACACGGCATGAAGTTAATGCATATGTAAAAAGGATGGTCATCAGCAGAACAATACTGCATAATTCACTCACCTGTCTGTCAAATGATGTCATTATCGCAGAGTAAATAAAGATAAACAGAAACCAGGCAGCTATACTGCCAGCTACACTGAAATAATGCCATCTTGTAATAGAGTTGCACGACATGAGGAGACGGAGGTTCACAGTCACCACAATACAAGTAAAGGCCATCGTGCTAACATCCCATTGACCGAGGATCTTGCCAGATGAGCCATGACCATGCTGACTTGCAGCTGCAGTGAAGTAATAGAACACTATTGACTGGTAGAAGGCAAAGAAACCCCAGACCGCTATCACTTTCCACTTGAAGAACGTATTCCTAATTCCTTCCTGGTAAAGTTGTGGGTATTTTTTTGATAGAGATGCACTCACATCCTGAAAGGGTTCATTTTAGTGAATGCAGCAAATAGCATCACTCCAGAGCTAAATATAGAACGGATACAAGCAACTATACCTTATCAAACAAGCCAACCATAATTACAGGCAGCGCTGTGAAAATGACATTATACAGAGATTGGAACCAGTCATCGTAAAATCGTTGACCAGAAAAGCCAGTTTGGAAAGTGAACCAGAACTGAGTTAGCGTAAATGTCAGATTCTTGTAGAAGAAGTATGTGATAACCTGAAATTGCAACGTGTCGGCACTTAGTTTTCGTAAACTTACTGAAAGCTACAAGCTAGGAAAACCATAAGCATACCTTGCACAATCTCAAGTATGACCACCGTCCATGTACAAGAAGTAAATCAGTAAGATATCGAAACTGAGCGATGGCAAAATCACTAGCCATAACAGCTTGCATTCCTTCTTGTCCGCTAATGCCAATCCCAACATGAGCAGCTTGAATCATGCTTACATCATTAGCGCCATCACCGATGCTGAGAGTTATCTTACGAGCACCTTTCCTAACTAAGCTAGTAACCTACAAAATGTGTGTCAACATTGTCCATTTTGACATCATATTACAAATGGTCTATGCATGAAAATAAACACACAAATCAGAGATTTTGATATTCTAATGGTATAGGTAATAACTAATTGAGCGCATATGATATGTCTGTAGTACAGGATTGAGTTAGAGACCAAAACTTATAGCAAATGCAACCAATGTACAATGATTAATAGCATCTCCAGCACAAACCCTTATAGTGGAGGTACAATATTTTGTTATTCCCTTTATGTAACAATATCGAGATAACCATTTTACTAAGTGCCCTGAAAAGCATCCATATGAGACCTTGACTATAATGAACACAGATACCCCTAAATGAAGCATGACATACTGTTAATTATTCCCTGGGTGGAAAATGCAAAGTAATGCACGAATAAGATACTAACAGCAATAAATGATATTTACCTGTGCCTTTTGCAGTGGAGAAACTCGACAACACACAACTGAGTGGCAAATTAAACTCAAGCTAAGAAGATTAACACGTAGAGCTGGGTCTAGAGCATACATCAAGCATCTTCCATCAATAATGAAAGACAACTTTCGTCCTGGTGTGCTACTTAGAGAACAGTGGGCTTCCTCGAGGTAACTTTTTAGACTCTGTTTTACAGAGTCTTTGATAACTCGTGCAATTTCCACAGGGTCGCCCTGAAAATGAGTGGCTCATTATATACGGCAAAGGCAGGTCCATAAGAAAGATCACACCACATGTTAAAAGTTGGTTTACGCCAATCAGTTATCAGACACAATCATATTTGATTATGCTTGATTGAAGTACAAAGAACAAGAGGTACATCGCAATAAAGGCTGAATCTCCCCCATAACAAATTCCTCAATACCCCACCAACCAAAGTACCAAGGGAAAATGCGATTTCCAACCGAAAAGAACACATCCAATTGAGGCATTCCTTTATTTCAAATGATATGGTTTAACACCTTTAGCAAAGTCTTCACTTGCAAATCAATTTCAAGCTTATAGAAGATGTGTCGTGGACGTCAGTCCATGACATCAAAGCAGACTAGTTCCATTACGGACCAAAAGCAAAAAAAACAGGTCACGACCCTGTTCGTACTGCAGAAGGAGATGGTCACGTGTTTGGCAAGGACTTGCAGAGGAAAGGAGAGTTGTTTAGGAAAGTATAGGATTAGGATAGAGTCCAGTTGTACAAGGAAAGGTCTAGTAAGTCAAATCATATTAGGAGAGGTCAAGGGTATGGGCATCCGTCGTTATGTAAGGATGACATGTAACCACGTTTGAGACAAGCAAGAACAAGCAATCTAATCTTCCCCTAGTAATTCTCTCTTCTCAGCCTATGTCTACCCAATCCCTCGCAGCCACGCCGTCCGTCTATCTTCTGCACGGTAGTTATCCTGTTGTGGATCTAAGTCCACAACAATTGGTATAAGAGCCGACCACAATGGCTTCCGATGCCGGCTCATTCATGGAGCAATTCAAGGCCTCTGTTCAACCAATCTTTGATGAATTCAAGGTGCGCCGTGCTTCAGATCGTTGTTGCAGAAAATGAAAGGAGGATAACAATGGCTTCAGTCGCCAACACGGTGGGTATGACCGCAACAGTGTCAGCGCAGCCAGAAGTTGACACAGCAACGGCGACCTATCATCAGAGGCGGCAGTGGATGAGGATCAAGAAGCAGAGACGGTAAACCCAAACACGATGGCTGCCAGACTCTTCACGGCGGTGGAGCTCGCTGGATCGATGGACGTGAAGCAGCAAGTTGTGACGGCTGCATCACGTGATTACGCAAAGATTGGCATAAACAGGCCACATGTGGATCAGATTTGCAAGGAGACGAGCCAGGAGGGCAAGCTGCAGGGCAGGGAGAGAAAACCATGTCGACCAAAAGAAATGGAGACAGAATTATATGTAGCAGATTGCATGAACAATCTCATGTGTGTGCACATCCATTCATGATCAATCCAGGAGAGTGCTGGAGATAAGAAAAGATTGGTTATGTTCAAGCATCCAGCAAATGAGGAAGGCCAAGAGAAGACAAGTTCTACATGCAAGAATTTGGCAAGAAACCTAGAAAATCGCCGAACTGTAATAACAGACCAATATCAAAGTGGGGATATGAAGGCCTTCAGCCCTAGCTGCCAAGCTGCTTGTCCAAGATGGGTGTACTGTTGTGGACGTCAGTCCATGACATCAAAGCAGCACTAGTTCCATTATGGCCGGCCGGACAGCGACAAGACAAGGTCACCAGAATGTTCGTATTGCACAAGGAGGTGGTCACGTGTTTGGCAAGGACTTCCAGAGGAAAGGAGGATAGTTCTTTAGGAAGGTATAGGATTAGGAAAGAGTCTAGTTGTATAAAGAAAAGTCTAATAAGTCTCATTGTATTAGGAGAGGTCAACAGTCTGAGCATCCGTTATATAAGGATGAAATGTATCCACGTTTGAGACAAGCAAGAACAAGCAATCTAATCTCTCCCTAGTAATTCTCTCTTCTCCGCCTATGCCTACCCAATCCCTCGCAGCCACGCTGCCTGGCTATCTTGGAAGTTATCCTCTTGTGGATCTAAGTCCAGAACAAGATGATACTCCCTCCATTCCGTAAAATAAGGAGTATAAATTTTTCAAAAGTCAAACCACGTAAAGTTTGACCAAACTTTTACAAAAAACTATCAACCTCTACGATGTCAAATCAAATCTTATTAGATAGATTATTGAATATATTTTTATTATATTTGTATAGTATTATAATTGTTGATAGCTTTTCTATATACGTGGTCAAACTTTAGATGGTTTGTCTTTTGACTTAGATGGTTTGTATTTTGACAAAATTATATGCCTTCTTTTTACGAAATGGAGGTAGTATATGTGAAGGCTTAACCGGATCCGTGAAACAATATCATTTTAAAGTGCAATTCTATATGATTATCTTACCCTTTCTTCAACATCTCTAATGGCATTTGTCTCCGAACTGATTATGAACTGTTTTGTGTCGTTGTTCACCAGACTGCACGCTGCAGAGCAAATAACCAACTCAATAATTTCTGAAGCTTTTCTATGCCAGATGAAAAAGGGGGAAACAGAAATCCAATATGCAATACTGAGTTTTTATTATATACCTTTAAGAAAGGAATAAGCAAAGGTTAAACAAATACTCCCTCCGTTCGGAAATAGATGTCTTTCATCTATCCAAATTCGGATGTATGTGTACACTAAAACATGTCTATATACATCCGAATTTGGACAAATTCAAGACATCCTTTTCCGGACGGAGGAGTAATAAACAATTAAAACCTCACCGTATGCTATATTAATTGCTGTTTCCATTTTATCTCCAGTTAGCACCCAAATTTTTATGCCAGCTGCAGAAAGAGTTTCAATGCACGCTGGCACCCCATCTTGCAGTTTGTCTTCTATAGCAGTGCACCCTATCAACATAAGCTCCTTTTCAATCAACTCAGCCACCTACAAGAAAGAACGACAAGAAAATTATATCACAACATGACCCAGCAAAAGAAGAAAATACTTTAACTTCGATTTATTTTTCCTACAAATCACTGTTTTTGATCATATGCCAGATTGCAAAGATAATGCTATTATCTTGATATTCTTCAAATAAATAAATAAATATATATATATCAATGCTTACATGTTCATGTTCTTGTTCTAGTTAAAAAGGCCAAAACATTTTTGTGCATGGTCCTTTTTCCTACCTTAATAAATGTATATCAAAGTGACTGAATACAAATATTTATCTAAATATTGCATTTGTACTACTTCCTCCGTCCCATTATATAAGATGTTATTACAATTTACAACCAATATGAATCAACATATTGGTTGTAATAACATCTTATATTATGGGACGGAGACATATATTGGTTGTAATAAAATCTTATATTATGGGACCAAGGGAGTAATATTCTATGACAATGCAAAGATAATGAATTAGCAAAAAAACACTAAATTACAAATGGGCAACTAGCATTTACAAGTTAAATGACATGTAGTTTAAAGGGAAAAAACATGGAGCGAATTACTCCACCTCTCTAAGTAAAGGTTGCCATGACGGACTGAAACTAGTGAAGTCAACCTTTTAAAACATTGACAGTTAAGATATGTAGAACTATTTTGAATTAGTACATAAAATAATGACTCTTGATTTGGTTTCAAAATAATGTATTCAAAAGTATTTCTTGCTAATATATTATAATGCAAATTATAGAAAGAGTTTTGCATTAGAGAATGAAAAATTCAAAAAGGACCTGTATTTGTCAAGTACATTCAGCAAACTACCTGTTCACAAAACAAATTTGAACTTCTGATTTATACAAAATGCAAAGATCCAAAATACCAAATGAGGCTTCTCAGATGAAGAAAAAAAAATGCAGAGCTACAAAACATTTCCTACGATGACATTAACTATCACATGATCAATAGTGCAGGTCTAGTAGTGGATAACAGTAAACCGAGAATTCAGGCAGGGAAGCATATATAACTATAAGAGCATATTATTATTATCATATCATATTAATAACATATTTAGAAGATAGTGATGCATGCCTCATCAAGTTTCTTATCGCGATCACGTAAAGAGGATTTAGCTTGCACGAACTTCTCGTTCCAGCTTTCGTATTGATCCCTGCTGAGATCTCGATAAGCAAGGCAAAGTGTACGCAAGCCAGCAGATCCAAATTGTTCTAGATGTTCTCTGCTTTTCTTCTTAATGTCATGATTTCCATCAGCTAGTCGTTCATAAATGACATTATCAGCACCCTATTACACAGCATTTATATAAGGTTAGTGCAACAATCTGCAAGATGAAAGCTAAAATAAGTTATTTTTTTGTGTATTACCTTGCAATAGAGAACAAGTTTTCCATTTGGGAATCGGCAAACCACAGATTGACGCTTCCTTGTACTGTTAGCGCAGAAAGTGTGAAGTGCAGAACAATGATTTAATATCATCGAATTTCAATAGAAAACAAATAAAGCAGACCTGTTAAATTCCAAAACATTCAGAATTTCATATGCAACGTCTTGTATACTCCCCATCCTCTCAACATGTGATTCACGAACCATGACTGTGGTTGGCGTACGTCTACAGAACAGGCATAAAATGTCACTCCAAGCATTACCATTCACAAACAAACATATTATTAGCTCAAAAATTGCAACAACAACAACAACAACAAAGCCTTTTTTCCCAAACAAGTTGGGGTAGGCTAGAGTTGAAACCCATAAGATCTCGAAACCAGGTCATGGTTCTGGCACATGGATAGCTAACTTCCACGCAGCCCTATCCATGGCTAGTTCTTTGGTGATATTCCAATCCTTCAGATCTCTCTTAACAGACTCCTCCCATGTCAAGTTTGGCCTACCACGACCCCTCTTAACATTCTCATCCCGCTTTATCCGTCCGGTATGCAATGGCGCTTCCGGAGGCCTACGTTCTATATGACCAAAAATTGCAACAAATCTATAAAAACTATGGATGAGCTCACCTCTCTGAGCAGTTGTCGTATGGAAATAAGAAAGAATAAGGAAGCAACCATTCCAATAGAAGCATAGAGATATGTGATGTTAACAGAGCTCTAATTTACATAGGAATTTTATTAATGGGTTACTAGCTCATATACTGAGAATGTGTGTTCAGTCTTTATACTACAAAACTATACTGGCAAGTAATAACCTAGATGTACTGTCCTTCTGATGCACATTTTCCCTAAAAACATAACAGAGTTTTTCTACCTGTTTGGAACAAAATGGCAAGAGCAAACTCGGACTACTCTAATGTAAGGAGTTACCTATAAAAGAAGAAACCAAAATTCTTTGCAGCAGCCACAAGTGCAGCCTCATCAGGAGAGGCAGCTTGATAAGTGATCTTTTCTGGTGTCTCCTCACCCTCAGGAAGAACTGTGTGACAGATTGCAAGGCATCTAAAGAATTCCTACAGAGAAATAAGAGCAAATAAGAAATGACTGTGTAACAATTAGCACACTAAAAATGTGAAATCATGAAAGAGGAAACATGGGCTTTATTTTGTATTTAATGCATCGATCATGATATGTAAATAATTTGTGTCAATCAGACCAAAGATGATTACGACAAAAATGAAACCAACGTCACTAAAGGAAAGAGTGAAAACTTTGCGCAGGTAGTCCGATGTATCTACCATGCAAGCCTCGTGTTTAGGTTCATTTCTCCATGCACCACGCATTATTCTGGCGTCATCAAAGTTGAATCCTTTCTCATGAACTGCAGTGGCTGATCTTTTACCCTAACAAAAGTACATAAACCAAATATAAGGACAGTTGCACATGATTTTCTCGTCACAGACACCACACTAACAGAAATAGCAAGGTAAGTGCTGGACACCTCATCGTCATCAATCCTGACTCCGGCACGCTCAGCTCCACCTTTCTCGATCTCTGTAATGCCGGTTCCATATATTTCTCCACCAATTGAACATTTAAAGAATTCCATCAAGTTTCTCGTGAGTGTTCCAGTTTTGTCAGAAAATATATACTCAACCTGAACCATTAATGGTGAAAAAAACAAGGTGACAACAAATATGTCAGAAATGTAAAGTTTATTTTTTAAGTGCTAAAACTTGTTTAAGTACCACTAAGCATTTACTTCAGTCGTATATGCATATTATGGGGGTCTAATAGCCAATTTCGAACCAAATACATTCATCATGGACAAAATGGAACCATTGAAGCATTTATGCTAAGGGGCTATTACCTGCCCAAGCTCCTCATTCAGATTAGACGTACGGGCCAAAGCTGGGGTGTTGCTCTCGGCGTGATACATATTCAGATCATTGTTAATAAATTTTGCACATTGAATGAATTTAATCATCTGCAAATCAAAGGTAACATAAGGTCTGAAAGTCCAATTATAGGATGTACTTAATTTGAAAATGGGCCTATACCTCAATGGACACGTAAAGAGATATGGGGATGATTGTTGAGTATAGAGTTATTAGAGTAAACATGGTTAAAATGGTCACCTGCAGAAGTACAAATGCATCATATAAGGCTGCTTGGAGTAAACTATCTGCAAGCGTATTTAAATAGTACATACCACAAATTTATTCTTGGGATTAAATTGGTCCTCAACCCGCCCACGCAATCCAAGATAGAAGTATTTCTCATTGATAAACACACCACTGTTGGATACAAGCCAAATATAATGTTCATTAGTGAGTTCTAAACTTCTAATTCATTTTTAGTGAAAGTGCAAAAATAGAATAGGCACATGTATTTAGAAGAAGGAAGAGAAAATAAGAACTTCCCCCAACAAACTCCTGCTAATAAATTGTTTTTGATGACTAATTGAGGAGCTCAAAAAATATAATGCAAGTGTAAGCCTCCATCACATCAACCTAACTAGTATAACTGATCTTAAGAATATACATGTAAACAAATGATACAGAATAGATATCAAATAAATTAAGTTAATCGGGATATAAACTTACCTTCCAATAGCACCAATGACACACATTGTGAAGAGGGTTGCAAATAGAGCTAGAATAAGCTTGTCTAGTTTTTTCTCCAACGTACTTCTTTTAGAAGGAACATTCATCGAATTCATCATAACCTGCATCAGTGTTCCATGGCAGTAAATCAAAGAACCAGAAGCAAATAACAAGTTGAATAAATAGATAACACAAAATTGCCCATACTTTCGTCTCGTGGCCTGTGAATATAACAGCTGCAACAATGTATTCCGTATTACGAAGGCTGCATCCCTGTGGAAAAAAGGTAGTGAGAGATTATTATCCTTTTTGCATGTGCGCCCACATACACACAGAACTGAGTGATGTGCAAGAAAAGGTTTAGTCTGATGGAAGTGAACACGTAAAAGTCCATACAAGCACTGAACCATATCTAAGTGCTGACGAGTAGGTTTTGGTCGTTTCCACTCTCCATCATAGAAACAAATTACATCTAAGTAGATTCCGCCTTGGAGCACTAGAGGTCTCTCACTTTCTCTGGTCTTAACTCATAAGAAATTTACTTACTGTCTTGGAAACGTAGCTTTCCGGCACAAGTGATTATTTCTTACACAATTTACAATCATTGCTTAAACAAGTCACTTGCCTGTCCAACATGTGAGACTAGAGAAGTGGGAAGTTGTTTATGATATGATTGAACATTTTGAAATTTATAACTACAAGAGTTGTATCATAGATAGTCTCGTTGACAAAAGCTATAGAAATGTAATATTACACGAGTATTTTATATGAATCTACTGATATCATTTGAATATGGCCAATGTTGGATGATAGTGTTAAAGTGAGAAGGATGTGAGTGAAAGCATTCCATGGTGACATTGTTTTTAACCTGAGTGGTAGTTATAGAAAAAACATGCTAATCTGGAGCATGCAAACAACTTGACGAGCGAATAATCATGTAAACATATAACGAGGGCTCGCCTGGATGAGAGGCACTAAATTGGAAGGTTTTGGTGACCAAATACCTAATCTCTCCAAGGAAATAAAAAAAACTCATTCCAACAAGCCCTAGATGAAAATTCTCAATCATGTCACTGCAAAGTTGTAAGCATGAAAAGTGCCACCGGATATCCCATTGACATGTCGGACCCTGGATCCATCTGTCATTCTCAAAAATTAGTCGCATTTTTTCAAGCCGTCAACTTTGCAGTGGAATGATCCCAATTTTCCCAATAAGATCCTAAAAAAAATAACACAGCACGAAAAGAACTTACCCTTAGTAGTATCTGATTTGGTGAAATTGGTATAGTTTGCTTGTCCACAATAAGATTCCCGGTAAATGTGTAAAGTGAATTGTTCGGCTGTTCACATTGTACTTCACCTGCAAGCAATAAGACAAACAGAGACTGTGAAGTTCAGAAAAGGTACAATGCTTATGCAATGTTCAGAAAAAGTACAAAGTTTCCTAAGTTCCATCAACTACAGAATAGACTGCCATCAAGATGAAACAAAAATAAACAGATAAACCTTTGAATTCAGAAGCCTTTTCAGGAAGATGATAGTCCCAGGTTTTCTCCAAAGCCTTCCTTATTTTCAGGTTGGTTTCCCCATCAAGATTTGCTGTCTGAGATAAATATAAAATATCCAACACACTTCAATTAAAAGAAAGTTTTCTCTGGAGTTCATTTAATACTTCCAATTTGAGCAAATAACACAACGGGTAAGAATGAATGTACTAACCTCGATGTAGCAAATGCCATCAGGGTTTGTACTCGATAGGAAGAGCAAGTCAGCAGGAAAATAACTGTCTTGCTTGATCTGCTCTAAAGAAGTGCCCATCACTATTAGTTTTTTCTTGTGTATGTATTTAGAACTCAAGATTAAAGTCAAGACACGACAAATATATCAAGTGGTATTCATTTAAGTAGAAAGCAACAGTTCAATGGATCAATTAGCTGACATAAGGAGGATTTAAGACATTACCCTCACAATATCTCCAACCTGCAGTCTTTTCCATGGAGTACTTTCCCATTTTTTACCTTGCAATACATCGACGTGTGCATTGTTAATTGACATATCATTCTGGAAACGTTTCTGTATTAAGGACAGGAGAGAAAAATGGAAGGGCGTCAGATTTCATCATTACGCATAGCACAACAAAATAGTGAAACGGCTGAGCAATGCTAACCCAGTCCTCAAAAGCTTCCTTGATGAGCGACACCAAAAGCACTAAACTAAGGGGGACCACGTTAGTGACAGGGTGGACAGGACTGCGAAAATACAAACATGTATGATGTTAGATTGTTAGAAGTATAAAGATGAAGGGAAGCAAACGATGACTGAATCAACTCATGGACTTGTTATGCTCAGAAGTGTCTAGCTGCAACCAGAGAATTCCATAGCTAACATAGGCATGCACATGCATCAGAGAGAGAGAAAGAGACCTAATTGGTGTAGTCGATAAGATTGAAATCATGAGAAAGTAAAGATTTGCCACCCGCCTGAACTGTCAAAGCAAAAGAAAATGAATTACATATGGTTCATGCTACTGAGGATTTGTCAATAGAATGTGTAAGGAGCAAAAAACAGCATATAAATACCTGTTCAAACAATCCTTTAGGTAAAAATGTCAGGACACTGTACTTTGTAGTCGACACGGAATTTCCCTGGAAATGAAGAACGGGAATGTTATGCAGAATTCATTCACGAATTGTCAGAAAATAAAGTAGAACTCTGGCATTAGGATTTGCATAAGTGATGGTTCGATATGCTTGCAGTAGGCTGTGAAAGTAAACAACAAGAGCTGATTGCATGATCAAACAAACTAGAAGCATATTCATAACATCAGACAATGATATAGCAGAGTATCAATTCCGAATAAGTTCAATCATATACACTAACATCAAAGGAAAATGTGGGGTATCAAAGACAATTCATGAATTATCTACTTACACCAGTGGAAGCAGTTTTGCAGGGATTAGGTTAACTGTCATTAAGATAATAATAATAATAATAATAATAATAATAATAATAATAATAAAATATTAACAAGTGGCGATTAATAGAGTTTCCAATTATTCAGTGGCATAAAATGTATTACAGCTGGAGGAAATGCACTGTCATGGAAGGCTAACATGGCAACGAAATACATGGAAAGCAATCAATTCCCCCTTGCAGGTAAATAGCTTTGCCTCAGCTTGCTGCCATTAGGAGGTGAGTTGGCTGCCCTGGGCGGACACAAGTTCAGCGATTGACAGAGCAACATCATTCAGCCATGGTTAAGCGCATGGATGAATAGAATAGTACATCCAGTGCACCCGAGCTCTTGAAACCCCTGAAGCCAGTAGCATCTATATCTGTTGCCACAGCAACCTATGTGACTGACAAGTTCTAATCCACCAATGACCTCAAACTTCACTGATCAGAAAAGAAACAGTGTGAGAGAAAAACGACTCCCGGCTCCCGTGTCGCTCCGTGCGGGCAACCCGGGGGCGAACCAAACCCTAGCTTCGCCTACCCCTCCGGCGCCGTCTCTCCCTCGCCGTCGCCGCCGGCGGCGGCGGGAATCCCAGCCACCCCTCCTCTGCTCCTCCACCACCCGTTCTTCCCCTCCAACCCTCGGAGATCTAGTGCAGCGGTTCCATGGCGACGAAGAACTCCCTATCGAAGACATCCGTGAGCTCTTGGCCATGGCAGCGACGCGGTGCGGGGCGTCGGTGCCGAGGGCGGCTGCGGCTGCCCCCCGCGCGGATCTGCCGCTTGGGCTCAGATCTGGCGAGCCTGGCCCCGCCAGGGCGACCCCCTGCACGGGTGCTGGGGTCCTGCTGCTGGTTCCGGTGCCGGCTTGTTTGCTGCTGGTTGGCTCCTGCTCCGGTGTGATGCTTTAGATCTGTCAAGTTGGAGTTCATCTTGTGGCTGCTTTGGTCTCTTGGTTGCGGGTGGCCAGAATGGATTGGGGATGTTGGAGGAGCTGCCTTGCGCGGTAGCCGGGGCGGCTGGCTACGCGTGGGGTGGGCCATTGCCCCTTGGGCATCGGGCAAGGTTTGCATCTTCGGGTCCAGGGCGGCGGCCCTGGTTGGTGGTGGTCGCGGTGCTTCGGCGGGGGTCGCGACTCGAGTGCTACCTGGTGGTCATGGTCGCAGGGGCGGCGTGACAATTGGGGAGCGGCAAGCAGTGGGTGTCGATTTGCAGTTACCCCGGTGGCTGTCCACATTCGGTTCTAGCTACGGAGTTTTGCCGGGGTGAAAACCTGTCCGGCGTGCCGGAGCCGGCGGCGGCGACGCCCACGGGCGCCGTTCCCTTCTTGAAGGCGCCGCCGCGGCTCTCTCCGTATCTTTACCGTGTCTCCGGGTGAAAGCCTTGATCGCCTTGGATCAGACGGTGGCGGAACTTTGGTGCCGTCCTTGCTGAAGGCGCCGTCTTGGAGACCTTTGTTCGTCACTCTGTCAGCGGCAATGCATGGGCGGTGGCGGTGTCGACTCCTGGTGGCGTGCTCTGCGATGGAGGTGTGCTTGTCTCGGCGGTGTGCGATGTTTGTTGGTGCGCCGGCCCGAGTTCTAGGGTGAGCTCCGGTCCGCCATTGGCGTCTTTTGTGTGTCCTGGAACAGGGGTTCCCTATGACAACAAAGACTGAAGGCGAGACGACTTGGCCCGTCCAGCAAGATGTACTCCTCGGCGTAGTTCTCCTTAGGCGTTGGTCTCTTCCTCTGTTTTGCTTTGTATGTTGGCCAGGTTTACTCCTCGTGCCTTGTTCTTTAGGAGCTTTTGCTGTTCTTTTGTGGCATTGGTTGTAAACTGGTTTGTACTCTGTATCCTCCGCCTCGGGGCGTTATTAATTTAACGCTGGGCTTCGGCCTTTGTTCTAAAAAAAACCTCAAACTTCAGTAGAAATGCAGCCCTTAAGGACAAACAGGTCATCTGTGACTTTCTGGTGCGCTAATCAGTATGAATCATTTTTTTCGATAAATAATCAGTATGAAGCATGTAGATTGCCGCAAGCTGGGGCGAAATAAAACTAGTACAACTCTACTAGCTCAGTGTACCAGATGGCCATCTCCAAACCAACCGGCCGAGCACGCAGCATACAGGTGGTGACGAGATCTAGGCCTACAGGCCTCGAGACGAAATCAACCTGCGGATCAACCGAATTAGATTGGGGGCGGGGCGGGCACGCACCTTGTACGCGACGGGCGCGTTGGCCTCGCGGTCGTTGCAGTATATGGTGCGCACAGTGGGCGCTTGCGGCTGCGGCTGCCGCCGGAGGCTAGCACCGCCGCCGAGACGTGCCGTCCTGGACGACACCGCGCGTCCTGGCCCCGCCCGCGGCGAGGGCTCGCCGCCTAGCCTCGCGGTGGCCACCCGCAGCATCTCCTTTATCCGGGAGCTCATCCTGCCCCCCGCAGCGCCAAACCCAGCGCTGGAGGAGCCTGCGGGAGATCTCTCACGGTGCGAGATCGGGGGCCAAAACTGGCCGGATTTGCGCGACCTTTTTGGTGTCTCGGCGAGGAGGGGATTCGATTTGGGTCACGCGTTCCCGTGTGTGCGTGGTTTTTTCTTCAGCTTTTTTTGCCTTTTTCTTTCCTCCTCCGGAGAAGAGAAGACAGGAGAGAAGGAGCCGAGGTCGCCAACTCGCGAAGAAGAAACTGAAGGGATTCTTGCAGATCGCACCCTTCGTTCCACTAAAATGTTGAAGACCTAGCGAGGGAAGTTTGAAGTGGACCGCGTTTTCTTTTACTTTTCGGAGTGAACAACCGTGTTGTTTATTTATTTTTCTTTACAGAAACACGGCATTTTATTGACTACTCCTAGTAAACTTACACATGCAATGCAGGTCTATAAAATACTCCCTTGTTCTAAAATATATAATTTATGGCTTTGTTCTGATTCGTGCGTATGTAGATATATTTTATTTTGTTCACTCATTTAGGAATGAATCAGGATAAAGTCAAAAATGCTATCTAGAAACAGATGGAGTATAGATTCTCGGTCCTTTTGTTACCGGAGGCACTTCCGTAGTATCATGGCTCAAGGATATGCATGCGTGTGAAACATACTACTTACGAACTTTAAACCTAAACCTGCAAAGCACAAAGTTCTAAGTTGCATGGATATTACAATTCAACTCCACGTTGAAGCGATACATAAAACAACTACTAAGTAACATTATTCACTATTTATTCTAAAGAATTTATAAAGACCTGCCTAATTCGATCAATAATGCTTTTTTGCATGGTAATACGATTCTCATTGATAAATAAAAGACGAGATACAAAGTACGTATACACCGATCTTACAGATCTGAAAAGATAGATAAACCTATGTGACAAATCAACGTCTATCCCTCTTCTTCGGCACCACCGTAGCAGCCACCAAAGAAAAAATAGACAGATCACCTCTTCACCCGAGCTCGACGCGGCTCCATCGCTGATCATCAGCTTTTCGGACCTCCAAAATAGTTTGCCATACGACAAACCATTGCCGTTGAAAGAATCAGACCGGGGCAGCACGACCCCGGACACGCCATCGAACTTCAGCACTGGCACCCCCGCACGACGATGTCGGAGTAGGGAACCAGAACCGTCAGCCTCCAGTCACGAACCCAGCACAAGTGCACCATCTTCCAGCTGTCACCAGTACAGACCACTGTCTGCACGTACTCCTGAATGAATCCTTTCTGCTCCACCATGACGCCGAGACAACACCGCAGCAACGGGGACAGAACAGGAGGAAAAACCCATCTGATGAGTCACCGCCGCCACCTCGCCGACACCATCATGAACCCTACAGCCACCAATCTGAAAGATCGGCAAGCACACAATGCCACCAACTCGGAGACGCCGCCATGAAGGACACCGCCGGTGTGGGAGTGGAGTTGAGGCAGATTTATTTGCCCGGGCGCCGCTCCCACCGCCCCAACGACGCACCATGCCAGAACCTTCTAACCCTAACTACCATACAAAAACGAAGAAAACGGGTCCCCCTCCCTCCTGCCGCCGAAGCAGCAAGCGGGGGGAGGGAGGCCCAGCTATCCCGCCGGTGGAGATCGGTGGAAAAAGCTCCGCCTCCCTAGTCGCCTGTGGCGGCGCTAGGTTAGGAGGAAAACGATTCGCTTATCTTGATCTAACTATCAATTATGGCGGCGCTAGGTTAGGAGGAAAACGATTCGCTTATCTTGATCTAACTATCAATTATGTGAAAAATGACTATTATCCAATAATGCTTTGTTCTATGTGAAGTTATTGCTGAAAGTGCATACGTCCACTACCCTTTTTGAGTGATCAATGACAACGTGACACTCGGGGAATAACACTTTTACTAAGTACACATGCAATACATTGTACCTGCTGACGGTCTGGTTTAACCACCCACCAAGAACTTTATTGTATGCTTCCCAAGCATATTTACATAAGATCAAGCGAAGATTGGGCGGAAGCAACTAAGATCCTTGAAGACAAAGATAAACGTCGGCACATGTCTCTCCTCAAACATAAGTACTGTTTCATATTCCCTCCGTCCACAAAAGGATATCTCAACTTTATCTAAATTTGCATGTATCTAGACATGTTTCATTTGTAGATCAAATTTGAAAAAAGTTGAGACATCTTTGTGTGGACGGAGGGAGTAGAAGAAACGCTTCATCTTCAACATTGAGCTCACCAGAACAAAATCGTAAGAGCTGGCGGAAGGCTCTTGAAGATGTACGAAGTCCCTTGGGAGTCAAGCATGAAAGCCAACTTCATAAACATCAGTCGCTTAAGTACCTCCACGAAGACAGCGTTGAAGACAACGCCTACAAGAACACCTCAAGCAGCACATACTTTTATTTGCATGATGCAAAATCATATTGAGTTCAACTTGAGGTATATCTGTTGTGCGACGACGAGTTGAATTTCTAGTCACCAACACTCACGGATTGACACAGGCGCCACTATGAAATCATCGCGGAACAACGCTGCATGAAGACTGTACTGATGAAGATAAAATGAAACAATCACCGGATCAAGTCAGTAGCTCTATGACGTACTTGATAAATCGAGACACATACTTTTTTGGAGCTACTGAGATGATCCAAGCGCATATGAAGACAACAATATAGCAAAACTACCACATTACATATAGAACTAGTACTCAATTGCACCACCGTGGTTACTCACATGGCCACCAATAACAATTACCCCTCGAGTCAGTGGCGGACCAGGAAAAAGCTGAAGGGTGGGCACACTCTAAAAAAAATCTCATGGTGAACTTTTTTTTGCCAAATGAATACTATAAATAGCAAATCGATTTGTAATAATATAAATATCTACCGCGATTTTTTTTCTGAAGTAACGACCCCCTCGTCGATTTCCATTAAAGAAACTGACAGTTTTCTTACAAAGCAGTAAAACAAAAGAAAAGCAAAGGGGACCACTGGCCGATCCACCTTGACCCAGCCAGGTGCACAGGACAGCAGGAGTAGAAAAATTCCTTTGTAAATTAGCAATTTTTCACCACATATGCACCTCCAAAAAATGTTTTAAATGTGTTGTGACACCATGTGTGTACCCTGGTTCCAGATGTTCTAGCTCCGCCACTGAAGGGACAGACCCCCGCCCCTAGTCCAGGCTTCAAGACAGCTTAGTAGAAGACAGCTTAGTAGAAGACAGCTTAGAAGAAGACAGCAACTGAAAACCTAAACAAAGCAGACAAACTGAAGACGGGCACTAGAGCAATCCTCGCCACCTGTGGAGCCCAACCATGCGCAGTCGAGAAGATGCAGTCCTATTTGCTTCATGATTCCGATAAAGAGCCACAATATCATTATGTCTTTTGTCATAATCCATTTTACAATTACAACACACACAAGCAAAAATTAGAAATTAATTTGGGGATTTCAAAAATATCAGTACACATTAATAATTAACACAAGCGAACTAGCCATCGAGCAGTCAGGGAGGGACTGGGGAGATCGAGGGAACAAGAGCTGGTCCCCTCGTTCTGGTCCAGGGAAATAGCATGATTTGGACCTATTGGGCCATGTGCAGACGTTCTAATCTTCTAATTCAGAGTAGGTAAAAAACAAGTTTTCAGAATTCTGGTGGGCCACGGCCCATCCGGCCCACCCTCTGGGTCCGCTAGTGCCTCGAGTAGTCTATGCATTCAATATCTGAGTTCCCACGGCTGATGAGTCTGCTCATTTAAAGAACTTGCATTATACAACATGTTTTTGTTCTGGAATTTGAAAAGATCTAGCCTCATCCGTCCGAGCTACAATCTCATTACATTCATACAAGTTTTGGTCTATGAAATCCTTGATCATCGGATCATATGTGTCCAATGCTTTTTCCAAAGACATGCTTTCAATCGGATCGGTTACTTCCTCATCATCGTTAAGCAAACTACACAATGATAAAATAAAAAATACTAAGAAACTATAAAATTTTTGGGTCACAATCGGAGACTAGAGGAGAAAATTTACCTCTCAAAATCTTCCAAAGACATGTTATCAATCCCATAGTAGGGAGGCGCTTCGGGCGCAGTGTCGTACCATACGGGACGCTCGATGTTGTACCAGAGAGGAGGAGCAGAGGGAGGGATGTACCGGACAGGGCGGGGGCGGCACAGAAGGGCCAAACCGGTGGAACCTTTGGTCGACCAGAGCACGAACCCCATGGCGACGATCGGGCAGCGCGGAAGTGACGAGAAAGATCACCCGCTAAAATGTCCCTCCCGCCTACCATTCCATCGATGACTAGGACAACTAATTTCAGAAATCAAATTTGAGGTAGAAGAAACGAATGCAAAATTGATTGACACGGTGCATGGTCACCGGTGTTTTAGGACGGTTGTGAGGAGAATTTTTTTTTAAATCGCGCCCAACCACTGGAATTTTCTAAAATTTATAGTGCGTTAGATAAACTCAAACAGAGGGAGTAGTCTTCTTAGAGGCTAGAGCACGTACAAGGTACAACGCGGGCGCTAAGACCGACACTGTCACACTGGGATAGATTTCGGTATCCGGTTACACCTTATCTATTTTATCTACTACTGTGATCCGGTTTATTGGTTTTGTAAAGGCACGTACAACGCGCGTGCTAAGGCCAATACTAGGATCCATTTCATGTCCGTTATACATGACTAGGGGATTAAGCGCGGGCTTCGCCGCGCCCGTGGATTTGAATTATTTTTTTTAGTTTTTTTAGGGATTAAATTTGAAGAAATGGTCGCTTGAGGCTTTTTTTTTTTTTGCATTTTGTATGTACGATTTGCAGGATTGTAGTGAGTTAATTAAAATGGCTTAGTTCTTGTGGCATTTGACGTATACGAAATACGCAAATTTGGAAGGCACAAATTTTGAAATTTGAATGTCGATCGTGCATATTTTTTTATGTCACCACTTTGACATGTTTGTCATTTTTTGTTTAGACATATCTAAAATTATTGGATTACATTATGTAGAATTTTTTTTCGAAATCATATGAATCATTTGTGTAAAAAAAAAATTTGGAAAACTGACAGGTGGGCCCACTGTGACGTCGTGCTGACGTCACAGTGGCCAGATCTGGCCGGACCTGCCCGCGGCGGCGCCGCACTCGCCGGCGACGCGCCGGCTTGTTCTGGGACGCGCGCGTGGGCGCGTCCGACGCGTCTCGCCGCGAGGAACCCGTAGGTGGCGGCGCCGCCGCTATTTGGTCGCCGCAGCGGCGGTGGCGGCGTAGGAACACGGCGGACGGGAGCGGGCGCGGCGGCGCAGATCCCGGCGTCCACAGGGCGGCCAGCAAGCGGCGCTGGGCGGAAAGGAAGAGGGCGTGGAGGCGGACCTTCCGGCGTGCTCCGATATGAGCGGGGAGATGCGAGGCAGCGGCGCCGCGCGGCGGCGCGGCCGGCGATTTCCGCCGTCGCGCGGGAGGAAGGAGAAGAGAGGGGGTTCGTGGCGTTTTTCCGAAAAAGTCCGTGCGTTTTCCAGTATTTGCGTCTAGGTCCTCCGCGGGGTGTTTCCTGCAAATTTCGTGCGCCAAAAAGCGTGCACGCGGGTCACCGGCTGGAACCGGGGCGACCGGCCGGTGACCGGGGACGCGTGTCGCGTTGCGATTGGTAGATAATCACAGCTACAGTGCGGGGCGGTAGGGAGGCCGACGTGGCCCGATCCTGGCCGTCGATCGCGCGGATCGGACGACGGGGGGTATGCCGGCGACGTGGAGCGCTGTGAGGCAGCGGATTCGTCCGCCTTTTATATATAGTAGAATTCCCAACGGAGTCTGGGATCCTTTGTAGCGTCGACGCTGAAAAGGCGTTTGGTGCTATGCCTCTTTTTTGGGGCACAAGACAGGTTCGTAGCTGTTGCTAACAGCATCTCCAACAGGCGTCTAACAGCGTCGCGACCAAAAAAAAATTTACAATGCCATTTAGCATTTTTAGCGCATCATGGCCGACGTCAGTTTTCCAGACGCGCTAAAATACAGCGAGCAAATTACATCAGTTTATCAACGCACTAAAATACAGCGCGCAGCCTACAGTAGTATAACAAACATGTCCCTAAATTTGACAAAAACAATCTTACAAATTTTTTGAGAAAAGCAATTGGGTCCCTGGAGTCATCCTCCACCACCATGCCATGGCCGACGCTGATTCCGACGTGATTCCGGTGGCGGCGGCCAGAAGGAGGGCAGTGAAGTGGTGGGCGTGGGTGGTCGTCGTGGTCGCCTGCCGCCCGCCCTCGCTCGAGGTCGTGGCCACCTGCCGCCCGGCCTCGCTCGCGGTGCCGCGCCCGCCCGCCCTCGCTCGCCAAGGTGCTCCGGGGAGAGGCCGCTCTCACTTTCCTGCCGCTCGACCGAAGCCATCATCGCCACCGACGCACGCCGCCGCCGTTGCAAGCCTTCCCCCCACGAATCGGAGAGGACCACGAGCTCCACCATCGTCTCCTCTCCATCCCCATCAAGTCGCGCATGTCGGGACGGTCGAAATCGCCGCCGACCCGCTTGTCTTCTCTGCATCCGGCCGCCTCCACCACCGCCCTCGCAGCCTGCCCTCACCGGAGGAGGCCCGCACTCGCCGCCTCACCGGAGGAGGCCACCGTCGCGCCCGTACTCGCCTCCGTGTCGGAGGAGGCTGCTCGCGGCCTACCGGAGATGCACGGTGAAGTTTCACCGTAGTAGTTGGTCATCGCGCGTCCTCTCCAGATACCCCAGCGCGTTGTAAGTCGCGCACAAAACATACAGCGTGCGATGCATAAATCCCCATCGTCGTGGATGGATTTTCCAGCGTTTGTTGGAGGTTTTTTTGCCTTTCGCGCGCTAAAAGAACAGTTTTTTGGATGCGGCGCTAATATTGGGCGCCTTACAAATGGGCCGTCCCCCTTAATGAATCGAATGGTCCTTCGACCCTCGTTTGATTCCGACGGCCGGCATAGATGAAATCTCATGAGACCCGCCCACTATTACTAAAAAAAGCCCTGCCCTGGCACCTTCGCTAGACGGAGAGTAAGCGACTTCTATTAGCACCGGACCGTCGAGTCGCAACGTCCATCAATGGTGGTTCATTAATGTCCATAGATTTAGACTCCTTCCCCCTTCCCTTATACGCAAAAGATCGAGAGGGGCCCGAACCAAACCGAGAACGTAAACAGAATTCGACTCACTCTCGTATGGCTCTCCCTCGAGCCCTGGGCGAGTCGGCGGGTCTTTCCCTCTTGTTCTGTTTCCGCCACGATAAAGACGCACGGAAGAACTATGGTATGCCCAGCGCGTGGAGGATCCGTTGATAGTGTCCCTTGTCTCGGTAGGGAACAGTACCTATTGTCTTGGAAAAAAAAAGTAAGTGCTACGGTCCCCTATTGTTTGATCCAATATTGACCGGTGCGGATCACGTTCTACTACCTCCGGTCCGTGGTTCGACCTCCCGTAGTGGTCCTTGCTTTTCTTTTTTAAAGCTCCACGGGGCTAATTTTGCGTACTTGCTCAGCGTGCCCCCTTTCGTCAAGTGCCCCGCCCGGTTCACAGGGTTGTTGGCCTACCAAGCAAGCACTTGCCCGTTGCTCCTGCCGCCTGCCAAGTGGGCTCCGCGCTCGTTATCCCGACTGTTCTCTCTGCTGGGCCCTTTCCTATTGCTCTAACCATAAGCTATGGCAATTCCAGCTCGCACCCACTCTGGCCCGCCCAGCGAGGCCTGAGTGAGCTCAGTGGTCAGCCGTTAGGGGTCTTTCGCTTTTGCCAGATCTATAGAGATAGAGATATTACGAGTCCTCCGTCCCAGATTCCCTCGCCGCGGCCATCTGGTTCACTGGTACTACCAAAAAAGTCTCATGCTTACGTTACTGTGACTGATATATAAGTATGATCTCGGACTACGAAGACCCAGTCGTGCTTCTGGTTTCCATTCTCATCATCATATTGAAGGAAACTCCTCGTGCTCTGCCATAAGAACTTGGAGTCCGTATCATGGTGAAGGTAAGGTAACGCTATGATTCTTGCTCAAAAAACTGACCGAACACGTTCGAGTTATTGGCTCGTCCGACCCGGCAGCATTCATGAGTCGCTCGTTCAACTGTCCCTCGGAGACACGGTCGAGAAGTGCCATGCATCAGTTTATCAACGCACTAAAATACAGCGCGCAGCCTACAGTAGTATAACAAACATGTCCCTAAATTTGACAAAAACAATCTTACAATTTTTTTGAGAAAAGCAATTGGGTCCCTGGAGTCATCCTCCACCACCACGCCATGGCCGACGCCGATTCCGACGTGATTCCGGCGGCGGCGGCCAGAAGGAGGACAGTGAAGTGGTGGGCGTGGGTGGTCGTCGTGGTCGCCTGCCGCCCGCCCTCGCTCGAGGTCGTGGCCGCCTGCCGCCCGGCCTCGCTCGCGGTGCCGCGCCCGCCCGCCCTCGCTCGCCAAGGTGCTCCGGGGAGAGGCCGCTCTCACTTTCCTGCCGCTCGACCGAAGCCATCATCGCCACCGACGCACGCCGCCGCCGTTGCAAGCCTTCCCCCCACGAATCGGAGAGGACCACGAGCTCCACCATCGTCTCCTCTCCATCCCCATCAAGTCGCGCATGCCGGGACGGTCGAAATCGCCGCCGACCCGCTTGTCTTCTCTGCATCCGGCCGCCTCCACCACCGCCCTCGCAGCCTGCCCTCACCGGAGGAGGCCCGCACTCGCCGCCTCACCGGAGGAGGCCACCGTCGCGCCCGTACTCGCCTCCGTGTCGGAGGAGGCTGCTCGCGGCCTACCGGAGATGCACGGGTGAAGTTTCACCGTAGTAGTTGGTCATCGCGCGTCCTCTCCAGATTGCCCAGCGCGTTGTAAGTCGCGCACAAAACATACAGCGTGCGATGCATAAATCCCCGTCGTGGATGGATTTTCCAGCGTTTGTTGGAGGTTTTTTTTTTGCCTTTCGCGCGCTAAAAGAACAGTTTTTTGGATGCGGCGCTAATATTGGGCGTCTGTTGGAGATGCTCTAACGACCGAAATCACGCATTGAGAGGCCGAGCACTTAGTATCTAATCCGATTTTCTAGTGTTTTTTCTCATTTTTATGTTGCCCATTGGCTACATCCGGAATTTTTTCAAAAAAAGTTAAACTTGAAAATATCATTTTCTAAGTTTTTAAATAGCAGGATCACCGATGCTCAGGAGCAAAAGACACTTTCTCTTTTACTGTAATTTGGTTAGCTATCGCTAAAGACACGGCTTTGCAGTGACCGCCTTGACTCTAATCGCCCAAGCGAGCGGCCTGGGTCGGAGAAACCAAGGGAGTGCGTTGCGCTACTACTACGACTCAGTACGCGCAGGCATAGCAGAGACATATGTTCTAGCCAACTCACGAAAAAGTGGCACAGGGCCGGCGAACCACCTTATAGCTTCCATATACGTGCAACCAAATATAGATATTGGTACGAGACACTGAAACAGCCATCTGTGCTACAAACCATGAAAATTCCTGATCCAGTACCTACACAAATACCTGAAATTTACAACCCCCATCAGTATAAGTGCACAACAGTTCGAAGGATCAGTCCCAGCTGTAGGAATAAATAAAGAGTCAACTGCATGCGAAAAATTGCTGGCAGATTTAAACAAAAAGGCTTAAAATGATCTAGCCATAGCGTCAGAATCTATTATCAATATTTCTCTCAAGGATTTCCCTTCTATATAAAGTATAATATTACAAAGGGGCGGCTCAAATATCATGGAGTTGAAATGTAAAGAGGGTAATAATCAACACTACACGAGCCTCCCTTTTCCTGAGGCCGCTTCCTAAGACTTACTGGCTGCTTCCCGAGGATCCGATCGCGTCTGCCCCTCCTCAACTTCCACCTTCCACCATGGAAGTTAAACCTCCAGCATGAATGCTGATGCTAACCATCTGTATGCGACCTGGAGAAAGTCAGTTAACATGACCGTCAAATCAAGACAGGGGGTCATAGGATGCTGCCCGTATGGCATAGTTGATCAGCCAATCAGAAGTTTATGTCCGCACCAAGGTCTAAAAGAATCGATCGACCACAAGGAATGTAGAACAAGAATGCTGTCTTGTGCCTACTTTCAAATAAATTATGGTACAGCGTGTTACTACTTACTAGAAGACTTGCGACTATAGACATACCAGAGAGATGCAAAGGTATCTGCGGACATTAGCCATTTTACCCAAAGCTAAAAGACACAAAGGTATCTGCGGACATTAACCCTTTTACCAAGGCTAAAAGACACAATGCAGAACATATGTCCTTACTAAGACCGAGCAAGAAGAAAACACAGTTCTACTAGAATGCAATTAGACATTGGTGATGTCCTTATTACTTGTTACATACCTAAGGCGTCACCTTCTGATCCTAGGCTTGCACCGGAATTCTGCTAAGAGCGCTATGTGATCTGACGACCATTCAGGTGAAGGAAGAGCAGTGTCTTTTCTTAAGCTCTCTTCATCCAAAAGTTCCAATAAAGACTCCACTGACAACGAATCCGCTGAAGTAAGAAAACATAATCAATTGATCATCAAGGCATCATGCCATCATCAAACAAAACCCCTTACAGAACGCTTTTTCAAGAACAGTAGAGGTACCAAAACTACAAACATAGGATACAGATACCATGAGTCAGGCACCAACCTGTGTAAAATATGTAATCGACGGTTCCAGTGAAATCCCTTGTGCAATTTGTGAAAAGTGGTTCATTTGTTCCTGGGTCCATCCTCCTCCTCTGGTGCTCCAAATCATAGCCAACACCTACCATTCTTGCGAATGAAGAGTACGCACTAACCTACAAGTAGAAACTTTGGTCAGAACATTTAGCAATGAAAAAGAAGAGACTCAACAAGCCATGCTAGTTTTTACTGTACCAGAGGAAGCTGGTGTGTCAACTTGCTCACAGGACGTAAAATTCCAAGGGGGTCGATGGCCAGATCTGGATGCGATTGATCAACTTTGCCTATCGCGAGAAGCCCATGTGGAGTACTGAAAAGCAAAGGAAGCACTTAGAAACTCATAGTTGTAAAAACATGAACAATATTGCTCTGATGGAATCTTGTATGCACCTCCCAGGGATTGAATTGAAATCACCACAGACCAACATCGGAATATCCGCACTGTTAGCTATTTTTTCCAATCCTTTGAGGAGTGTTTGAACCTGCGAAGAAACAACTTACTGTCAATCTGAAATTTTTAGATTTTGCTGAGTGCTAGCATACGGAGAATGTGACGAGACAGACCTCCCATAGCTTTACATCTTTGAGGTCTTGGTGGACATTTACATGTGTATTGGCCTGCAAAATGGAATAATGAGATCCCATGACATATGAATAATCACATAGCAAATGAACAAATGACACCATAAGCTGAAAGAACAATACATAATGGGCATTTGTAGTAAACTGGGCCTGAAATCTAGATTCTACAGCTAAATGCCGAAGCATCCGGCATCGAAATATTATTTTTACAACTTTCCATGCATCTTAACTTATTTTGGTCATCCTACATAGATATAGTTTTCTATAAGACAGCATACAGCTTGCAATTCCTAATATAGAGCAGAAAAGAAAGGTATAATTTCATATGCTTCTTGCAGTATGCTGCTGGCAGTTCAACAGCTAAACACAAAGGAAAGAAGTCTACTTTTGATCCCTTAACTATTGTGTAGGTTTAACTTACACCCTGATTTTCAGAACTGTGTAAGTCTCAACTATCAAAACCGTTCATGATTATGGGCATGTTTGGTTGCTCTCCACACTTTGCCACACTTTTCTGCGACAAGTGTGGGTGTCACAGTTTTTGTGGCGGAAATGGCAAAATTTGGCTAGCAAATGATTCTATGACAAGTGTGGCTCCCATGCCAAAACCGTCTACCCCTCAACTATCAAAACGTTCAAGTTATGTCCCAAGGCAGTATTTGCGGGTGATTTATGTGGGCATTGCATCCATGGCATACCGCACACAGCTACACTGCTGCCTAATGTGTGGAGCGGACGAAGAGAGAATAGTCGAGGAGGGAGTGGAATTAATGGCCAAGCTGAGGAGGGAAGGATGATAAGGGAGGGGAAAAGGGTGGTTTCAAAATATGCAGTTACAAAAACTGCTCATGAAACCAGCTTCCAGGACTAATTTGAATGGTCTCGAGTGTCGAATTCTGCAAACTAAACAGTATTGAAGTTGAAGTTAAGGGTATAAATTAAAATGTGACAATAATTGAAGACCAAATGTAGAATTTTCCATAAAAGTGCCATGCCATATAACATAGTGTCATATCTAACACGTGACAGAGCTACTGTATACACATCTAAAGAAAGAAGGTGATTGACATACCACACAAAGGAGCTGTCTTTTACCAGGGTTTTCCGTTCCTTGGTTGCCAAATTTGGCTTCTAAAACCGCAATTAGCGCGATGTTATCCTTCAAAGGAAGCATAGCATGTGATAATCAAAAGTCGGTACAGAATCATCGTAGATAGTATTCCTTTGTAAAGTTAATCTTACTTTAATCAAGCGGCTTAAAGCCACTCTCTTTTGGGCAGGTGGAATAATCGCATCTGTTAAAGACTGTGCAGCCTTATTGAACTCGACCTGCACAAGTACAGAAAATATTAGATAGCTGCAACTTACCAGCTAGCTCAGTAGCTGTAAACCTACAGTGGAAGTACCTCGTATTTTTTTACGTGTGAAAATCTGTCTCTACGAAAGAAAGTAGCACATCCGTCAATGGCGTGAGGAACCCCAGCATACACCTGTGACAACAATGAAGTACAATAAGACATCGGAAGGTACTAGACCAATTTGTGACAATAAAGCCATACTCAAAGATACCTCTGTTGTCCTCTTCTTGTAAAGCGCCTGATATCCATGTTTATCAAACTCAGGTGCGAAAAAGTCATCGAAGTGGTTCAATTGTACCTAAAAACAGTAGAATTTGGCATATAATAGAGGTAGAATTTAGCATAACTTCCATCCAATACATTCTAAAGGATAATTTCGTTTTTAGAAATTTTAATATATGAATCAATTCAACTAAAGAGCCAACCATGCAAAGCACACAATATATTTGAAAGAAACTTCAAGAAACACTTCATGATGTACAGTCAGAGAGATGTTGTGAAGGGTTAAACAGCAGGTAAACTATCGCAAACTCAAATACAACATCACTAAAAACAAGAAAATGAAGTGAAGACTCAGAATCAAACAGTCCGAGAAGAGTATATACAGGACTGCAGGCTACTGAACAGAGTTACCACTCGTAAGTTCACTGAGTTGCAAAAAATGTTCTCAGTTCATTAATTAATAAATGATGGGACAAATGCAAGAAGTAGGTCAGCACAAATTAGAATTATGGAGAAGATGCGTTAACATATGATACCTCCTGAAGACATATGATATCAGCATGATAACCGATAATTTCGCGCATCAAATTTTGTCTTCGATAAGTCCATGAAAGTGCCCAAGTTGGGCAGTAGCTATATGTATCACTTGTAGCATATGCATCAGCAAGTATATTATAGGACAGCACCGTGAATGTTCCAAAAGAAGAAGTCTGGTTGTCTATATCTAAGTGACCCAAAACATCTCCATTCACTTGGATAAGGCGGCGTGGAGTAGGAGTTGGTGCTGGAATCACACGTGATGTCATAATTGAAGTTGGAGGCCCTACAGGTACTTTCTTTTCTGTGTCCGCCGCTGCACATTCAAATCTTAAAACATGCCCAATATCATCAGCAGTCGGTGTATATGTCTGCGAGCGTCCCACTTCAAACCAAGTTTCACCCGAGTTCTTGTCAGAGCCCGAGGGATACAAAGGAACAGGTCCATTATTAATACCAGGGCTCTGTCCAAGATTTGACATTGACCCAGACCCAGAACTGAGAATCCCTGAACTACCACTGCCAAATCTACCAAATAGCTCCTCCTCTTCAGCTCCATTTTCATTTAAAGCGCTACTAGCTCGCTCATGCAAAACCCTGTGGTGCTGCCACGCACCAGAGAAGCACTTAGCAGAACAATGGTAACTCTTAGCAGCAGGTATTTTTGACTTCAGACAACCCAGGCACTGAATTGTTGCTTGCTCCATCGGGTGCACACTGCAGATAGCAACTTTCCGATCGCTTTGTATGCGATACCTTCAAGGGAAAAGCCAAATGTACTTAATTACACACAGAAAGCTTAAAAGAACATAACTGGAAAAAATAAAGACAGGAAAGTAAGAGCTAATGTTTTTGCATATATCAGCTCACTGTGACCTGCTAACATCTTCGAAGTCGACATCCACAATTTTTGTTAACAGCATATCGTAGATGAGGAAACATGTTTTCAGATTACAGGTTTACTTGCACATGTGTGAGTTTTTGCTGACATAGTTTTTTTTTTGTCTGATTTTAGTCCCACGACCTGCTAACTTTTTTTAAAAATATCAACCTGCTAATTTCTTCTTTTTTTGGAATCTCAACCTGCTAACTTAGTTGATCTTTGTTGTTCTTGCTTTCAGTGAAAGCGCTTTCTTGACTAGATCAGACCATATACAATTATAAACAATAAGCTAAATTCTGCTGTTCGATCAGATTAAAATTGCAGGTTTGCATGTATCGTTAGGGCGTCCATACCAGAAATAACGAAACTATTACTATGATAAGAACTTTACATACATGACATTCTTATCAAGCCAGTTATTGAAAAGCAAACAAATGAAAATGCAAGATGGGCCAAAACCCAAACCATTGAAATCCATGAATGTTAACAGAACCATCTCCACCATTTCTTAAGGTCTGAGGGTCTAAATTCTCAGCATGTAGTCTTTTAAATGGAATTTATATATGCTTTACATGCAAAAAAATGGACAGGATGAAATGAATAACCATTCCTACATGAAATAATCAATCATACACAACCAGGCTCTAAAACCAATAACCGGTATTCATTTAGTCAGCCAGCTAGTAGTTATTATACAGCCTAACGAGGTCAATTACGTATGTAAAGGGCAGGGCAACCGTTCCTTATACACAGCCTATTAGACACTTTTTTAGAACACAGCTGTATTATATGAGTTTTTGAAACTTACCTAAAATACATCAACTATGTCACATTGCTAAAACATACGCTAAGTATTTTTTCTTAAATAATACCCCCTCTGTCTCATTATATAAGACGTTTTGATGAGTTAAATTAGTCTGCCAGAACGTATTATATATTCGTACAGAGGGGACTATGTAAGTTTTTTTGATACAATATTATATTAATTTGTTAGAACACAGTAAGAGCATGAATAATCTGTAAAGGGTGGGGTGCGAGAGACAGGACTTCAACAAAACAAATAATGGTAAGTGTTTTTGCTAAAATATTAAATTAATTTGTTAGAACACAGAAAGAGCATGAATAATCTGTAAGGGTGGTAGTGGTAGAGGCGGGGGCAGTAAGAGATGAAATGTAAAGCAGAGAAGTACATTTCAACAAAACAAATAATGGAATGCATGTTCAAACCAATGTTGGGGATATCGCTTATCGGGAACTTGTCGGTCGACCCAAGATAAGGGGTAAATCGGCCGATTTATCGGCCAATTTATCTTATCGGTCAGACACTGAGAAGCGATAAATCGGTCGATTTATCAGAATATCGGGAGATATCTTGAACAGTGGTTCAAACTCTCACTAACCTTTAGCAACTGAAAAAACTTGCAATTAAGCAGCACTAAACCTAATACATTACCATTACTAATAATAATAATAACCATTTCAAGCTCTAGAGGCACCAAGATGTCTCCTTTGAGTCCTCCAAGTGAAGTTAATGTGATGTATTTCAAGAAATATATCACAATCATCACGTGAAGCCAAGTGAAGAAATTGATAGCATGCTGGAATACTGTATCTCCACAATATTAGTTAGATGTGTAATCCCACAAATTTATTAAATGCCCCAAATCCATCCAAGACTGATGCAACCATACTTGCGCAACGATTGACATGCATTCCTTAAAGAAAACAGCCTTCATCTCAACTGTGACTCATATGATGCTATCATCTCTTGGTCCATAGTTCTAATCAAGAAAATAATATGATTTTATATTTAATTGCTCGACAAATAACTCACATATTATTACCAAAAAATCTGCATTAGCCATTTAGCCTGCATGAGTGCCTGATATGCAATAACTCAATAGTGTGGTTCGGTAACAGGCATAAAATGAAGCCATTTCTCTGTTGGTTCTGGATTATGTCCCATTCCAACAATCTATTTATGTCTCAAGAGCAAGCACTGGCATTTTATATTCTTTGGGTTTCCATTCGTTCCAACAACAATTGGCTCGTTAGAGCAATTCATGCTCTGAATTCACACAGCTGCCCTTCATATGCAAGAATTAAAGAAAAAACAAACTTCCCGAAGTTTACCAAGTAGTTAAGCATCTACCAGTCTAACTGATACTTAAACGCCCCCTCTTTTCGTCAAAATCCACTAGTACCAACAGTCCAACACACAAGCAGAGCTATGGGTTCAAAACGCATATCCTATTGAACCAAAAGTCGCAATTGCAAGCTTCTCACTCACCATCGGTATCGCATGAAGTGGCCATCAACAGGCACGGCCTCAGGCACGTCGTCGGTGGAGATGGCACCGTTAGGCAGCCGCAGCAGCACGTACGGGGTGATCTCGCACCCCACGATCGGGATCTCCGACGGCAGGTGCACCCGCACCACGCTCAGCATCCTACACTCCTGCTCCTCCTCCCCTGCCTTTATCTGCCCAGCCCCAGCACTAGCAGAAGCTCCAGCTCCTCCCAGGAGCGGACTTACCACGGGGCATGGGGGTTCAGTTGAACCCCCTGATTTTTTCCTGGAAACAAAGTGCTATTAGTAGTGTAATTCGGGATCTCAAAAGTCGCAGTTTTAGTTCAGCGAAATGGAGACCAAAATACATGGGAAGGCGGATGCGGCCGCCGCGTCTTGACAGCCCGCCCTTCCCATGGGAGGAAACGGGGTCAACTGAGACCAATCTCGAAGAAAGGGATCTGGCTGGATTCGATTGCTGGCGGCAAAGAGGGGACCAGAGCAAAAACGAAGAGCAATCCGAGCAAAACTAGGGCTTCCTTACCAACAAAATGAATCGCGTCCGAGCCACGCCACACCAGCAGCAGCAGAGGGGATCGGAGGAGGAAGATCAGGAGAGAAACGCCCGAGCTCCTCCGCTCCGAGATGGCAGGCGCGCTTCGGTGTGAGAGGAAGGGGGAGGGAGGGGTTTCGGCGGCGAGGGACTCCGGGATGGTGCGGTGGATTTGGGGGCAGAAGCACAAACATTTTTTTAGGACATACCTCATCAACCCTCCCTCGTGTTGGGCCGAGCCCATTTTTTCGTTCTCCTTCCTCTTTCTACCTTTTTTACCTGCAACCGACATCTTCCCACGAGCTATTTCTCTTCCTCTGGCCCATCATGTCAAATCCTATATAACGCTCATTAGCGTCGCTTAACGCGCACGCCGCCTGAAGGACCTTCTTCGCGAAGGGCCGGCCTACTTTCTCCGCGAACTGTTTCGATTCACTCTTCGTTTTCTTTTCTGTTTTCATTTTTCCTTTTTATTTTTTTTTCTTTTCTGTTTTCGTTTTCTTTTCTGTTTTCACTTTTTGTGATTTTAGAAAATGTTGTACAATTTTTACATCTGAACAAATTTCAAATCTGAACATTTTTTTAAAACTGAACATTTTGAATTTTGAACAATTTTTTAATATGAAACAATTTCACAATTGGAATATTTTCAAATTTGGAATCATTTTCAAAAAGGAAATTTTTTGAAATCTGAATGATTTTTAAAATTGGAACATTTTTTAAATTGAAACAATTTTCAAAATTTTGAAATCATTTTTTAAAATTCTATTGAAACAAACGATATCTACACAAAATTAGTTGAACGTACAACGAACAACAGCGACCGAAATGTTTTCCGTGTGCGCATAAAACTTTGGGCCACGACCCACATAAGGAAGCTTTGTAGGCGGCGCTGCGCTAAATTGCCGCTAACGAGCGACATAAAGCCGCTCCCGTCCGCGCCTTTTGTGAGTTTTACTATCATACTCACCCGAGCGAGTCACTCCCTCGATGAGAAAGCCCAGTACGGAAGAAAACCCATATGGAAAGCAATGGCTCCTTTTCCGTTCGGTCTCCTTTCCTCCTTTAATTTGCTCGATGTCTTTCCGTTCTTCTATTGCCACTGTTATTCTCGTATTTTAAACACAAAATTAAATTCAAACAAACAAAATAAAGTATTTCTTTTTTAAATCCAAATGTATTAAAATCTGAACCATTTAAAATCGATATTTTTGAAATGTGAACCATTTCAAAAATCTGACCAATTTTTTTTAAATATGAACATTCTTTAAAAGCTGAACCATTTTAAAAAATGAACATTTTTAAAATACGAACCATTTTCAATAATCAGAACCATTTAAAAAACCAAAACTGAGGTGAACCGAAATTACCGGTGAGCCAAATAATAGTGAACCGAAAATGGCAGCGAACAAAAAAGGAACTAAAAATTGGATGAAACAAAAACTATAGTGAACTAAAATAACCGATGAAACAAAAATTATTGTCAACCAAAAATAATAGTGAACCAAAAATGGCGATGAACCAAAAATTTCGGTGAACCAAAAATAATAGTGAACTGAAAATGCCGTTGAACCAAATAATAATAATAATGAACCTATAAGAAACCAAAATTCGGGTGAACCGAGAATAATAGCTAACAAAAAATACTGGTGAACCGAACATAACAATGAACCGAAAATGCTCGTGAACCAAAAAAATAATAGTGAATAAAAATGCGGATGAACCAAAAAGGAACTAAAATTCGGATAAATAAAAAATAATAGTGAACCAAAAAATGTCGATGAAAAACAATTGCCAGTGAACAAAAAAAATAGTGAAATGAAAATACCGATGAATAGAAAATCATAGTGAACCAAAAATAATAGTGAGCCGAAAGGAACGAAATTCGGATGAACCGAAAAAGTAGATTGATGGGATCGAAAACATATTCATGGGTTCACAAAAAAAATTAAACCGTTTTCAAAAAGGTTCGCTGGTTCCAAAGAAATGTATTATTGTATTACCAAATATGAGGAAAAACAAAACTTAAAATAAAAAGAAACAAGAATCTGAGAAATAAAATGTTACAAAAAGGCACATAAAAGCAAGCAGAGAAAAAAGAATACGTGAAGAAAAAATACAAGAAGAAAGGAGAAGAACAAATAAAGAGTATCACGTGTTCAAAAACTAATAAAGAGTAAAGAAGATATATTCTTTTAATACCATAAAACAAATAAAAATTAAAAGAAAAGAGGCAATATTAGTAGCATAAAAAAGACGGAGAAAAGAAACATGAAAAAAAAGGTGTAGGAACAGAAGAAAAAACAAAAGAAAAAGAAAGAAATTATAAGGCGGTGGAATCAAACATGGAAATGGGTACCTTACCCAGTTGCCCTTCGATCGAAGCACTCAGATGGGCCGAGCCAACAGGAAACTGACTCCAAGCGAGGCGAAGTTACAACTCGCAGTAAGCGGTGTATAGTGGCTGCGCCCCAGACGTCCTCACTGTCTTGATGTTCAGAGCGCCTACCTGACGCCTTATGTGGAGCGCGCGCTCCGCTCGCCCCGGTTGTTTCATGGTCCGCGGCCCAATAATAGGTTTTGTTCTTTTTTTTCTTTTCTTCACTTTTTATTTTTTGTTTTATTTCCCTTTTTTCTTCATTTGTATTTTCAGATTTATTTCCCCATTTTCTTTTCTATTTTTTACAGTAACAAAACGTGTTCACGTTTTTGGAAAAAGAAAATAGAAAAAATCATTCTAAAAAGTAAATATGAGCAATTTTTCAAATCTGAATTTCTTAAATCTGTGTATTTTTGAAATCTGGACATGTTTCAAAATAAGAATAATTTTCATATTTTGAATATTTTAAAATGAACATTTTTCCAAAAATGAACAATTTCAAATCTGATTTTTTTTAATGAACAATTTTCACACGTGAACATTTTTTAAAACTGAACATTCTTCAAATGTGAATAATTTTCAAACCTGATTTTTTTCAATTCGAAGAATTTTTAATTTGAACATTTTATGATTTTGAACAATTTTTTATTCTGATTTTTTTTAATTTGAATATTTTCCGAAAACTGAACAATTTTTAATTTTAATTTTTATAAACTGAACATTTTTCATAGGAAGCAATGGTGGTTATTTCAATACCTCGCCGTGTTCTCTTACATCACATGCCGTAGTGATGACTCTCAAGCTCACAAACCATGGTACTAGGTGTGAAGAAGTTGCGTCTGGTGGAATCAAGGCATGGAGCAAGATGGTTATGCGACGACGTCATAGTGAAGACAAGTTCCCGAGGGGAAACTGCTTCAACACAATCTGCTGCGGAAAAAAAGTCGTCCAAGTTGTCCTGAGTCATTTATGCAACCACTACACCATTTCCATCGGTGACTACAACTATATGGATCTTTGCACCGCTACCACGAATGCGCGTGCATCTCTGCAATGGGCGTCCACAACGAAGTACCAGCTAAATTCAGCACGAAATGAGACTTTCGGGTTAAAAAAGAAGCGCGCGAGAAAGATTAGTAAGTTGGGGAAGGACCTGTTCGTACTATACTGACATCTTGCTATTTCATGTTATAATCCATCTACTACGAAGTCGGAAGATGATGACATTCTATGAGCTGGACCCAAGGATGACGTGGATCGCACGTTCGTTGGAAAACCCCAAGAGGAAGGTATGAATCAGTGTAGCAGCAGTTTCCCTCAGTATGAAAACAAGGTTTAATCAGACCAGTAGGAGCAAGATTGTTGGTGGCGGAATATGGCACGGCGCAACACCAGAGAATCCGGCGACCGACGTGGAACCTGCACACAACACAATCAAACTAATTTGCTCCAACGAAACAGTGAGGTTGTCAATCTCGCCGGCTTGTTGAAAATAAAGGATTAAACGTATGGTGTGGAAAACAGTAGTAAATTGCAGAGAATGAAAAGGAACATTGCATGTTTGCAGTTGGTTGTATTATCAGTGTAAAAGAATGGACCGGCGTCCACAGTTCACTAGTGGTGTCTCTCCATAAAAGATAACTAACATGCTGGGTGAACAAATTACAGCTGGGCAATTGACAAAATATTGAGCGCATGACAATGCCTATATATGGCATGATGATTACTATGATATTCATGTGGGCATTACGATAAAATATATAGACCGTTATCCAACAGTGTCTATGACTAATAATCCACCGCCAGGTTGTCATCCGAGTTCCCGGTTGGTATTAAGTTGCAAGCAACGGATAATTGCATTAAGTAATGTGCGTAATGTAAACAAATGCATTAGACCTAACGGCGCACCCTTAAGCTAAGTATCGGTTATTTTATCCCTAGTGGCAACAGCACATCCACAATCTTAGAAGTTATTGTCACTCTCCTAGATTACCGGAGGCATGAACCCACTATCTAGCATAAATACTCACTCTTGGAGTTACAAGCATCTACTTGGCCAAAGCATCTACTAGTAACGGAAAGCATGCAAGATCATAAATAACATATAAGATAGATTGATAATCAAATTGACATAGTATTCAATATTCATCGGATCCCAGCAAACACAACATGTAGCATTACAATAAGATGATCTTGATCATGATAGGCAGCTCACAAGATCTAAACATGATAGCATAAAGTGGAGAGATAACCATCTAGCTACTGCTATGGACCCGTAGTCCAAGGATGAACTACTCATGCATCACTCCGGAGGCAGGCATGGTGATGTAGAGCCCTCCTGTGATGATTCCCCTCTCCGGCAGAGTGCCGGGAAGAGCTTCTGAACCCTCCCGAGCTAGGGTTGACGGCAGCGGCGTCTCTGAAACTTTTCATGAATAATGGCTCGGGTATCTAGGGTTTTCCCGTGAAGATGAATAAATAGGCGAAAGGGCGGCGGCTGGAGACGCATCTGGGCCCCACACCACCCCACGGCGCGGCAGGGGGGCCCGCGCGGCCCCATGGTGTGGCTGCCTCGTGGCTCCCCTCTGTCTCTCCTTTTGGACTCCGTGTACGTGTTGGAAAAATAGGAGGTTCTGTCCAAGTTTCGTCCAATTCCGAGAATATTTCCAGACTAGCTTTTCTGGAATACAAAAACAGCAGAAAACAGGAACTGGCACTGTGGCATCTTGTTAATAGGTTAGTCCCAGAAAATGCATAAAAATGGTATGAAGTGTATATAAAACATGTAACAATTGGTATAATATCAACATGGAACATCAGAAATTATAGATACGTTTGAGACGTATCAAGCATCGCCAAGCTTAGTTCTACTCGTCCTCGAGTAGGTAAAACAATAAAAACAAAATAATTTCTGAGGTGACATGCTAAAATCATAATCTTGATCAAATAGTATTGTAAAGCACATGTTATGAATGAAGTGATCCAGGTCAATGGTCTATAGTTTGCTAGCAAGTAGGTAATGAGCAGACAACTGAATCATATAAGCAAAAACTTTTCATGAATAGTACTTTCGAGACAAGCATCAAAGAGTTTTGCATAAGAGTTAACTCATAAAGCAATAGATTCTAAGTAAAAGGTATTTAACCAACACAAAGTAAGATTTAAGCTTTAGCAAATGCTTTCAACTTTCAACATATATATCTCATGGATATTTGTCAACACAAAGCAATATAATAAGTGCAATATACAAGCATATAAAAATTGTTGCACCAAAGTTGACACTAGTGTTTGCTTCTAAGATAGAAAGAAGTAGGAAAACTGACTCAACATAAAAGTAAAAGAAAGGCCCTTCGTAGTACCAGCAAGGCAGATCATCCCTCTTTCTCTTTTGTTTACACATGCAGATATTTCACTGTTTGTCATTGCTTGACTGATAAATCAGGGAAATGTGAAGAGTATTAAGCGGTTAAAGTTGTAATTAATTGGGACTGGGCACCCCATTTGCCAGTTCTTTTTGCAAAATTAATGGATAAGCGGATGTATATGCCGCTAGTCCGGTGGTAAAGTCCATTTGACAGTTGACATAAAGACATCCACCCCGTCCTCATGAGCTTGGTAAACATTGACACAAAATAGGAGTAATAATTTTTTGAATAGTTTAAAGGTAGCACATGAAAAATTTACTTGGAATGGCAAGGAAATACCACATATAGGTAGTTATGGTGGACACAGATGGCATGGATTTTGGCTCAAGGTTTTGGATGCACGAGAAGCATTCCCTCTCAGTACAGAGTTTAGGCTAGCAAGGTTATTTGAAGCAAACACAGGATATCAACCGACACAGCAAGACTTATATGAAAACATATTGCAAGCATTATAAGACTCTACACTGTCTTCCTTGTTAACCAAACCCTTTTACTAGAAAATATCTAGACCTTAGAGATACCAATCATGCAAACCAAATTTCAACGAGCTTTACGGTAGTTCTTCATTAATAGGTTTTAACTACATGATACAAAAGCTTAAACATGAACTACTTGATAACTCAAAACAATTGACAAGTATCAAATTATCCAATACAGTGATCTACAAGAATATGTAAGCTTTTTTCCATTATACCATCTACCACATGCAACATTTTCTGTTCCAACCAAACACCAATCAATTTATTTCAACATAAACTCTCCAAACAATTATAAGTGAAGCAAGAGAGTACTTTCTTTAAAAGAACTAACAGCTCTGAATAAGAGATGCATGCAAAACAGGAGCTAAAAGCATAGCAATAGCTAGATAAGAATACTCAACAAGTATAAGTGAAGAATAGGAGTATTCATATGAAAAAGCGGAGCGTGTCTCTCTCCCAATCAAGAATGCTAGGGTCCAATCAAGTTGACCAAAGAAAAATAAAATACTGAAAATAAAAGCACACAGACGCTCCAAGTAAAGCACATATGATGTGAAAGAATTAAAATATAGTTTCACTAGAGATGACCTGATAAGTTGCTGATGAAGAAGGGGATGCCTTGGGCATCCCCAAGCTTAGACGCTTGAGTCTTCTTGAAATATGCTGGGGTGATCCATGGGAGCATCCCCAAGCTTAAGCTCTTCACTCTTCTTGATCACATTATATCATCCTTCTCTCTTGACCCTTGAAAACTTCCGCCACACCAAACTCAGAGTAATTCTCATTAGAGGGTTAGTGCACAATCAAAAACTCACATGTTCTATAAGGACACAAACATGACCGTTACTTTTAACATTAGCTACTGCCACTGATGTTATGTGAAGCTCTTCACCCTAAAAAAGAATTCCACTCAACACTAGTAAAAGAGAGAATGCGAAAAATAAAAGACAGAATCTGTCTAAACAGAACAGTCGTAAAGACGAATTTTTTCGAGGCACTTACGTTGCTCAGATCGAAAAACTTTGAACTAACGAAAGATGCGTACATATCTGAGGATCACGCAAAAAATTTGCAGATTTAAATAATTTTTCTGTGATTTTACAGAAGTAAAACGGTGAACAACAGAAATCTGTTCCTGCGCAGAAATCCAAATCTAGCATCATCTTCCTATTAGAGGCAATACTTGGCACAACAATGCGATAAAATAAAGATACAAAGGAATTGTTACAGAAGTAAACAACTCCTTGACTCAAAAAGAAAAGAAAAATTGCAGAAATAAAATAATGGTTGTCTCCCATAAGCGCTTTTCTTTAACGCCATTTAGCTAGGCTAGAATATTTTAATGATGCTCACATAAGGATAAGAGTTGAAACATAAAAGAGAGCATAAAGAAGCATATATAAAACATGTTTAAATCTAACACTCTTCCTATGCATAGGAGCTTGTAAAAAACAATCATTGAAGCACAAAGTAACTAGCATAGGAAGATGCAACAAATGCAACTTTAAAACTTTCAACACAAAGAGAGGTGTTTTAGTGACTTGAAAACTTTTACAACAATATTTTCCTCTCTCATAATAACTTTCAGTAGAATCATGAACAAATTCAACATATAACTATCACATAAAGCATGCTTTTCATGATCTACAAACACATAATTTTTATCAAGCTCCAAGGTAGTGGGATCAAAAATTTCAAACCCACTTTTAAACATATTAAAACAAGATGATTGGTCACTCTCAATAGTAGAATGCATAATATTATCAAGCAACATAGGACCATCATCTAAAGCTTTATCATAAACATTTTCTAAGCAAACTTTCTCATTACCATGCATTTTGAAATTAGGCATAAATAGAGGATTATCATAAGACTTATCAAAATAGCATGGATTTTCATAAATAACAGTAGCATAATTATTTCCACAAGTTTCATTCATAGGGAATATTTCAAGAGAATCCACATGAACATAACATTCTTCCTCCTTTTGTAAGCATGGAGGGCAATCAAATAGTGTAAAGTTAAAGAGTTACTCTCATTGGAAGGTAGACATGGGTAGTTAATCCACTCTTCCTCCTTTTGTTCATCACTCTCCTCCTCTTTTTCATCCGATGAGATTTCAGCATCAGCAGTTTCTTCTTCCACATGTTCTGCAAGGCAATGGTCTCCTCCTTTGGAGGAAAGATCCTATTAATAAATTCAGTAATATAACCATTATCCTTGTAATTCTCAAAAAAATTTAAGTACAACAAGATTCTCAGATTTATAAGGGCATCATCATTAGCAATAATGTCAAATAAAGCAGCAATTTCATAAGCCCCCTTAAAAGCAATAAATTCTTCAATTCTCTCCACATTATAAAAATCATAATCCCCATTAGCATAAGAAGACAAGATTTCATTATCATTGTGAGCACATTGGAAAGGAAGGTGACGCAATCCACAAGAACATTTTACATCATAAAGCCTACATAAATCCCAGGCACATGTTTTAACTTTCTCAATAAAATTCCATAATAGTAACCCTTTTTCAGACAAACGGTGTTTCTTAAAATGTTTTTGATGGCCCTCTGTGAACCCACCGTGCCAATAAAATTTAGTTTGAAAGAAGTTATCCATTGATAGCAAGTAAACAACTAGACATAATAACAAACCGAAATAACTAGATGCAGAATATTTTTTTTTGTGTTTTTGATAAATAAAGCAAACAAGACTAGATAAAAATAAACTAAGCAAGACAATAACAAAGTAAAGAGATTGGAAGCGTGAAACTCCCCTTGCAGAAATCCTCTTGCTCCCCGGCAACGGCGCCAGAAAAAGCTGCTTGATGACGTGGATCACACGTTCGTTGGGAGACCCCAAGAGGAAGGTATGAAGAGTGTAGCAGCAGTTTCCCTCAGTATGAAACCAAGGTTTAATCGACCAGTAGGAGCAAGAAATCACTTCTGAAGGTTGTTGGTAGCGCAACACCATAGAATCCGGCGACCGACGTGGAACCTGCACACAACACAATCAAACTACTTTGCCCAACGAAACAGTGAGGTTGTCAATCTCACCGGCTTGCTGAAAACAAAGGATTAAACGTATGGTGTGGAAAACAGTAGTAAATTGCAGAGAATGAAAAGGAACAATGTTTGCAGTTGGTTGTATTATCAGTGTAAAAGAATGGACCGGGGTCCACAGTTCACTAGTGGTGTCTCTCCATAAAAGATAACTAACATGCTGGGTGAAAAATTAAGCTGGGCAATTGACAAAATATTGAGCGCATGACAATGCTATATATGACATGATGATTACTATGATATTCATGTGGGCATTACGACAAAATACATAGACCGTTATCCAACAACGTCTATGACTAATAATCCACCGCCAGGTTGTCATCCGAGTTCCCCGTTGGTATTAAGTTGCAAGCAACGGATAATTGCATTAAGTAATGTGCGTAATGTAAACAAATGCATTAGACCTAACGGCACACCCTTAAGCTAAGCATCGGTTATTTTATCCCTAGTGGCAACAGCACATCCACAATCTTAGAAGTTATTGTCACTCTCCAGATTACCGGAGGCATGAACCCACTATCTAGCATAAATACTCACTCTTGGAGTTACAAGCATCTACTTGGCCAAAGCATCTACTAGTAACGGAAAGCATGCAATATCATAAATAACATATAAGATAGATTGATAATCAACTTGACATAGTATTCAATATTCATCGGATCCCAGCAAACACAACATGTAGCATTACAATAAGATGATCTTGATCATGATAGGCAGCTCACAAGATCTAAACATGATAGCATAAAGTGGAGAGACAACCATCTAACTACTGCTATGGACCCGTAGTCCAAGGATGAACTACTCACGCATCACTCCGGAGGCAGGCATGGTGATGTAGAGCCCTCCGGTGATGATTCCCCTCTCCGGCAGAGTGCCGGGAAGAGCTTCTGAACCCTCCCGAGCTAGGGTTGACGGCGGCGGCGTCTCTGGAACTTTTCGTGGATAATGGCTCGGGTATCTAGGGTTTTCCCGTGAAGATGAATAAATAGGCGAAAGGGCGGCGGCTGGAGACACACGTGGGCCCCACACCACCCCGCGGCGTGGCAGGGGGGCGCGTGGCCCCATGGTGTGGCTGCCTCGTGGCTCCCCTCCGTCTCTCCTTTGGACTCCGTGTACGTGTTGGAAAAATAGGAGGTTCTGTCCAAGTTTCGTCCAATTCCGAGAATATTTCCAGACTAGCTTTTCTGGAATACAAAAACAGCAGAAAACAGGAACTGGCACTGTGGCATCTTGTTAATAGGTTAGTCCCAGAAAATGCATAAAAATGTATGAAGTGTATATAAAACATGTAACAATTGGTATAATATCAACATGGAACATCAGAAATTATTGATACGTTTGAGACGTATCACCCAACCCGCCATGTACACACATATAGCAGTTTGCGTATTCTCGTTCCAGCTATCTTACCGGTACTAACCCTGCTGGTGGCGAGAACTTGCCTGTGGCAAGATGGTTAGGAGGGTGGTTGTACCTGAAATCGTATGGCCACCTAGAGGGGGGGGGGGGGTAAATAGGTGCTACTCCAAATTTTAATTCTTTTTCGATTAAGACTTGACACAAAGGTAAATTCTCTAGATATGCAACTATGGTGAATTTACCTATATGACAAGTTAAGCCTAAACAAGATAAGATACAAGTAGGATTGGGAGATCGATGAGCTTTGGTCTTGCAACAATGTGGGGCAATACTATTCTGGACGAGCTAAGCTGCTGGAGGTAGGTGGAGGGGTTTTTATACCCCTCCCAGAAATGTAGCCGTTGCAGACAGGTGAGTTGGATAATCCGATACAAGTGAGCACCGGATAATCTGACACCGTCGGATAATCCGATTCAACAAGTATCGGATATTCCGAAAAACTCCAATATGTCACAAAACTTGGTTGCTTCTAGTCCTTAGCCGAATTCAAGCAATTCTTGAGAATCAGATAATCCGAATCAACCTTGATCGGATAATCCGAAAAACTCCAGTACGCATTGCTTTTAAAGTCCTTAGCCGAATTCGAGCAATTCTTCAGAATCAGATAATCCGAATCAACGTTGATCGGATAATCCGAAAACTCCAGTACGCATTGCTTTTAAATTCCTTAGCCGAATTCGAGCAATTCTTCAGAATCGGATAATCCGAATCAGCCTTGATCGGATAATCCGATTCCCTTTCTTCAGCAACAATACAAGCACTTTTCAACTTCCTTTTTGGATTCGATGCAAAGATGTTTTAACCACCTAAAACCTGAATCACTTGATTCACATATTAAATCATCACTAGTGTTGTTGCCTAACACACAAAACACAAGGGATTAAGAAATGTCCTTTCAATCTCCCCCTTTTTGGTGTTAGATAACAACACTAGGATTTGCAAGGAAAGCATAATTAAATTACCTAGTTTCCAAAGCTTAAGACATGAGAAGCTCCCCCTAAATGTGTGCATATAATTAAATTGCATTGGAATACAAATGCAACACATATAGGTAGAGAGCAACTCCAAAAAGTAAGGAAACTAGATACAAGATTACATGAGAGACATATCAATATAGGTTGAGCTTTGAGAGTGAATTATACCTTGTGCACAATTGAGTAGAGATAAACCATAGCACAATAATACAAGTCTCAACAGAATATAAGAAATCCATAAGTCTCACAATTTAAACACAAAGGTTCACATAAGTTCCACATAAAAGCAAAGCACAAGTAAGTTTGGCACAACTAAGATAAATGGACACAAGCGCAATAAGAATGGTAAAAGCATATGCTTGTGCCCGAACCCATGCAAATCCCACACGGAGACCTAGTAGAACTACTTCTCCCCCTTTGGCATCGAAACGCCAAAAAGGGAAAAGAGCGATGCTACGTCCCTAGTAGATCACTCCGACTCAGAAGCATCGTCAGCATCAGTGTCATCACCACCATCAGTGTCTTCTGCATACTCATAAGTAGGAGCACGAGTGTAGGATGGCGGGGAAGGGCCTGTAGGAGTTGTCTCTAGGAGATGAGTGTCAAGCTGAGCCCATGGAAACTGAGAGTCCTTGTTCCACTAATCATAAGAAAGAGGAGCAGTCGCTGGGGGGTCTTCTAGAAGGCGAGGGAGCCGCTGAGAATGTTCTCCTGCTGAAGATAAATATCATATTGTCCCCTCCGGATGTCCGCATTCATACACAGGATGTTCCGTTGGAACCAGTTCAGTTTCTTGATCTGCGGTGCAAAGGAAGGAACCTGAGCCTGACTGGGGGCACCACGACGTGCATCACCCATGAAGGAACCTCTGGCAGGAGCAGCAATAGCAGATGGAATGACCTCCTTTCTTTTCTGATAGACCTTTTTGTAAGGATGGGGCTGCATAGTATACCTGGTGAAGTTGTGGTTCTTCAGAGTGTCCTTGATGAGCAGCATGATGTAAGGAGCATAAGGAATAGTGAGCCCACTGACCATAGAATCAAACAACTCACGAAAAATGAAATTCATCACATCCACTTTAAAATCAGTGTCTGGGTCTTCATTCTCAACAATCTCTTTAGCAAGGCAAAGCAGGTTGGCAAGGGGAGCGACAATATTGTCATTGTTACCTCCGCTGGGAGCAATAATTGTGCGAAAGATGCGCACAAGCTGATCATAGAGGGGCAGGAGGCCCTCATTTTTGCCAATAACTGCACCAGCCCCATACATGTCCTTCAACACATTTTTATTGGGCTTCTCAATAGAATGCATACGGTGACCAACAGGAGGATGGCTGCTGAAAGTACAGCCAAGTATAGTAGCAAACCGATCAAAAGAGGATGTACACTGAATGTTACCAGGCGTCCATTTCATGGTCTTGATATGGTCACCCTCGATCACCAAGGTGGAGAAAAACTGCAGAATAAGTGGCACATTATAAGGACATTGCTTCTCCATGAGAGGAACCATTCCCATCTGTTCAAGCACATATGCAGCTTGAGCAAAACTGGCCTTGGCCTTGATATCTTGCAGTCTGTAGGGCTGCATCGGGCGAATAGGGTGCTGATAATGCAGATAGATGTCCTTGTATATATAGATCTGCTCCATGCACCAGAAGTTTGGATCTTCAATATTTTCATCTCTGGGCACATTCCTATACCAGTTGGACTGACGAACTTTGGCATAGTCAATGTTGTTCATGGTCAAGTAGTTGGGACGAGTTTCCTTGCCCTTCCTCTTAGGTTTGGTGGCAGTTTGCTTCACAGACTTCTTCATGGCTGGCAGTTTTCTTTTCTAGCTAGCTTCTACGGAGGACTACTCGAACCACCTGTGAGATAAAGCAACAGATGGGCAGCAGGGATAAGTACACACAAGTCACAGATCAAGGAATGATACAAGGTACAATAGGAGAGCATCCCTAAGTTGAGTCTACTTAGTCCTGGACAAATCAAAATGTTGCTGAAAAAACACCGACTGTGCAACTCAGAATATCCGATTCAGTCAGGTATCGGATAATCCGACAAGTCGGAATATCTGGTTCACCCTGAATCGGAATATCCTATCTGAAACCAGCAGCAACAGATTGATTCAAATCCTAGGTCTAGCAGTAGATCGACAAAAAGGGGGGCTAGCCTAGTGTTCTAAGTACCAATGGGAACCACTACCCTCAAAGGAAACAACAAAAATAACTTCTTGAAAGGAACTAGGTGAAGAACACTTAGGGTTTGAGGAAAAAGAAGTTACCCTCATCCATTGAGGAAAAAGCTTAGAGGGAGGGGTTCCCGGGGAGGAGGAGCACCAAATCCGGCCAAGAGCCGGAGTTGGGGACGGTCGGAGACGCCGGGGCGGCGCAGGGACGGCGCTGGAGGAGATAGGAGGTCGGGGTGGACGAAGTGCTTGAATGAGCCCTTCACCCCGACCTCTTCTCTTTAAAATAAATGACAAACCGCCAGGTCGGATATTCCGAGCCTGACTTAAACCGGATAATCCAGCGTATCGGATAATCCGATCTAGTCAGGGATCGGATATTCCGACCGTTAGAATTTCTGTGGAACATAGAAATTCTGGCCTGCTGAACCCTTTCTCCTCAAATTCAAACCAAGACTTGTGTGCATAAGATAGAATGTTTTTAGGTAAGCTAGGCTTGGGATAAGATTGCCAAACTGATATTGGTACTTCACACTCAAGCTTGCAAGAATCGAACAAGGAAATGCCAAGTTGAGTGTGTTTTCCATAAAACCAACAAAGGGACCAAAAAATCCAAATGATTTTCAAATAAGACCCAAATGAACCAACTCTTCATAAAGAATAGGGCGGTGGCCTAGGCCACCATGTATGAGTGTGTGGTGTGACACCGCGAAGATGTATCTTGGGTTCACGGCCACTACTCGTCATTTAAGCTCACAATTCATGAAATGAAAATAGAGAGACAAAATGAGTTCTTACTATCGGCATAATGGGGGGAGGGATAGTCCAATGGATTAGGACCGCACTCCCCCTATGTCCATGCCTACACCTAAACCAAATAGATAGTCAAGAAATATGTGTGCATGCAAGATAATCAAGTCAAGCTCCTTGAATCCACGATATTTAGCCCATTCCTCAAGAAAGTGAATCTTGCTTCATCAAGGCTTCGTGAATATATCGGCAAGATTGATTCTTGTGGGACATAGCCTAGCTCAATATCTCCTCGGGCAACATGATCCCGAATAAAATGATGACGAATCTCAATAAGCTTCGTTCTTGAATGTTGCACGGGGTTGTGGGCAATCTTGATAGTACTTTCATTGTCACACAAAAGAGGCACTTTGTCACAAGTGACACTGTATTCCTTTAAAGTTTGCCTCATCCACAACAATTGAGTGCAAGCACTTGCGGCGGCTACATACTCGGCTTCGGCAGTTGAAAGAGATATGCAATTTTGCTTCTTAGAAGACCAACTCACCAAGGACCTACCAAGGAATTGGCATGACCCGGAAGTTGATTTCCTATCATCAAGACAACCAGCCCAATCCGTGTCCGTATAGCCGGCAAGAGAGAAATAAGAGCCCTTTGGATACCACAAACCAACCCTTTGGGTATGAACCAAATATCGAAGGATTCTCTTGACCGCCAACAAGTGGCTTTCTTTAGGAGCGGCTTGATACTATACCTGGCCATGGGCCGGGCCGAGCCTAAAAAAGCCCACGGGCAAAATCTCAGGCCCAGGCCGAGGCCCATCCGACCTTCGGGCCTATATTTCAGGCCCAGTCCCTCCCATGAGCGCAAAATCCCGTCGGGCTTTCGGGCCTCGGGCCGGGCTTCTTCCTGAAAACGTCAATATACAAAGCCCAGGCCCAGGCCTATGCGACATTCGGGCCTAAATCTGAGCCCAGGCCCACCCACGGACAGGCCCATGGCGGCCCAGGCCCTGGAATTTCGGGCCGGGCCGATCGGGCCGGGCTTCCCATGGCCAGGTATGCTTGATACCTTGCACACACCCCTACACTCAAAACAATATCGGGTCTAGATGCACAAAGATAAAGCAAAGAACCAATCATGGAGCGGTATTCCTTTTGATCGACATCAATACCCTTGGGGTTAAGTTGGAGATGACATTTGGTGTCCATAGAAAAGCGTTTCTCCTTAGCATCTTGCATCTTGAATCTCTTGAGCATGTCTTGGGTATATTTGGTTTGAGAGATGAAAGTCACTTCATTCAATTGCTTGATCTCAAAACCAAGAAATAACTTCAACTCCCCCATCATGGACATCTCAAACCTATCGGTCATAAGCTTTGAAAATTCATCATTAAAAGCTTCATTAGAAGAGCCAAAAATAATATCATCAACATAAAGTTGGCATATGAAAAGCTCCCCTTTAACCCTCTTGGTAAAGGTAAAGAGGGTGGGATCGATTTGCCCCACTTGAAAACCACGGTCTAGCAATAGCTCTCTTAGGTGCTCATACCAAGCACGAGGTGCTTGTTTGAGACCGCGCCTTATCAAGCTTGTAGACATGAATAGGAAAGTTTGGGTCCTCAAATCCCGGTGGTTGCTTAACATATACCAACTCCTTTAAAGGACCATTAAGAAAGGCACTTTTCACATCCATTTGTTGCAATTTAAAGTTGTGATGTGATGCATATGCAAGAAGGATACGGATGGACTCAAGGCAGCCACGGGAGCGAAAGTCTCTCCAAAATCAATGCCTTCAACTTGAGAGTACCCTTGAGCCACCAATCTTGCCTTGTTCCTCACAACCATTCCATGTTCATCTTGCTTGTTCTTGAATATCCATTTTGTGCCTATAACATTACGGCAATCTTTGGGCCTCTCAACTAACTTCCACACCTTGTTACGCTCGAAGTTGTTGAGTTCTTCATGCATGGCTTCCAACCAATCCGGATCTTCAAGAGCTTCAAAGACTTTCTTTGGTTCCACCATGGATATATGTGCTTGATGCTCACTAAAGCTTGACAATTGACGTCTTGTGGTAACCTTGCTATTTAGATCACCAATAATTGCTTCAAGCTTATGACTCTGTATTTCTAGGTTTCTTGCAACTCTTGCTTTATGACGGGCTTCGATATCCTCATTTGAGCGAGGAGGTATCACTTGATCATCTTGATCATTTGAGTCCCCGTCTTGACCGTCTTGATGACCTTGATCTTCAATATGCACTTCTTCATTGGATGAAGTAGAAGGTTGATCTTGGTCTTGACCTTGGCTAGCATTGACAATACGAGTACTTGGTTCTTGCATAGCAACTTGGTCATGGGGAGGGTCTTGAACTTGTTCTTGAGTTGGTGCATCATTGGCTCCATTGGTGGGAGCATGAAGATCTTGTGATGAAGAAGGCTCTACTTGGATAGAACTTGATTCTCCTTGAGGTGCCTCATGATGGATCTCAATGGGGCGATAGAAACCAACGCCCATTCTTCTTATTGCATCTTGAGGTTCCTCATTATCTACATCACAAACATGAAATTGCGCCACTTGGGAGCCGTCATTCTCATCGAACTTCACACCACAAGATTCCACAACTCTCCCTAAGGATTTGTCATAGACTCTATAGGTGTGAGATTCGGCACCGTAACCAACAAAAATACCCTCTAAAGCTTTAGGTTCAAATTTAGATAAACGAACACCTTTGATCTTGTAGAAACACTTACAACCAAACACACGGTAGTAGGAGACATTGGGCTTGTCACCAGTAAGCATTTCATATGGAGTTTTCTTTTTACCAATGCGGAAGAAGAGCCGGTTTGAAGAGTGACACGCCGTGGAGATGGCCTCGGCCCACAAGTAAAGCGGAGACTTAAACTCCGCCAACATGGACCTTGCCATATCCATGAGAGTCCGGTTCTTCCTTTCGGCTACACCATTTTGTTGAGGGGTATACGCAGCGGAATATTGATGACGAATTCCCTCTTCACTAAGAAACTCATTTAGGGTGTAGTTCTTGAACTCGGAGCCATTGTCACTTCTAATGGCCAATATGGGAACATTGTGTTGACGTTGAACTTCATTGGAGAAGTCGATGATGGCTTGTTGAGTCTCATCCTTCGACTTGAAGAAATAAACCCAAGTAAATCTTGAATAGTCATCAACAATCACCAAAAATACTTCTTCCCACCAAGACTCGGTTGAGAAATGGCACCAAAGAGATCAACATGAAGAAGTTCCAATATCCTCTTTGATGAGATGATGGTCTTGCTTGGGTGGGGAGAATCATGCATCTTTCCTTCAACATAAGCCCTACAAAGACGATCTCTAGAAAAAGAAACATTCTCGTTTAGTCCAAGAATGTGGCCACCCTTGTGAAGACTTTGCAAAGTTCTCATGTTGACATGGGACAAGCGGCGATGCCACAACCACCCCACATCGGCCTTTCCGAAGAGGCATATTGCTTGAGTGTTGGTTGACCCCGAAAAGTCCACCACAAACAACTCATTTTCAACATACCCAACGAACATGACCTTTAGAGTCTTGCTCCTCAAGAGTACCACCATATCAATAGTAAAATGGACATCAAAGTTCATCTTATTAAGTGCATAAACGGACATTAAATTGTAACCGAGGGATTCGACAAGCATGACATTCACAAGTGTGATATCCTTTGCTACTACCACCTTGCCGAAGCCCGTTACCTCCGATTTTGATTTATCACCATAAGTGGGTTGAATGATTTGTATTTGGTCTCAACTCCGTCACGAGCTCCTTGCTTCCGGTCATATGACTTGTGCATCCACTATCAATCACCCATTTAGACCCACCGGAAGCATAGTCCTACAAGAAATCATTGCTTGGTTTTAGGTACCCATTTTGCAATGGGTCCTCGTTTGTTAGCAACAAGGGTCTTAGGAACCCAAATAGAATAAGCAATGAAACCATCATAGGGACCAACATATTTTGCATAAACATCCCCATAATAATCAACATAAATAATATAGTTGGGGTTAGCATTTCCCGAAGTCATTACGAGTGGTTTTGCCCCTTGTGGCATCACTACTCGCAATGGTGGTCTCCTTTGCTTGTATGGGCTTGGCCTTCTTCTTGATCTTGTTCTTCTTCTTCTTCTTCTTGGCAACATAACCAAGGCCCTCTTTCCCTATGTGTGGCTTTTGCGCTTTCAAGAGCTCATAAAGAGGTTTCTCACCTTGAGGGCTAGAGGCCTTGGCAAGTTCAATCTTCAACCTAGCATTTTCCTCAATGACATTTGCATGATCACAAGAAGGAGTAGAGGAACTAGGTACATCAATTTTAGTAGGTTGAATTTGAAGTTGTTCAAAAGACTTGGTGAGAGTAGAGTGATCACTCTCCAAGGCCTTGTGAGCCTTGGTGAGCTTCTCTAGCTCATCGGTTAGTCTACTATGACCAACACCAAATTCGACCTTTTCTTTCTTTAAAACTTTGTATTTAGCAATAGCATGGTCACGTTCTTTAATGATTTGAGAAAAAAATCATTTTGAGATTCATCAATATTATCAAGCTTCTCTTCAAGAGAAACTCGAAGCTCATGCTCTTCCTCAAGAGCAATAGTGAGGGAAGCAATCTCATTAGCATTTTCTCTTTCAAGTCTCCCCTTTTCCTCAGGAGATCTTGTGCCATGCCATATTGACTCATAAGAATCTCAAGCCGAATCTTGCATTCACCTTGCAAGTTAGTCATCAAGAAATCCAAAGCAACATTTTCTTCCTTAATTCTAAGACTCATAAGATCATGTATTTCATTCATAGTCTTAGAAGGAGGGGAAGATGATACCTCGGGGCCCTTGGCCATAAGACATGTAGAGGATTTGGTGGAGACATTCTCATTGGGGGATTCAAAGAGAGAAGAAGGTGTCGATGAAGCAATGGCTAAAGCGGCCACACCACTTGTGGTTGTTTCTTCATCACTCTCATCCCCGGACGTATATTCTTCTCTTGTCACCAACACAATCTTTGAAGGTGGCTTCTTGTTGGAGATTGACTTCTTGAAGTAGGGCTTCTTGGGAGAAGACCTTGAAGCTCCTTGAGAATAAGTCTTCCTACATGTTCTTCACGGTTCTCATAAGGGCATTGGGCAACATAGTGATATTTATCTTGACAATTGAAGCAAGTCTTCATTTTTGGGTTGCCCTCCTTGTAACCACTTGATTTGAACTTTTGCTCCACTTGAGCTTTGGATGGATTCTTCCAAAAGGTCTTTGCCGCAAGAGCCACATAGTCTCTATGAGCACTCATGAGTTTCTCGGGTTCCAAATAGCATCCCTCTTCATGATCTTGGTCTTCATCTTGTTCCACCACCTTGGCCTTCAAAGCAAGTGAGGAACCTTGATGCATTCCAATAGCCGGGCACGAGAGTTTTGAGCAATTTGGGCTTGAACTTTGTAAGATTGCATCTCTTGCATGACTTCATTTGAGGTCAAAACGGCGTAGTTGTGTCTTCCTTGGAGACTCTTCAAATCGCCGCTTCAAAGGGCATGAGAGCATTCACATACTTCCTCTTGATGTAAGTATCATCCACATGTTTAGCACCAAGGTCTCTAAATGCGGTAGCAAGAGCCTTGAGCCTTTGATACATCTCCTCATGAGTTTCATTATCCTTCATGAAGAAGCCTTCAATTTGATTGCTCATAGCTTTATCTATTTCTCCTCGTGCTTTCATTCCAACAAACACCTCCGTGAGAGAATCCCATGCTTCTTGGCGGTGGTGCAATCTTGAATGTGATGAATATCCTTCTCTCCCACGGCAACACGGATCACATCAAGAGCAGTGGCATTTAGTTGACAATCAACTTCTTCTCGCCTTGTCAAGTTGGATTCATCCATCACCTTGTATCCATCTACAATGATCCTCCAAAGCTCAATGCAACCACTTTTCAAATGAGATTTCATAGAAGATTGCCAATAGATAAAAGAGGATGCATTAAGACTAGGTGGAGCTCCTCTTAGGTGAATAGGAGGATGAGGGATAGGTAGGTCGGGAGAATACGGAAAAGTAACTCTATCATATTCTCCAGACCCATTAGTTGGTTTACTTGGGAGATCATTTTTAGATGAGTTCGCCCCCGAATTCCCTTTATCCTCTTTATCCTTTAACTCCAATTGGGAAATCTCCGGAGTGGGAGGTGATGCGGTTACCTTTGCTTCCGAGAGTTTTGCTATCATTTCGCGCAACTCATCCATTTTGGTTTCCATAGAGTTCTTCATGTTAGTGAAGTCCTCCATGGAAACCGAAGTGGTCGAAAGTACAAGAGGGTTCCCATCGGCATTGAAGGCCATACTTCTCTTAGGCGGTTAAGCTCGAATAAAGAGCCCAGCTGGTGGCGAGAACTTGCCTGTGGCAAGATGGTTAGGAGGGTGGTTGTACCTGAAAGGATCATATGGCCACCTAGAGGGGGGGGGGGGGGGTGAATAGGTGCTACTTCAAATTTTAATTCTTTTTCGATTAAGGCTTGACACAAAGGTAAATTCTCTAGATATGCAACTATGGTGAATTTACCTATATGACAAGTTAAGCCTAAACAAGATAAGATACAAGTAGTAAATAACGAGCAACGAGTAACCGACCGGGAAGCACGCGGAGACAAGGATGTATTCCCGAGTTCCTCCTTTTTAGGGCAGTACGTCTGGTTGGAGGTAAACCTGGGAATGGTTTTTATTTAACTGGGTGAAACGGTTTGGTTATTGCTGTGGGTTTAAATGGTTTGGGTTTTAATGGGTCTGGCATTTCAATAATTGGGTATAGTTCGGGCTTACAAAAGAAAGAGTTTGGTACGGTTGGGTGTGGGCCTGGTCAGTTCGGTCCGTGACAGTTGCTACCTATAGTTTTAGAACCGGTTTTGTAGATAAGTTATGTAGATTGTAGTCACCGATCTGATATGAAGATAACTCGCCCGACGCGACGGCGCTGGATGAGCAGCCATGGACAACACCTGGCGACGAGCTCGATGCTCGAGTGTTGCCGGCGCCGCTTCAGTTGGCTTGGAGCGTGGCCTTCGCCGGCCAGGCGACGCGGTGCTCCTCTCTGCGCCGCCGCCGCCGCCTCGTGCACCTGTCACCGCCGCCGCCGCGTGCACCTGTCACCGCCGCCAAGCTGCTAGCCGGCTACAGGAAGCCTCAGCTCCTGCGATTCCCAGCCGCTGAACCGAAATTCGCCGCGTCACCTCCGCCCCATGCTCCCGTAGTCGCTCACAGCGCCCTGCATCCTTCCCGCCCGCGGTGCTCGAAGTCGTCGGACAAGCAAACCGGCGCTCTCTCCCTTCCACAGCAGCCCACGCCACTTCAACAAGCACATTTTTCACGCGGCGTGCATTCAGTCAGCTTGGACTGGAGGGTTAGCATGTTGTGGAGGTGTGGACGCTTCTCACGCGACCATACTTGCCGGCGAGCAGGTCGGCGAGCTTCCGCTGCAAGGACCAAGTGAGCCATGCGCGACGCTATCCACAACTTCCATGGCGCTGTCGCCGGCCCCGCCCTCGCCCCGACGCGAGCTACCGCGCCGCGTCCAAGAAGACTTCATCGGCTAGAAAGCTGCAGCGGTGACCGCGCCATTTAAGCCGACGACGTCGACCTCGTCGTGAGAGCAGCTGACGCTCCTGTGCAGCTTCCGTAGCGCGACGGCGGCCGCGCGCAGGACCCCTCCGCGCCGACGAGGACGGGCAGAGCCCACGCGTGGGGGCATCGCTCTGCTCCAGCACAGCACGACGTGTCCGTCCGCCGTCGACGGCGAATCTTCTACTTCCTCCAAATCTGGTGCTAGAAAAACTGACTAATAAAAGAGGAGTAGAAATATTTAGTAGAAAACGGTTCTCAACCCACGGGTGTGCTACTGGGTTTAGATTGGTTTGGGTGAAAAAGAGAGTGGTTTTGGTTTTGGTTGGGCCGAAAATGACATTGAGTGGGTGTAGGTGGGGTTGGGTTGACATAGATATGTGTACGGGTCTGGTTGAGTTATGGTTCAGTTTTGAAACTATTCTCAGGTTTAGTTGGAGGGGTGTGAGTTTCAAACTCAAGACGCCACAAATGGCCTCATCCTATTCTCCGATGAACCTAGCCCAAAAGCTCGGTTCACCTTCCACTATCGGAATCCTTCAAGGCGGAATCCGGAGCCCTTACAACAAGCTTGGAGCACAACCCACAAAAGGATTGGGAGCTCCCAAGCACCACAACTTTGCTACACAAAAGTAGCAAGCAAGTAAGTACAACAAGATGGCTAGGTTTTCCTAGTGGAAACCCTAGGCTCAAATCCCTCAAGTGAATGAGGGGGAAATGAAGAACGCTTCGGTGGAGTTGTAGATCCGGGCCTTCTCCTTCAATCCTCCAAGTATGAGTGAGTTTGGGTGGAGGGATTGGGAGATCGGTGAGCTTTGGTCTTGCAACAATGGGGGGCAATACTATTCTGGACGAGCTAAGCTACTGGAGGTTGGTGGAGGGGTTTTTATACCCCTCCAGAAATGTAGCCGTTGCAGACAGGTGAGTCGGATAATCCGATACAAGTGAGCACCGGATAATCCGACACCGTCGGATAATCCGATTCAACAAGTATCGGATATTCTGAAAAACTCCAGTATGTCACAAAACTTGGTTGCTTGTAATCCTTAGCCGAATTCGAGCAATTCTTGAGAATCGGATAATCCGAATCAACCTTGATCGAATAATCCGAAAAACTCCAGTACGCATTGCTTTTAAAGTCCTTAGCCGAATTCGAGCAATTCTTCAGAATCGGATAATCCGAATCAATTTTGATCAGATAATCCGAAAAAACTCCAGTACGCATTGCTTTTAAAGTCCTTAGCCGAATTCGAGCAATTCTTCAGAATCGGATAATCTGAATCAGCCTTGAATGGATAATACGATTCCCTTTCTTCAGCAACAATACAAGCTCTTTTCAACTTCCTTTTTGGATTCGATGCAAAGATGTTTTAACCACCTAAAACCTGCATCACTTGATTCACATATTAAATCATCACTAGTGTTGTTGCCTAACACACAAAACACAAGGGATTAAGAAATGTCCTTTAATCCGATTCCCTTTCTCCAGCAACAATACAAGCTCTTTTCAACTTCCTTTTTGGATTCGATGCAAAGATGTTTTAACCACCTAAAACCTACATCACTTGATTCACATATTAAATCATCACTAGTGTTGTTGCCTAACACACAAAACACAAGGGATTAAGAAATGTCCTTTCAGTACCCCATACCCATCAGAGTTCAGATCCTAGATTTGACATTGGTGTTTCTCATTTAGGCGGAATATTCTTTAGTGGGAGGCGACGTTCCCATCGACAGCGAGGCGCGTGGTGACTTCGTCAATCTCAAGACCCGACCGCCGGCTCAGTCTTTCGAAAGTGCTCATAGGGATAGGGTGTGCGTGTGTGCGTTCATATGGGTGAGTGTGCGCACGTGTATGTGATCGTCTGCGTTGTACTGTGTTTCGCAAAAACAAAAAAAAACCTGCTGGTGGCCGCATGACATGGATTTAAGTCCGTTTGGGGAGATAGTACTTTTGTTTGTGCTAGACTAGATGGGTAGCTTCTAATCTACTTGTTGTGACAGGGGGTCTGTTTGTTTGATAACCCAGTACCAGGTATGGCCTCATTCTACCCAATGTTTTATTGTTTGTGTTTAGGGTCCAAGTGGTCTTTTGACTGTCATAACCTCTATTTGCTATATATTGGGCTAGTAGTCTTCCACGCGCCAAACAGTACTATCGTTCGGCCAGTGTACACTCTTTAAATTCTGCTCCGTGATACTCCCTCCGTCACTAAATATAATCACTTTTAGATACGTATAAATAAAGACGGAATACATACTGAAATAACTAAATTAACACACAAAAACAAGTCTACATATGTACGAGTCAAGAAAAAACTAAAATGACTTAAAATTTTGAACAAAAGGAGTAACAGGACAATGGGATTAACTTATGTGAAAATAATGAAATAAAATTTAATAATAATAGTAGATCAAAGAAAAATCATTCAATGGTGTTAAATATTTTATTTCATGTCAGACTATTTGTTTTAATCTTTTTTATAGGTGAATGGTTATGTCATTGATGTCTACTACACAGTTCTATTTTTACAGACTATGTTGGGCCTCCAAGCGCAGAGGTTTATAGGATAACATCAAATTTCTCTAAAGTGAATGACCAAGTGTTTATCGAACACAGAGAGGTGCAGATTGAATGTATCCCTCTCAAGCAATACTGTAATTAAGATACAAAAAGACTCTTGTGTCCACACACGCCCAATACACTTGGAAGTTGTATAGGTGCACTAGTTCGACGTAGAGATTATCAAATACGGATAATGTGGATGGTAAAATAAGGTTTCTATAATTTGTAATAAAAAATAGCAGCAAGGCAATAAGTTAAAAAAGTGATTAAAAACGGTATTTCAATGCTTGGAAACAAGGCTTAGTATTCATACTTTTACTAGTGAGAATCTCAACATCATTAACTTAATTGAACACATTATAAAACCTCTGAAAGCATGGTAAAGGTTTACTCTGAGTTCGTTCGTTTCGTGGATCGAAACATGAGTAGATTTACGTGGGGCTACAAAGCACACGTTAAAATTGTTCATTCTAATACATGAAGACCCCACGTTGTTACTATGAGCATCTAAAATCATACTAAACAAACACCTCATGATTTATGTCTTTCTAATAAATTATGCTAAACACGCATCAAGTTGTCTCATTATTTTGTTATTCAATCCAACATATAAAAGACAAATTCATATCAATATCGTTCTAATCTATTATCCATAGAGTTCCATTGTCTTCCTCGAGATCCGGAAATTGTACTAGATATTATCAAGTGAGAAACATCATGTCCATTACATAAAGATATGATATAACTATATTAACAAAGCTCAGGGTGAAAAATAAAGATCACATAAGGTTCAGTTGAGAAGCAACTAGTACTAACGAATCCCTCGATCACACTCTCTCTGACAAGTGTACCCACCAGTTTTTCTTTGGCCTAGCTGTCAGTCTAAAGATCGGCGCGTCGCTCCGCGTCTGGAGAATCCCCAAGGCCTGGCGAGTCGGGCTTCTTCCCCGACTACGACTCCTCCGCGTCCCCCCCTCCATCTCGCACCCGCTATGGCTCGTCTTCTCCTCGCTGTCCTAGCGCTCCACCTTGCCGCCGCGGGGGTCTCCGCTGCGTCGAGCGTCGCCGGTGCCGGCGCCTTCGACCCCTCCCGCGTCGTCCAGCTCTCGTGGCGACCCAGGTAACGATCTGATCTCCCTTCCCCCTTCACATCCCTGAGAGCCATAGGGCTACGTACGACCCTGACGGCTGTTTCCTTCGTACGCGCGGCGGTTAGGGCGTTCCTCCACAAGGGGTTCCTGTCGGACGCGGAATGCGACCACATGATCGAGCTGGTGAGTGTGGCCTCCGCTCGATCTCGTTGTCTTGAGGGGGATTTTTTTTCTTTGGTTGATTGATTCGATTGTTCTGGCGTGGTATGTAGGCGAAGGATAAGCTTGAGAAGTCTATGGTGGCGGACAACGAATCCGGCAAGAGCGTCCAGAGCGAAGTGCGGACCAGCTCTGGCATGTTCCTCGAGAAGAGGCAGGTCAGCACGAGCGCACCCTGTGATTTCATTTTGTTTTTGATTATCTTCCGGGGGTTACATTGCTTGGGAGCTTGAATGGTGCCAACTTTGGATTCAGAGCTGATAACCTAGAGACCTAGGTAGGAATTGCTTCTGTATCTACCCTGATGTTGATAATGAGAGAAATTGGTACACCTGTTACACAACATTTGATGTTTATATTTGGTATTACAAATCTTAATTTGTCAGGTGGCCTTTTGGGTCGTAGAACAAATGGATTGATATTTGGCCAGGGTGCTTTTGTAGGTTCCAGAGCCACTGCCATACGCTTGTTAAGATGAAGAATTTTCTTATTTATCATTTCAAGAACTCATGATTAAACTGATACAAAGCTTCCCAGGAGGGCGAATATGTGCTTGCATTGATTCAGGATGGTATAGATTAATGATTTAGAAGCTCAATATCTATGATCGGATTAATTAATGAGTATGCCATCACGATTTGTGAGCAGAATGTGTGCAGTTCTTGGTTCACTTAAGGTGCCTTCTCACAATAGCATATACTATTTCTTTTGTCAATTTATCAGGTGCAGGTTGCACTTAAGGTGTATTCTCACAGCCTGGATGGTCAATGCACCAAATCAACTTGAAATTCAAAGAAAATATACATGTTTAGCTTAATGCATGCCATCTATGGCTAATATTTTCAGTTCACTTTCATTGTGTTGAGAGACAAAAATGCGAAAATTCTGACAACTGATAAATCAAAACAAAGAAATATACAAAATGTTACTATATACAACAAGCATATATGTTTGTTTCTTCTAACACACCTGCAGTTCGAGCTTTAAAGGGTACTAGAGTCTTCACCTAACATCACTAGTAATGATGTACGTGCATTCACGTATTGACCAATGCACACAAAAAAATTGTACATGCTAAAAAGAATGTTTCTTAATCAACTTTCAAGCTCATATTAATGTCTACAAATATATTCAATAGATAAATATATAATAAATATCTCTTATTCGAAACTGTCCACACCAGGAAATGTGGAAAAAATATGATTCCATCAAAACCAAAAAGACACTCCTGGCTAGCAAACTCGGCGGCTACCTCTTTTGTCGCCGGCGTTGCCTGTTTGAAGGTTTCCATTTATTGTGAGAGTGGATCTTCCCGAAATTGTTGGCAGCTTCCGGGGCTCGTTGCCGCCGTCGGAGAATGTCTATCCGTTCAGAAATATACACATATAAATCATCTAACTTATGTAAATGCTTGCATCAGAAAGAGATTTTTTTTGGAAAAGAGTAGGCTATGTACTAATGCAAATATATTTAGAAATGAAGAGGTATCTCTCGACACTGCAGGAAAATGGAATTGATATAGAAATTTGGCACTTCAATTCCAATGTTTTTCCCTCAAAGTTATGCACCTTAGCAATCGATATAATTTTGATTTGCTACCATTGTCTTAGACTTGTACCCAGCTGAAACATTGAGCGGTGTTTGTATAAAATGTCAAATGATAAAATGACATAAGTTGATACAGTAGTAATAACTATACAGTTCATGAACTGGCATCCTGAAAGAATGATTAACAATAACAAAATTACAACTAAACCCACTTATATTTTTTTGGAAGACATTGATCAATTCAGTGAATCCTGTCCAAATAGTCAATATTTTCAGTTTATAAAGCCCATAAATTCCGAGTAGAGATTTCTGCCCCCTCGGGTTCCAGTGATCTCTTTATTTAAAAAAATCTGAAAAATGTTTGTGTAGCTCAGAATATTAAGTATTTCAAAACGATATTTTTAACGTTTATGGGATACATCATTGACAACATGCAGAATTTTTTTCAGATTTTTTTAAAAACTTATAAATATAATTTTTGATTTTTTTTGCAATAGAGGGAGAACTGGAGCTCGGGAGCCAAAATGACTTTCCGATAAATTCCTCAACAAACATAATCAGTATATATGTGGACTGCCCCCCATAAATTTCGAGCCAAAATACTATCCAAGTATTAAGAAAAATTCTTTTCACCGATGCATCCTAAGGACATATCTTACCTACGGCAAGAAAAATCACCAACTGCACTCTTCACCTCGTATACACCAGGAAGGCACATCCACCATTCACATGGAAAGTCATCAGTTTTGTGCACTTTGGCTGATCTTCTCCATGAACGCATGTCTCATATGGGAAATTTCATCTAGCAGAGAACAACCAAAGAAATACGTACATAAGAAGGAGAGTAATATTGTGAGATCAACCCATATAGGAGGAGCATGGAATTCCATGGTCGACCTTGGGACCTGATGCCACCAACATCGGATCTCCTTCCTTGGTGACGGCGGTAGGTCCAGCTTGAGTACCGTCCGTGTCGTGCACGACGGCGGTGTTGCCGGCCGCCGCGGTCCTCCTTGGTGTTGGCGGATACGACGTGTTTCGGATTTGGTGCTGCAATGGCAGGTTGGTGCAACTGCGGAGAGAGAGGACGGCGGGCGGCGGTCCCTCGCAGCTTTCTAAGTAGGAGGTCGTGCCGGATCAGAGAGCAGGAAGATTAGGGGTAGAAGATGGTTAGGGATCAGAGGCTTGTGATGTTATTGAGTGCTGTGATGTTGGTTCATGTTCAATACCCCCAATATGTGTGCGCACAAACTCATGCGATGGATATTACTTTCTGGACGAAATGCCACGTTAGAGCTAGTTAGGTTTTAAGTCAGTTGAATTATAATAAGTTGTCTTGCTTGTTAGCATGTATTTACATCTATGTGTGCCATGGCACATAAGGAATTAAGGCATATCTTCTGGTAACTACCCCAGTACAAAGTACAACGTGTAACACCAGTATATTAACTAAACTAATCATTTGGCAGGATGAAGTAGTAGCAAGGATAGAGGAGAGGATTGCTGCTTGGACTTTCATACCATCAGGTACCTTAATTTAATATATCCATTACACGTTACGTTTTTGTGTTTTTTTTCAATAGTCAATAATAGTATTTCAATTATGCCCATGCACAGAGAATGGCGAGTCCATTCAAATACTACATTACAAGAATGGCGAGAAGTATGAGCCACACTATGATTACTTCCATGACAAAAATAACCAAGCCCTGGGGGGTCATCGAATTGCGACTGTGCTCATGTACCTATCCAATATTGAGAAGGGCGGAGAGACCATCTTCCCCAACGCAGAGGTAATTTGCCGGCACTCCCTTCAATTGTCTTAGGTCTCCCATGCACTAAGTCACATATTCTGCAGGGGAAGTTAACACAACACAAGGATGAGACGGCATCTGAGTGTGCTAAAAATGGATACGCAGGTAAAATACTTTTGAGATCCTTTTTCACTTGATTTCGGAACATTTCCCCTGTGCCTCCTTTTGGCATGATAGCTTCAATGGTCAGTAGAACTCAGTTCTTTCATAGGCTTATTAGTTTTGCATATCTTACTGGTATCCTGTACAATGACAGTTCACTTCATTGTGAAACTTAAATGTTGGCCGTCCTCTGCAGTAAAGCCAGTAAAAGGTGATGCCCTGCTGTTCTTCAGCCTCCACCCCGATGCAACGACAGATCCTGACAGCTTGCATGGGAGCTGCCCCGTCATTGAAGGCCAGAAGTGGTCCGCGACGAAATGGATCCATGTTAGGTCGTTCGAGAACCCTGGCAAGCAGAGAGGTTCCGGTGATGGGTGCGAGGATGAGAACGTCCTGTGTGCGCAGTGGGCGGCAGTGGGGGAGTGCACCAAGAATCCTAACTATATGGTGGGCACCAAGGAAGCACCTGGCTTCTGCAGGAAGAGCTGCAACCTATGCGCACAGTAAGTTAATTAAACCATCCATCCACCGTCCTGATACGCAACACAGCATGGATAAATTGTTGATCCAGTACTAGGTCGAGGGTTTGTATATGACTGCTCATAGATTGCATGTGTGGCCTGGAATGAATTCAAATTCATCAAGACCTATCATATATTGTCTTCCTTTGAAGAAAATGTAGCGGGAGAAAGAACACTTGTCCTCCTGTCCAAACTTTCGGCTAATTAGTAATTTACCCGTTTTAGCCGAGCCGCCAAATTAATGAAAACGGAGCAATCTTGTTCCCTTCAGTAGTGCTGTGGACTTGTCGCCTTCGAACTCAACGTCGTTCTATGTTGTTCTGGAGGGACAAGAAAACAAAATTGTAGCACAAAATGGAAAAGAAAATGATCTGATCTTCTTGATGTTGTTTACTTCTTGAGCTGTTCGTTGGCTCTGAGTGGGACGGAATCTACCAAACGGAATAACTTTGCTTTTATGTCCTGAGCTGTTGCGTGCAGGTAGATGCACGTTGCTGACAGGCGCAAGAATAATTCCCTGTCCCCAGTTTGTCCTCCCCTCCCCTCCCCTCCTCAACTTGTGTAGTAGTTTCCCCTCCCCTCCTTAACTTGTGTAGTAAAACTGCATTCAACTCCCAGCTGGGTACAATTGCAACATTGCTCGGAGAAGATCACAAAGATGATATAATTACTGCCGATGCATATGCACACCAACACAAGCAAATCAATAAAATAATAAAATATGGATATGGTAGAATACATCATTTTTTGTTTAGCGAGCTTTGTGGTGGACGTCGACCACGCCGTCGTTGCCAGCTAGGGCCCGGTACTTGTCCTTCCTGGTGAGGCTGGTGCACTCGTAGGAGAGTGTGGCGGCGATGAGCCTCTGGATGTAGTTGGCCACCTCATGGCTGGGCCTGCCGCCGGCGCCGCAGGTGAGCTCGGACGGCAGCTTGCTGAGGAACGTCACTGTATACACCGGGCTGGGGTTCATGAAGAAGTAGAAAGGGTCCATCCCCTTCCACCCCCTCGCCGTATTCCCGTGGAACATGCCCATCCGGCTCTCCATCGCCACGGGGACCACCTCGTCGGTGAGCTCCGCGAAGAGCGCCGAGAACCGAAGCAGGAATGGCTCCCGGGACGTGGTTCCCTCGGGGCAGATGGCGAGGTCGCCTTCCTGCAGCAGCCTCCTGATCATGTCTGCGTCCGTGGCGCGGTCGCGGCTCAGGCGCACGGTCCGGATCGGCGAGAGGAACTCGGAGAGCCTTGACAGCGAGTAGGTGACGGCGGCGACGGGCCGGCCGAGCGCCGCGGAGAGGAAGATGGGGTCAAGCAGCGTGCGGTGCGAGCATGCAAAGAGCACGCCGGTGCGTCCCGCTGCGCTCCCGGCGCGCGGCGGGGGGTTGCCCCTGACCACGACGCGCACGCCCAGTGCCCAGAAGGCGTAATAGACCCACGGCATGGGCAGCAGCGCCCCCGCGGCGATGCGGAGGCAGGCCAGAACCAGGCCCGCCGGGAACCACAGCACGGTGAGCAGCGCGGCCAGCGGCGTCGGGCGGAGCGCCAGGCGGCCGTCGTGGAAGATGACCTGCCTCGGTAGCTGGTCCATGGGCACGGCCTCCACCGGCGCCGACGGTACGATGTACGCCTCCTGCAACGAATCATCACACGCGGGCGCCCACACCATTAATTGCACAATTAAAGGCATGCTCAAGATTACTGTTGATCACTTAATACTCCTACAGTGCGCACTAACACATACTGTAGCATTAATCGCATGACGTCGTCCCTCACCCCGGCCGGACGTCCCTAACACACAAACTATTTTGGATAGGCATTTCCGCGTAACAACAAACACGTACCTATCCCATCACTAATTGTTTCTGTCCATGCTTAGTACTCCCTCGATCCATATTAATTCTCGGTGAATCGGATGTATATTTCAGCGACAATTAGTATGTTACTGTTTGGAACAGAGGTATTCCAGAGCAACCAAATTGAAAAGCAAAAATCCTTTCTCCAAAGGAAGAGGGCAGATACTAAAATGTTGTAACTTGTTTTATTTTTCAGACGAAAAGTCAACAACGCTGATTTTCGTTAAGTGAGAAAAAAGTTTTACAAGGCTAGGCTAGCTAGCAGTGTACATCAAAGAAAATAGGGTGCGTTTGGATCCTGGGCTATAGCCTTGCTGGGCGTTTGGTACGGTTGAAATAATCTGGCTTTCAAGGGAACCTAGCCCGAATGGGCAAGAAAAACGTCCTTCCGTTGGGAGAGCCAATTTGGCTCGCTCTCGACGGCAAGATTATCCCATGGGCTATAGCTGAGCTAGGCTAGGTGGGCAACATAACCAAACGCTCTCGAAAGGGCACAAAACCGGAAACCCACCTTTTGCTGTCCAAAACCGAAATCCACTTCACATTCCTTTTATGTGAGAATATAAAATGTCCGAATATATACTGATTTTTTTTGACATTTTAAAATATATTTTTCTTAATTGGAGTATCTACTCCTATGAGCCAAAACAATGCCTCCGCACAAAACACACTACACTCTAAACTATACATCTCCATTCACCTGTAGCAGGGGATGAGAAACCCCTAGTCTAGGTCTCGGATCAAATGTTGTAACTTGTAAGCATGCGCTATCTACCAATCTTTAGATTCAACTTTGTTTTATCCAACTAGGTGCAACTAACTAATCCTATGTGCGTGCTAACTGTATCTTCCTTCTCATCTAGAACCTTTAATTTTCTGTTCTCCGCTCAAGTAGTAACACTCACGAGTAACACAAAGCCTACTTACCTACCAACCTACCAGGTACGCTGGCCGTGTAAATGTAATTGATGCGCTGTGTCGATCCCGCTCTAATTAATCAATGTGCGTAGCGTAGCGTAGGTAGGGGCATGAAAAGGCAGGGAATGCCGTGTCGGGTCCTTAACCAGCACGCTCATAATAGTGAGCATGGGAGCCAAGATGTGACCTAACAAACCTTACTGTTTGTGTCTAGTTTTAACAAGCTACTAGCTGCTTGTGTACAGTATAATAGTGGTAGTTGGTTGTTGCTGCTTGCTATTGGTAATCTTGAGGTTAGTTGTTATCATATGCATGCAACACTGCAAAGCAAGTAAGCAACCAACTAACAATCTCACTGGCACAAGAGAACGAACTTCCCTTTATGATCCGAGATACGTAATTCTGAGCATCCACTGGTTGTAAGCTAAAAATAACCGCTCCATCACTCTGTTTCAGTGGCTCTTGTAAATTGAACCCCTTTCCTTAACGAAAATGACACGCAAATTTAAAGAAACGGTTTTGTAAATTCAATCAACTAAATAACACCATTATGTTTTTGGATTTTAAGGCAATGTACCGATCATATGGACCTTTTTTTTTTCGGCGCCACTTTTCCGCTTACACCAACAGTGATGTTTTTACCTACTGTAGAATTAATTGTGGCACATGCAGGGTAAGACATGACACCGTATACTGCACTGTCTACACATGCGTGATGGCAATGCAGACTCCGTACCGATTGGGCTCGCTTAGCACTTTGATACGGCAGAGACGAAGACATGGTGTATTTTTGCGGCTAAAGTATCGAAACACTTATAAAACTAAGTGCTTGTTTCGAACAAACGAATTATGGTGGTTTCCCTCGCAATTCTGTTTTTGATGTAAAATATCCCTACTTCTCAAACGGGCTATAGAGGATCAATTTTCCAAGGAAAACTCAACAAGTAGGTAAGTTATATGTCGGTTAAAAAACAAATTCATGTATATAGCCATTTTCGTGTGTTAATTAAGTAGATCAACTCAAAAAAAAAATGAAGTTGATTTTGATGTAGATGACATACTGGAATGCTGTTATGGAGTTGATTACCGATGCGATGAAGAATTGAAGTCTGCTTAGTTGATTTCAGTAAGTGATAGTAACAGCTAAAAGGAGTAGCAGCTAACCTTGCACATGCACATGAAAGAGTAGTCCGATCGACGGTCGCCGAGGCCGACGTCCGGCACGTCGCCGTCGTCCGCGAAGATCTCGCGCAGCGCCTCGGCCTTGCGTCCACCGACAAGCACGCCGCGATGCAGGGCTACCATGCCGGTGGCGCGTCCGCGCCACGTCGCGAGCTCGGTGCCCGCCACGGCGTCGGCGCCGAGGCACTCCTTCAGGAACGGCTCTGCCATGAGCCGCGGCGTGGCGGTGAGCACGACGCGGCGGCCGGAGCACGCCGAGAACACCCGCCACGCGCCCGGGTGCACGTCGGCTGCGTAGAACCGCGGCAGGACGGCTCGCGCCGCGGACTCGATCGACGACACCCGCGCCCCCGCCGTCGCGGCGAACACGAGCACCCGTACCGCCGAAGCCTGGGACACGGCGATCTCCAGTAGTGTGGCAACCGGCGCGACGAGGAGCAGGAGCAGCAGCCGCAGCCAACCGCCGGCCTCAAACGCCACCAGAGCGTAGTACGGGAACGCGCTCCGCGACCGCAGCAGCGTTCCGTCAAGGTCGGCGGCCACGGTGTGCGAGCGGCGCCCTGACGCGTCGCACTTGTCCACCACTGGGAACGGCTCCACCCCGGCAGCCGCCGCCGCCACCAGGGACTCCATCGATCGCGCTTTTCCGGATGGCGTCGCCGCTGAGCTACCACTTTTGTGCTCGTGCGCTCGTGTTCGAGCCTGTGCCACTCCCGTGTCTCTGTTTTTGTGTGTTGGGTCGAGTCTGATCGATGCTTGTGCGCGGGCGCGCGCAGGGTTTATATAGTGCAGCGAGGGCGGCGACGGTGTTTGCGTTGTTCTGGTGAAATATATGGTTTGGTTGGTGAGCGGTGACATTGTGCTACATATATCAGGGTAGTGTTCGGTCCTTCTGTTTCCTCTTCATTTCTGTTTAAATTAATATACAATCTGTTAATTTTTTTGATATACAATGTAATTATAAATAAACATTTTCACCAAATAAATTCAACACATGAACTGATGTAGGATGTAGGTGTTGCCCGATATTCATGGATTGACGAGCCCGGGGGTGAGGAGATGTGAAAGAACACGGAGAACACGCCGGGGATAAATTTAACCTGCAAGAATGCGATAACAACAACGATTCCCCAAGGGACGCCTTTGAAACTCAAAATCAAGCCAATTCAACTCTTAATACAACATTTTCTCTCAAGAGTTGGTCCACCGTTCCAATAGAATTCTGGAGAGAAGATTGGAACGGAGATACCTTGGAGTCATCCATCGAAGTCTCTAGGGGGGGCGGTTGTGCTGGGGCATTGGGGGACGGTTGTATCGGCCTGGGGGCAGTTGAACCGGCCTAGGAGTCTCCCTCAACCACTACGGGAGAGAGTCATTTTGCCGTGTGCCCAAAACACACGGCAAAGGCACAAAAACACACGGTAAAGCCTTTTGCCGTGTGCCGCACACGGCAAAGAGCACACGACAACGAATGGCACGGCAACGAGCTCTTTGCCGTGTGCCATATATCGGGCACACGGCAAAGACCACATGTGGGTCCCATTGACACTTGACGCGGACGGACGGACGGTGACGGCGAGTTCTAACACGTGGGGCCCACGACCTTGCTCTTTCCCGTGTGCTGTCGCTGGCACACGGCAAAGAAGAAGAATGTCATAAAAAAATCCACCGTCCCTCGCTGGGGACGGCGCCGTTGGGTGCCCGCACTACGCCGACGTCAACATGGGGCCTCGCCGTCTGCATCTCCGCGCGTCGGGGATGGTCGGCTCGCTCACGGCCGTCGCGGGCCCCAGGGCGCCGGCCCGCTCCCGGGCTGCATCGGCGGCGGCTGGCCCGCGCTGGAGCTCCGGCGAGGTTGAGACGGCAGGGCGAAGTAGCTCCGGCGAGCTGCTCAGGAGAAAGAGGAGGAGACAGGGGCCATCGCCGGCGAGCTCGCGGTCGAGCATGCTAGGATCGATGAAGTAGATAGAGCGGCGCGGGAGGCGAGGGCCGCGGGGCGGCGGTGTGCATCGTCGAGGACATGGAGTTCCTCCGGTGGCGCTGGCGGCCGGGATTTTGGGGCGTGCCTTGAGCGTGGAGGCCTCCCCGCGAGCGACTGCTTCCCTGTTCCCGCCGCGCCACCGCGAGCGCTGCTGCTGCTTCCCTGGACGCTTCCCTGTTCCCCGCGAGCGGATGGAGCGCCGCCATCCCTGTTCCCGGCGTGGAGCTCTGCCGGCCGTTGGCCCGTCGGCTCGCTCGCCGTAGCCATCCCTGGGCGGCAGGAGGCAAGGAGCAGGAGAAGATAATGTAGGCGAGAGAGAAAGGGGAGGGGAACGGAGTGGTGGATGGGGTCGGGGGAGAGAGAAACGTGTGGGAGGGGATTGACTCCGCTGCAGCCACGGATCGTGTGCTTTCCAAGGGATGCTGGGAACCGCTGGATCGTGCTAATCAACCATCCAACGGCTCAGATGCGTGATCCGCGTGATACTGCTCCTGCCAATGTTTCTTTGCCGTGTGTCGACACACGGCAAAGCTTTTTTTTTGGTTTTTCTTTCCTTTTCCATATGTGTCAACTTTTTTCAAAATTATCGATAATTCTGTGATGTAACCACTACTTGTGTAGCTAAAAATGATTTTTGTAAAAAAGTTAGAGCAAAATATCAAACACTGTAGTTCAAATTTCAATTAATTTCGGAAAATCGGCATAAACTCATTTAAATAGACGAAATTAGGTAGAAACCGATAAAATTCTTAATATGTGTGTATTATCCATCAAATATGGATTACTTTATGTGAAAATTGTATGGGTGCCATTTTGCACAATATTTGTTATACTTGCTTCACAAAAATGTCATTTTTGACACTTAGAAAATGAAAAATGATATTTATAAAAATAATTTGAAAAATCTCAGTTCTGCAACATTGTTTATCATACCAATATACACCTATGTGTCAAATATGGGCACATTATCACAAACTATGCCACGGGAATGATCATATCTAGGTCATTTGACTCAAAACTTATACATGTTTATAGATGATTGATCTTTTTATGAAGAAGTTTTTTGGAAAATTTGTCAAAACACAAGTTTATCATTTTTCCTATCAAATAATACACATAAAAGGACTCCATGCCAAAGGATTTCTTTTTTTGAGTATTTTTTCACTTTTTTTTTTGAAAAAACGGTCAAAATGGCCGCCGTCTATTTATTGAAAGGGGTCGAATTTTTCAAAACTATCGACGGTTCTATGATATAACCACTACTTGTGTACCTTACAACGATTTTTGTAAAATTTTCAGAGCAAACTATCACACACTTGTAGTTCAAATTTAAATTATTTTCGGAAAATCGGCATAAAGTCGTTTAAATAGGAGAAATCGGGTAGAAACCGAGAAAATTCCTAATATTTCTGGATTATCCATAAAATATGGTCTAATTTGTGTGAAAATTGTGTGGGTGCCATTTTGCACCATATTTGTTATACTTGCTTCACAAAAAATGTCATTTTTGACACTTAAAAAATGAAAAAATGATATTTATAAAAATAAGTTGAAAAACCTCAGTTCTGCAACATTGTTTGCCATACCAATATACACCTATGTGTCAAATATGGGCATATTATCACAAACTATGCCACGGAATGATCATATCTAGGTCATTTGACTCGAAACTTATATATGTTTATAATGATTTGATCTTTTTGTGAAGAAGTTTTCGGAAACTTTGTCAAAACTCAAGTTTATAATTTTTTCTATCAAATAATACACATAAAAGGACTCCATTAAAGGATTTCTTTTTTTGAGTATTTTTTCACTTTCTTTTACTTTTTGAAAAAACGGTCAAAATGGCCGACGTGTCTATTCATTGAAAGGGGTCGAATATTTCAAAACTATCGACGGTTATGTGATATAACCACTACTTGTGTAGCTTAAAATGTTTTTTGTAAAATTTTCAGAGCAAACTATCACACACTTGTAGTTCAAATTTGAATTATTTGCGGAAAATCGACATAAAGTCGTTTAATTATGCGAAATTAGATAGAGACCGAGAAAATTCCTAATATTTGTGTATTATCCAACAAATATGGACTATTTTGTGTGAAAATTATGTGGGTGCCATTTTGCACCATATTTTTTATACTTGCTTCACAAAAAATGTCACTTTTGACACTTAAAAAATAAAAAAATAATATTTATAAAAATATTTTGAAAACTCTTTTTGGCAACATTGTTTGCCATACCAAAACACACCCATGTGTAAAATATGGACAATTTATCACAAACTATGTCACGGGAATGATCATATCTAGGTCATTTGACTCGAAACTTATATATGTTTATAGACTAGCTAAATGCCCGTGCGTTGCTACGGTCTATTAAAAAAATTCATGCCATGAATGTAGTCATAATACATATAAAAATCACGTCGAGATATACCATTCCAAAATCAAAGACTTTTTCTTAAAATGTAATTCGATAGAAGTTATAATTTGACATGATATGCACAAAAAGCAACCAACCAACAATTATCTCTTGTCGACTAAGATTTCACTTCCTCGGAGTCACGGTCGTCATGTCCTCTTTTATGAATCCACAAACTGAATAGCAACATTTTTGTTCCTCGGGTTAGCTACTAAGCCAACTATCATGCCAAACTGTTTTATCATTCCCCTAATCAAATGTCTCGATAAAGCTATCATCGTCCATTGAAATACCTGCAATTACAATACGAGCCATCACAACATCAGTGACAACAGGGCGGCAAGAAAATCCAACATTAGTGTGATATTCTTCTGTTGTTGAACTGAATCAGCACAATTATTAGCTTACCTTTGACAGTTCCTAATAGTAGGACTATACTCAGATGACTTCCTCCGTCCCTCCTCTGTCATCATCATATGATCCATTCTGCAATACGAAAGTAGCAACAATGATTACAATTGTCATAATAAGCACCAGAATGAACAAAAGAATAGTACCAAAGCGGAAGTGATGGTAGTATAGGTATAAACCATGTGGGAACTTTGTAACCTCAAAACGTAGAATGCACAGCTCAGTTAGCAATTAAATAAACTGTCAAAAGCGCTTGCCACTGCAGTAGGCAGATTGTCTTTAAACTCTGGATGGTTCCGAACCTCAAGATGAAGGTGCTGTGTACAATACCTTGATACACAGCAGGTCATGAAACAGAATAAAAATCATCTTACATGATTATAGTAGTAGTTGATGCTACTGATCACAAAAAAAAGGACCGATCGACAGAACAACGAGTGTAATTAAGTGATTTATATGAATGCCAGTAGCTGAATATCGCTTCAATTTGTATCATAGAATTGAAATAAATTTTGTTGTTCAAAGAGGATGAGACTGAATAGCAACCTCCATGGTCGTCATAAACATCAAAGAATGATGTGGCAGTGGAAACATCCATATCTCCAATGGTTGCATGCTGGAGAATAAGAAAACAATAAGTTAAGCAGGCTTTCAGTATTTCACCAAAGTAATAAACCTTTTTTAGAAAGTACAGAAAAGAGAGACTATCTTTCCGGTATATATTGCATTCTACGATTCAGATAAATGCAGAACAGGGCATCGTCTATTTTCTTCTGCTGCTCAGTTGATAGAGAACTCAAATAATATACTCCCTCTGATCCCAAATAAATGTCGCCCTTATAACTATGGAGTTGTACTTCGTATGTTCATTTCTAGCGACACTTCAAAGGATCGGAGGGAGTACATGTTTTATAGTTCTACTACACAAGAAAAACAGAAACGTCATATTTGTACTTACAACGATGGCACCAACTGGGTCAATTCAGCCTTCAAAGTAATTAGAAAGAAGTGCGGCCACAAGCCCAATAATGTTGGCGAGAACATCAGCAGAGTGCTCCTGTGCATATGCCACAATTTCGTTGGTGAATGAGCGACAATATATTACAAGCAGAAGCTTCACCGCTGTCACCGTGAGCATGATATCAACAACACACATTTCATGTTCTTTTGTTAAGCGAAATTCACCTCCCTGGGAGCACAAACACAATCAGAAATTATGCACTGATTGGCATCTCAGTGGATTACAATTATCTCATTTGCTTCAGGCGCTTTTAGATAGTTGGAATTTGTAACAAGTACAAAATAATTTATTTCGCATTCTGGATATGAGATCAAATGACGAAGGACAACCATTTTGCATCATAATTTAGCTAACTAATCTGAAATGACGAAGAGGGCTCTTACTCTCAATATCTTCCGCCTGGAGGTGCTGGTCTTGCTCTCGGTGGAGAAGAACCAAAGGTCGAGGCGATGGCGGCCCCGTGCTGGCGGGGGCGTGGTCTCCCTGGACGCGTTCGGGGTAGGCGTGGTTGAGGGAGTTGGCCTCGTTCCCGTCGGCGGATTAGTCGTACCGGCGACCAGCGTAGCCGTACCGGCGAGCCCGGCCTGCACGGCTAGGGTTGGCCGACAGAGAGCGTCACGGGCAGGGAAGCAAGGCGCGACTGGGAAATAGGCGGCGGAGACGTACTCTGTGTCGCGCCGGCGAGCAGCGGCGTGGGGTGGCCGGAGCCGGTGCTGGATCACGGGGGAGGAGGAGAATCGAGGTGGTCGGCGGCGCCGCGGCGGCACTGCCGCACTGGAGAGATAGAGGTGATATGGGAGGGAGAGAAGCGAGCGAATAGTTGTGTGCGTGGGTGTTCTGACCGGTTTCACTGGGGCTTGGCCCATTTGCGTGATCACCGTGGGCATGGAGAAGCGAGACAGGCAGAAAATGGACACGTACCAACGTACGGACTCCCATTTAATAGTAAAAATGATTGATATTTTTATGAAGAAGTTTTTTGAAAATTTTGTCAAAACTCAAGTTTATCATTTTTCCTATCAAATAATACATATAAAAGGATTCCATGCCAAATGATTTCTTTTTTTGAGTATTTTTTCACTTTCTTTTACTTTTTTGAAAAAACGGTCAAAATGGCCGACGTGTCTATTCATTGAAAGGGGTCGAATATTTCAAAACTATCGACGTTCTGTGATATAACCACTACTTGTGTAGCTTAAAATGATTTTTGTAAAATTTTCAGAGCAAACTATCACACACTTGTAGTTCAAATTTGAATTATTTGCGGAAAATCGTCATAAAGTCGTTTAAATATGCGAAATTAGATAGAAACCGATAAAATTCCTAATATTTGTGAATTATCCATAAAATATGGACTATTTTGTGTGAAAATTGTGTGGGTGCCATTTGCACCATATTTTGTGTACTTGCTTCACAAAAAATGTCACTTTTGACACTTAAAAAATAAAAAATAATATTTATAAAAATATTTTGAAAACTCTTTTTGGCAACATTGTTTGCCATACCAAGACACACCCATGTGTAAAATATGGACAATTTATCACAAACTATGTCACGAGAATGGTCATATCATTGTTACAAGTAGATAAACTAAAGTTGAAAAAACAAAATTGGTCTTTGCCGTGGCAAAGATCGATTTTCATTTTTTTTATTTTGGTCAAAAAAAATTCTTTGCCGTGTGTTTGTTGCCGTGACCGCGCCGTTCGCGCTTCCGTTTGGCTCCATTTTCTTTGCGTGTGCATTTCTTTACCGTGTGTTTTGCTTTATCTTTGCCGTGTGCATTTCTTTGCCATGTGTTTTTGTTTGCCTTTGCCGTGTGCCGACACACGGCAAAGATTTCTTTGCCGTGTGCCCGACATCCAGCACACGGCAAAGTCCAGCTCTCCCGTAGTGAACCGTGTCTTCTTCTTCACCTTGTCGCGCGCTCCTCTCTGCTTCCATCATGGAAGTAAGAGGTCTTGATACTTGTACCTAAGCACACACAACGTATCCGACCGAGGTAGTAGTCCATTCCAATATAGGGGTAACTCGCACACTATTAGGAAGAAGTTCACATTATTGTGCAAGGTACTCCATTCCAATATAGGGGTAACTCGTACACTATTAGGAAGGAGTTCACATTATTGTGCAAAGCTTTGGGTCGGTTCTAGTCATTGGGCCGACTGGCGTTGGATGACTTGGCGTGGTGATGTCTTGGGGTTGGGCCATATCATCTCCCTTTGGGAAAGAGTCGTTCTCAACTCTAGATCTTCCACATCACCGAAAGTTCGGCAACGTTGAAGGTGTCGCTCTGGAAGGAGGAATGTCGATCTTGTAGGCATTTTCGTTGATGCACTTGATGACTTTGAATGGTCCATCTCCTCATGGCGTAAATTTGGATTTACGCTTACCAGAAAACTTTCATTTACGAGTATGCATCCATACAAAGTCCCCTTCTTCAAATAGCATGGGTTCCTTGTTCTTGTTGACCTTGGAAACTTTTCGGAGCACTAGTTTTTCAATTGTAACTCTTGTGGACTCATGTGGCGTCTTCATAAATTCAGCGCGGTTGTCGACGTCCATGTTATGCTCATGTAATGGAATAGGAAGTAGGCCAATAGAGGTGTAAGGATTGAAGCAGTAGACGATATCAAATGGCCTCTTCAATGTGGTGCCTGCAGGATTGAGCTTGATGGTTACTTTTGGGGCCCTGGAATTTTTCCGCTCAGAACAAGTTCAGCATCATACACATATAGGTGATCTTTCCATCAGCAAATGTTTACATATCTTGTTATGATCTTTTACAAGTTCTGAATCCCTACTTCAAGATCAGCACATGCTAGACTGCTGGTCAGATCTTATTCACATTCATATGATAATATACAACTGGTTGAGCATCTGAAGCCACTAAATTAGTGCAAGCGTTAGCTTGTACACAGGATCATATAAACTAAGACTGGCGCTATTTAGAGTGTACAACCAGCCTCTTTGCAACCAACCTAATGCCAGAATTTTGTTGGTAGTCGTATATTTCCAAAGAGAAGAACGCATCGAGCTTGTTCCCTCGAACAAACAGAGAGTCCAATTCCACAGCATCTACTTTTACAAAAGCAAGCTTCTGCATGTTACCGCTAGGCTCTTTCTTGTACATATCTGTCGAGTAGTTCGAAGCATCGCTGCTGACAGTGGTAGGGATGCTACAAGAGCAATTCAACATTATCAGATCAGAGAAGTGTGACAAATCCTACTTACTCTGTCCCCTTTTATAAGACGTTTTGGCAAGCTTAATTGGCTCGCCAAAACGTCTTATAAAAGGGGGCAGAGGGAGTACTATGTATGAGAAGGAGAATAGAGCTCACTTTAGGCGAACAGTTGGACGATTCACATAACCATATTTCTTTATCAAGGGTCTCCACTCAGAAGTTGAACCAGATTCTTGCAAAGATCTCTGAGCAAGATTATCACAAAATTGTAGAACTTCACTTAGATCTTCGGGGATATCGACAACTATGTTCAACTTTGGCCGGCCTGCATTGTCTAGAAACTTTGTACTGACTCCAAACTGGACTTTCAAGCCCGCACAGCAAAGGTGTAGTGGGATATCTTTGTGCTTGATATATGTTCTTTGAGTATGATAGGAAGGGCTAACAGAAATCTTGATGCACTCAGTTGATACATCATTCGGCTCAAGGAACCCAGAATAACCACTGGAACTCACATCCATCTGCATAGTGGCGGCATCTAACTTCATCTCCTCGATGTGGGATATCAACTCACTAGGATCTCTGTTCATTGCAGGTTGGACTGATTCCTGATTATCTCCATCTGGAGTTGAATTGTCGACTTCAGAAATGGTACGTTGTCGTTTTGAAGAATCAGGCGAAGAGTTTGCTTCAGACTTCTTCGCCTCGGGAGAAGTAGCTCCAATAGTTTTGCTTCTTGTAATTGCACGTTCGACAAGGTTCTCAACAGTAAGTACTTCTGGAAGACTTGCCTCCTGTGAGGAGAATTTCAGGAATTAGCCAAGCGATTTCCTTGAAACATGAAATAGATCAATGAATTCTACAAACTTGCCATAATGGTATGAAACTACATTGGTTGTTTATGCCCAGGATAGTACCCGTAGAACTCGAAGTTCCATACGAGCTTGCAGAGCCCACTTATTGCAATTTTACTAGAATGATTCTCATTTATTTTCTTTTTTTCTTTTTTAGCAAGAAAGCAAAAACTGCAATAATAAAAACAGGGAACACATTACGAAAACAGAAAGATGTGTTAACAGTTCATGACGGTCCCTCCATTGAGATGAGGTGTATATTGCAATAGTTAAACTTCAACAGTCCATTAAGGTAGTCCTGATGCTGCATAAATAAAAAATGACAGGAAGAAAACTATCCAGCTATTTCATTAGAAAATAAGTACATGAAGGTCATGAAGGTCGTCAACAGACAGTTCAGCAAACATACCAGGAAAAGCACTGTAGCACAATATTTGAGAACTTCAAGATTCATCCTGACATCATCCAGACTCCTGCAGATAAATTGCAAAGAAACTTAGTACAAGATTACTAACTCCAGTTTCATGTAAGCAATACAAAAATCAGAGGAAATAAACATATGACATAATAACGATATGTCCTTGCAGAAGTGATTGCAAATAAAACTTAATAGGAACTGAGCAAACATTGGGTGCAATCATGAGCACATTGATCAATAGACGTAATCCACGCCAACTAGATAGCTGTTTGCAACCATTAATGTGTACTAAGAGTAACTACCGATGGGCTGGGCCACAACTGTGACATCTCCTGTACTCAGCATGACACCTATAAATAAGAATCATTATAGGTCATGCAGTAGTCTTAGCCTTTTAGGGGAGACTAATTTTCCAATGAGTAACATAAGATGGGATGGGGCGAAATCCGAGTTAGATTGGATCTGGGTATACTAAGTTACATGATGCTGCCAACACATCCGAAGGGTTGGGCCATATAGAATTGTAACATTTCTTCCATTCAGCATGATATAGACGTAAAGAAGCCTTATAGGTCACGTAACATATTAGGGAATAATATTTTTTAGATGAGCGCCTAAGACAGGATGGGGCAAAATTCGGTCAGGCAACATATTAGGGAATACTATTTTTTTTAGATGAGCGCCTAAGACAGGATGGGGCAAAATTCGGGATAGATTAGACTGGGTATCCTAAGTTATATGATGCTGCCAAGACATTTTCACAGTTAGCAGGTCAAATGTGGCGTTGTGCAAAAAAAATTCTTGTATCACACTACTCCAACTTGCTTAGTAGATATGCTAATCTGGGCACCACAGCTGCATAATGGTTAGCAAACAATCAACGCACGTTCCAATGTTCCAGGAAGTAAAGTGAAGCAATCATAATTCAGATGAAATTATAACATATGGATGACCTGATACCAACCTGTGCTTTTGCCTCCCTAAACCGAAGTAATTTGCCAAGCTTGCCATCTGTGGATACAACAGGCGAGATAAGAACATCAGAATACTCCTTTGTCACAGTGAGAAAGAACTGTCAACTGTGTCAACTGTTTATTCCCTGAGACCTTTCAGTAAAAGGTCACATGTTTTCCAGCTTTCGTGATTCAGCCTTATCCAAACCAGATCCTCTTTCTACAAACTATAAGTGACTCTACATCAACACAAAGGTCGCATACCTTCATGTCCCCTGCTCTTCTCCCAAACCGCTGGGTAAGCAGAGGTAATGTGTCGATCGTCCCCTTCGGCTCCGGAGGTGAACGGCCAATCTCGTTGAACGCCTCCCTTATTCTTGGCAAATCAAACCTCACAATGTTGTGCCCCGCCCAGACCCTCCCTGTCAAAAATTGACAAGATTTTTCCATGAGAAATGTGCGCAAAGAACACTTAGAAGGCACATATTTAGGTTCAGACCTAAGCAAAGACTATGCTTCTAATAACTTGACCCTTCTGTATTTCATTTCTATGTTTTTTTTTCGAAACGGTATTTCATTTCTATGTGATGATACGAGAGTTATAGCAAACAAAATTTACACTTATCTTCCATTTCCTAAGGATATGCACGTATTTTCAACCAACATCCTTCCATTTAAGGAAAAAGTCTTCAGTTGTAAGCCATGGCAACAAGAACTGCAAACTCATTCACTAGTCACGCATCAAATATTTGTCTGATCGCAACGAAATTCATAATTGCCGAACCGCTCCGGCTACACAAATTCACAATACAGTATAGGCCTCTTGCCACACTATATGGCAATTAAATCACACATAAATCACTTCAAAAAAATCACACATAAGTCGTTTCTACCTTAATTAAATTCCACCGAGGAGAGCCAAGAAGCTCCCGGTGTTTAGAGAATTTCCTTTTTTTTTTGCAGAATCAAAGGGAACACCCGCGTTCCCCAGGCGGCGCGGGGCACTCACCGTGCAGGAGGTCGTAGACGGCGTCAGCGACGGCGAGAAACGACGGCGCGGCGGCCACGGCGTCACGCGTGATGCCGTTGCAGCGCACGGAGGCGGCCGAGACGACGGCGAGATCGGCAGGACGCACGAGCGTGGCGTAGCAGGCGACCTCGACGAGGCGGCGCGGGCACACCAGGATGGCCCCGAACTCGAGCAGAGCGTAGCCCTGTCCGGCTCGCTGCGGCACCGAGGTCTCCACGTCGAAGAAGGCGATCTCGGGACCCCCCACCTGCGGCGCCGCTATCGCTGCCCTCGACCCTTCCCCTTCCCCCTCCCCAGCAGCAGTGACAGGTGCCGTGGCCATGTCAGACTTTTCGGTAGATGCGAAGGGAAGGGCAGGAGGTTGATCGAGGCGGCCCCAAGTGGCCAAGCGCTGGATAAATAGGAGGCGGAAGCTCGGGCTAGGGCTTGGTAGATGGGGGTGGAAGGTGGCGTGACGGGAGGGCGGCGACGGAGGAGGAGGAGGTGTCCGACGAAATGCCGCGGTGCCGTGGAGGTGGGGGACGGAATAGGAGTTCTAGTTGGATTTGGGTTTTGGTATCCTTAACTTGTGAATTAAGGTAAAGTCGTTGGTGATGTCCGGTGGCGTCAAGCCAATGGAGTAGGAATCCAAGCTCCCAGGGCAAACACACATTAAAAAACAAAAGAAAGACAAATCTAGCATGAATAGACTCACAAAACTATAGAAAAGTAAAAGTGACACTATCCACATATGGATTTATCGTTTTCTTATCAATATGCCTTTTGAATTTGAAGCTGAATTTTTTTGGAGGTTGTAAACACATTCCATATGACATTCACGCTTTTTTGAAACAATTAAATTAACGGTTTTGCTAGTTCTCAATCGATTGAGAACTTTGTTAGCGCTCAATCGACTCCGCGTCCGTCCGATCGTTAGTGTGCTTTACGATTCGCGCGTTGGTGGGTTTGTCTGTTTTGAGTTCCTTTTCTTGCTGGGCTTTTGTTTCAGGGTGTGGTACGTATTGGTCGGGTTTTGTTGGGCTTTTGGTGGGCCTTTTTGTTGGGTTGTTGGATTTTTTTGTTGAAATCCATTAAATCTGGTCGAAATTGTTTTTTTTGTTTAAATTAGAAATAACGATTTAGGAGAAGAGTGAACGCTATGTTTGTGAGAGAGAGTTGTGAGCCGATGGCGGCAGGAGGTGGTGGGGATTGCCCGGCGGCGAGAGGCGGCAGTGTGTTGTTTGCATGGCGGCGATTCTCGGTGGTGCGATTTCCCCCCGCGGGACGAGCTGCAGGTTTTTTGTCCGGCGGCTATACTCGGTGGTGCGATTTCGCCGGCCAGACGAGCTTTGTAGAGTTTGTTTTGTCAGGTGTATTTACCTGTGTGGCGTCATGCGGCAAGGTAATGACGTTTTTGTTCAGTTAGGGATCTGGTTTGCAAGGGGGCGGGGGGGGGGGGGGGGGGGGGGGGGGTTGATTTCAGACACAATGAGGGTAGATGATCCCCTGGTTTGCAATGGATTCAGTTAACTGATAGTTAACCTCTTATTTTTCAGGTAGCTGAAGCACATGGTGGTGTAGCAGTTCAGCGCATGGTGGTGTTTTTATTTTTATTTTGATGTTGTCTGTTATACATTTTTCAGGTTGATGTTGGTCTCTAGAGTAGTGTGAGGAATTTATGCATATAGGTAGTAGTGACAGTAACCAAATCATTTGAGAGAGATTCAGTAACAGTGGCAGAGAGATTTTTTGGTTGTAAGTTTCAGTTTAGTGTGTGTTTCAGAGTATTTTTTTCTTTGATCAGTGTGCATCATTTCAGGTAGTTTTTTTTTGTTGTTGTTGCTTGATTCGTCAGGATTTTGTAGTTTTTAATTTAATGTTCTAAGGATTTTTTGAGTTAAGCTGAACTATCTAGTGATAGTTCAAGAGTAGCAATAGGATTTCAATAGTAGCAATAGGATTTTCAGGTGAAGGTTTGTTATGGGAATTATATTACATTTTCAAGACGTAGAAGCTTTGTTTTATTTTCAGTTCAGACAGCGTGGGAATGATGTTTCAGTTAGAATGTATTGTTTGTTTCAGTTGGATGGAGGGGTGCGATAGTGTAGGCAGAATATGAGGAGGCAAGTGAACTGTTTTGTGTCTTTGTCTATGGTGTGGGGCCCGAAAGCTCCTTGATTTTAGCCACGTTGCAACTGTCGGCCGAATGCCCCTCGATCGTGGCCACGTTGCAGTGCGCTCCCTCCTCTTGTTCTCCACTCCTGTAGGGTATATTTGTTGAGTGATACGTCCAGTTTGCACCACTATTTTATATCATAATTTACTGTTATTCATTGATATATTTCATATTATAATGCAATACTTATGTTATTTTATCTTATTTTGCATGTTTGACGATTATTGGGGATTTAACTGCCGGAGTCTGGAATCAGCTGGAAAAGCACCGTCAAGATACTATATTGCTGCAACTCCAAAAATTCGAGAAAATTCAGAGAATATTATTTCGCCAGAAGGCGAGGGGAGCCAGAAGATGGACCAGAGGGGAGCCACCAGGGCGCCAGATGCCCCTGGCCGCGGTCCACCTTGGACCGCGCCTAGGGCCCACCTGGCGGCCCTGGGCCGCCTCCGGCTCCCCCCTCTCGCGTATATCTTCCCTCTGACCTAAAAATCAAGGGGACGCTTCGTAGAAATATTCTGCCGCCGTCTCGGGGCAAAAACCACAGAGAGAGAAAAGCTCTCCGGCAGGGAGAAATCTGCCGGGGAAATTCCTTCCCGGAGGAGGGAAATCGTCGCCATCGTCATCGCCACGGACTTCATCGGGATCATCATCCACACCATCTCCACTGCCTGTACCATCATCACCACCGCTCCACTTCGTTCCGCTGAGACATCTAGGGTTCCTCCTTGTGTAGTTTATTAGGGATTACTTTCCCGGTGTTGATTACTTGTTGTAGTTGATGCTATTGAGTTTTACCGGTGAATTACTTTCATGTCCAGATCGTTGTTCATCACTTATCACCTCTGATCATGATCCATATGATGTCTTGTGAGTAGTTCGTTTAGTTCTTGAGGACATGGGAGAAGTCTTGACACTAGTAGTGGAATTGAGTAGTATTTAATAGTTTGATATTTAAGTTGTGGTGTTATTCTTCTAGTGGTGTTATGTGAACGTCGACTACATGACACTTCACCTATATGGGCCTAGGAGAATGTATTGTGTATTTAGTTTACTTATTGTGGGGTTGCCGGAGCGACAGAAACCTAAACCCCCGTTGGTAAGCTGTTGCACAAGGGAGTGTAGGATCCCAGAGTTTAAGGCTGTGGTTAGTTAATTCTTAAATACTTTCTTGCATTTGTGGATGCTTGTAAGAAGGTTTAATCACAAGTGTGTACTGGTCCAAGTAAGGGCGGTGCATTAGCATTGGTTCACCCTCACAACACTTATCAAAATATTAAAGACTAAGCAGTGGTATGAAGCGAAAGTGACTTGACGAAATTCCCATGTGTCCTAAGGAACGTTTTAGCCATCATAAGTAACACCGCCGACTTGTCCTTTGTGCTAAAAAGGATTGGGCCACTCTCTCAAATTATTATTGCTCTCTTTTATTTGCTCGCACTTTATTTACTTGTTATTACAAAACCCATATAAACTTGTCTGTTAGTATTTGCAGTCAAACCTTGCACGAAACCACTTGCCAGCACCTTCTGCTCCTAGTTGGGTTCGACACTCTTATTTATCGAAAGTACTACTATACACCCCCTATACTTGTGGGTCATCAAGACTATTTTCTGGCGCCATTGCCGGGGAGTGAAGCGCTATTGGTAAGCGGAATTGGTAAGGAGAACTTTTACTGTAAGTGCTGTTTTTATTTCTGCCTGTTGCTTTATTTAATTATGGAGCCGTCTGCTTTTGAACTGATGTTTGGAGACACCCTCTCCACTGCTCTTGTGGCGGCAAGGGGTCCTCCACCTACTGAAAGTATTCCATTTAAAATACCTATGGGAATTGTTGATCGTATTATGAGTAACCGTTATGCAGGAGATAGAACTGTCCATCCTGGTTATCATTTGCTGTTTATGAGTGAATTATGTGGCTTGTTTAAGATTGCAGGTGTGCCTATGGAAGTAATCATGAGGAAATTGTTTTCATTGTCACTAAAAGATAAGGCTTTGGAGTGGTACAGGCTATTGGATAATTCTCATCTCTTAGATTGGAAAAAAATTATGCCTCTCTTTTATTCTAAATTTTATCATCTTCATGAAATACATCAAGCTTGGGGGAGATTGAAATCTTTGATGCTCAAATGTCTCATTCATGATATCCCCCGAGACATTATTATTACTAATTTTTATGCAAGACTCTCTGATCACCATCATTTATATGCAATATCCAGAGCCCTAAAACCTTAACAAACCTCACTGCATTAGTATCCAGTACTGCATTTATCTGCATTTTACATTGCTTTCATCCATTTTGCAGTTCAGTGCGCAAAGGCACACAATCTTCAGAAGATCCAGTGTAGAAGTGAAGCAAGAAGCACCACACATGTGAACCCAGTGCAGCACAGAAGATGGCCATGATCAACAACGTAGCTGTTGAAGCTCAAGTGCAAATGCAAGGATGTGCTATCTGAAGGAAGTCCAAAGGAACATAATTGAGCAAGATTGGAGCATCAGAAGAAGAAGAAATCAAGTCAAAAGAGGAAAAACCCTCTGTGCCAGAAAGTGAACAGTTAACTGACAGAGTGCATTTCTGTCACTTAACTCAAACTCTCCAAACAAAATGAAGCAGTGCTCAAGTGTTGGCAGCAGCAGGTCCCAAAGAAGATAAGAAGCAATTCAAATGAGTTTGAACCAGAAGGAGGGAAGGACCAACTTGGAGATCAAGCAAGCTAAAAGGAAAAAAAGGCATAAAGTGCAAAAGGAGGGAACATCCCATAACCTTATATATAAAGGGCGGACAAGAACTCGGCCTCTCAGCGCCCTTACTACTGTAGCTAGCGCCCTTACTACTCTGGCTACTGTAGCTACAAATCCTGCCCGTCCGACCGCAAATCAACGGATCACAGCAACCCGCCCGGTGATCAGCCGCGCACGGCACTGTAGCTGCACGAAAATTGGCACACAGTTGCAGCCGGTCGCGCACCCGCACCGGTCAGCTGCGCACGCACGCGCACGAATTTGGCGCGCGACGCCCGGCCGCAGCCGGTGCACCCCTAACGCGCACGAAAATTGACGCGTGCTCCCACCGGCTGCCAGCCGGTGACCCCTCCCGCACGGATTTTGGCGCGGAACTTTGCAAGAAACCCCCCCAGGGACTGAATCGCAAATTCCAGAAACGCTAGGGGCTTACGTGCAAAACCATACACACCTCGCTCCCCTCTCTTCTCTCTCTCGCGCGGTGGCGAGATCGCCGTCGCCGCCGACACGCCATGCCGCTCTTCCACACCTCCTCCGACGAATCCACGGCCACACGACCTTCGCCGTCCTCCCTTCTATCTCCTCGATGACTATCGCGTGCCGGAACGACCCCAATCCCCGGCAGACCACCGCGTTTCGCCTCGCCGTCCGCCGCCGCATATTTGCTCGCCGCCGGCGATTCCGCTAACCACTTGGCCCGCCACGCCGCGCGTCCGGTTCGCAGCGATCTCCTCTCGCAGATCCACACGCTCGCAACCCCGCGTGCGTCCACGGCTGCTCCGCCGCGGCTCCGCCGCGCGGTCGATTCCGCCACCTGCATGCGTCACCGTATGACGTCACAGCGACCCCACGTGTCAGAAATTTCGCATTTTCGGAAACAATTTCCATAAATGATAAAAACTCCGCCACGTGGGTCCCCTATACCAGAAAATTAATACAAAAAAAACATAAAACTTATATCTTCTCTGTAATTCGAAATAATACAAATAATATAACAAAATGTGCGGAATTACAACAATTGCATTCCATGCAGAATTAGTCAACTTGAATTTATTAAATTTAACAAATTTCTCACAATTTGTAATTCAAAACTTAATTTTTTCTAACTTGGCTAATTTTTAAAATCCGAGCATCTACAAAACGCGGATTTTTTTTGTATTCCAACAATTTTCAAAATTTGGACAATTTCAAACATGCACATTCTTCAAGATTGATTTACAACCATATTGGAGGATTTGTGCAATTCAGCAATTACAAAAACAATTAAATCTGTTAAATTTATAACTTTTCATCTCAAATTCGAAATAATGCAACGAATGTATGAAAATTTGAAGGAAAAAACCTTTGCAACTATTGCATTCCATACTTTATTAATCAACTTTATTTTAAATTGAATTACACTTTCATTTCATAATTTTTAAAAAATACTAAAATTTGTAAAAGTTATAACTTCTCATCTGAAATTCATAGCAATGCAGACAATGTATGAATCTACAGAGAAAAAAATAAAAATAAAAATTTAAAACTACTGCATTTCATACATGATTAATTAACTTGAAATTAAATTGAATTGCACTTTCACAATTCATATCATATCAAATTGTTCAAAAAAGGATCCCAACTATTTGTGTCCAATTTATGCAATACTGAACAATTTAACTTAAGAGCTGTTTACAATTAAGCTCAATCATTTCAAAAAAAAAAAATTCAACATGTTCAAAATGGATCCCTTAATTTTCAGACATAGATTTTCCGAACAACACCTTTAAATCTACCCATCAGAAAAATATATGAAAAAAACATCAAAATGACCACAAAAAAATGCTACCTATTTATGACGTAATGCAAACATATTTTTATATTTCACATCCGTGAATATTTATAGGAAATACAAATTCATTTTCCCCTACTTATAGAATAAATTTTAAAAATGCTCCCACGATATATTTCCTCCAATTATGGGACTACACAAAAAATTATAACAAAGTAAAACCATATTTCATCAGTTCAACTTATTTAACATATTTAAATATAACAAAACTTAACTGTCTTTAACTATGTAGATAAATTTTAAAATACTTTATTAAATGAATATTTGGAGAAAATGCAAATTATTTCCTTTAATTATGATTTGAATTTAAATTAAATTTAACAAATGCTCATAAAATATAATTCCTTCAATTATGCAGTTAAATTAATTTCAACTAATTCTAGCAAATTCCGACGGATTTCATCGTTACACAAACTTCTTTGAATTCCACAACTTTTCAAACCTATACAATTTTAAAATGTACAGATTACAAAATTCAAATTTTATTTACTACACGGCGCGACATTGCCGCGCCAAGATGCCTAGTGTGCAAGAAAGGAAGGGAAGCTTCACCACCTCTCCACCATTCGGGTCACACCTCCACCACAAAGGGAAAAAGGAGTATAAAGCCACCACACCACCACAGCAACCATCCATCCGCATCCACAATCCATCACCCATCCATCCACCTCACTCCATCCCATCCACAGCCACCACCAAACCACCTTTTCGGCCACCAACTCCACAAGAACACCAAGAACAGCAAGAACAGAGAAGAACAAGAACAAGAGCAAGCAAGATGAACATGGAGATCAGGAGAAGAAGCCCAAGGCCTTGGTGAACTGAAGCTCATGATCTGCAACTCTACTTCCACCCTTGTCTTCACCTCTGCTTCCCCTGCTTCGACTAGGTTTCAGTGAGCTATAGCCAAGGAACTCTCTCCATTCTTCTGTGTAATCTTGTGTTGAACTGAGTAGATCATCCATCTTTAAGTAGAGCTTGTGCTATTTGTTGACTGCAGAGAATTGGGTGACACAGTTCTCTGTCTTTACTGAATGGTTGCATAATCTGCTTGTTGTTTGGTTTGATCTGTGTGTGTAAGGCAAGTCCCTGCATACTTGTGTGTTGTAATTCCATCCCTAGCCTCAAATTGCTCGTTAACTCACTTGGATCTGGCTTGACAACCTAGAAAGAAGTGATCTTTGTGTTAATTTTCCTTCTCTGCCTAAACCTGCTAAAAACCCCTTGCTTGCATGACTAGTCTCTGCAAGTTGTTGGAGTAATTCTTGTTCCAGTCTAAACCTTGCTTGGATCCTTGCAGTGGACTTGATTGACAACCAAGAACCTGCAAGTTAAATTCTGAATTTGCTCTGCTAAAATCCTTTCCCAAAACCCTTTCTTTTCTGAAGTGAAAACCTGCAACTGTTTGAATTAGTCTAGCTTCTGCCAAAACTTAGAACCAGCATAACTTTGTTGATCCCTGTGGAGACGATAACAAACACCCCCTATATCCAGCTTTGATCAAAATTGGCGCCGTTGCCGGGGATTGACTTATGTTTGGAACTTTGCAGTGTAGTAGACTAGGCTGTGTGGTTAAATTGATGAACTTTTTGCATGCACTGATGCTTGTGATGCTTTTAGTCCTGTGATCTGAAACTAGAATTGTTATTAGGGGATTTAGTTCACTAACCCTTGATAAAAGTTCTTGTTTGTGCTCGTGTGTAGAGGAACCATGATCTTATTTCTGCAGTGTTTTGACTTTGTTGATGCAGTCTTCTGAAGATTCACCTCTTGCCCCATATGATCTAGAGCCTGAGAGAACATTTCTTGCAAGAAGAAGAGCAGCATCAGTGTCCTCAGTAGAAGAAACAAGGAAAGGGAATAAGTTATCAACATGGGTGACAAAAAGTTGAGAGATTTGTGGATCCCCAAGGATCAGGTTTCAAATGCAGATGTTGTTATGCCTGCCATCCAGGCAAATAACTGGGAGATCAAGCCTGCATTAATCAATATGGTGCAGCACAATCCATTTAAAGGCAGTGCCCTGGAGAGTCCACATGAACATGTCAGGAATTTCCTGGAGTATTGCAATACTCTAAAGCACAATGGTGTACCCCCTGAAGCAATTAGGATGCAGTTATTCCCCTTTTCACTATCAGGAACTGCAAAAATTTGGTTTCATGCATTGCCAGCTCATTGTAGAGATACTTGGGAGCATTTGGTTCAAGCTTTCTTTGAGAGATATTTTCCACCTACCAAGGCAGCTGAGTGCAGAGACAAAATTACAAGATTTGTGCAGTATGAAGGTGAGAGTTTGTATGATACTTGGCAGAGATATCAAGGCCTAATCAGGATGTGTCCCAATCATGGTCAAGAGCAGTGGTTAATTCTGCAGACTTTTTACAAAGGTTTGACAGAGCAGACTAGAGCCTTTGTAGATTCTGCTGCTGGTGGAGGCATTATGAACAAGACCCTTGATGAAGCCACTGAGTTAATTGAGAGCATGGCTTCACACAATTTTTCCTGGACCAATGAGAGAGCAGTTCATCCAATTCATCAGGCTAACAGTGGTCAAAATGCTTTGGAAGCCAAGCTTGATAGCCTGACAACACAGTTAGCTCAGCTCATGGACGAGAAGAACAGTAAGGCAATTGTGCCTGTCAATCAAGTTTTAGTTACTTGCCAGATATGTGGTATTGAAGGGCATTCTTCTCATGAGTGTTCTCTGTTGGCTCCTCCTGAAAATCAATTGGCAGAAGTGAATTATGCCCAGAACCAAGGTGCTTTTTCTCAGAGCTACAATCCTGCTTGAAGGAACCATCCCAACCTTTCCTACAAAAATGCAAATCAGCAGAGCTATCCTCGAGCAAACCAACATAATTATGCCCAAAGAGCTCAGCAAAATTTCAGGCCTCAAGGCAATATGCAGTACCAACAACAACAACAGCAGCAAGCAGCTCAACAGAATGCTTCTACAAGCAACAGCCAGTCAGAAATAAGTGAGATGATGAGGCTGCAAAAAGAAATGTTTAGTGGAATGCAGGAAACAATGAAAATGCAGTCTGAATTATTTTTCAAGACAATGCAGACACTCATAGCTGGGATATCCAATGCCAAGTAATTCTGCCTGAAAACAAGTTGCCTGCACAAGCTGAGAAAAATCCTAAGCAGTGTGGAGCTATTGAGACAGTAGAGGCAGTAACAACTAGAAGTGGAGTAAATACAGCTCCAGTACTGAAAACACCACCAATGATGCCTTATGTTGCTCCACAGAGAAGATTACAAGTACAGCAACCTGTTGTCCCTGAAAATCCTGAAAAAGCAGTTGAACCAGCAGCTGAAGATGAAAAGTCAGAAAATTCAGTGGAAAAGGTAGTGGAAAATGTTCATGCAGCTGGCAAACCAGAAGTCACTGTAGCAAGTCCAGTTCCTGCAGTTCAGAGACCTGTTGCACAAAAGGTCCCATTTCCAGAGAGATTAGAGAAAACCAAGGAAGAAAAGCAATATGCCAAGTTCTTGGAGACAATGAAGGAAGTGCAAATTACCATTCCTATCTTGGACGCAGTTCTACACATCCCTCTCTATGCAAATTTTTTCAAAGATCTGATTACCAAGAAGAGAACTCTTGAAGACCCTGAAATAGTTGCTCTGACAGAGGACTGCAGTGCTGTCATTCTGAACTATATGCCCAAGAAGCTTGGTGATCCAGGGAGTTTTTGTATCCCTTGTGTGGTTGGAAAAAACATTCACAGCATTGTGTGATTTAGGTTCCTCAGTTAGTGTTTTACCCTTGGCTGTCAGTCAAACCTTGCAGTTAGGAGATCTAAAGCCCACATCCATGACACTGCAGTTAGCTGACATAACACTGAGGAAACCAGCTGGAATTCTTGAAGATGTGCCAGTACAAGTCGGAAACTTTGCTTATCCAGTTGATTTTGTGGTGCTGGAAATGGAAGATAACTCTGAGTCAATGATTTTAGGCAGGCCATTCTTGGCAACAGCAGGAGCAATAATAGATGTAAAAGGTGGAACACTAAAATTGCAATTTGGTTCAGAACAAGCAGAATTCAGCATGAGGCATGCTTCTCACCTCCCCAATGTTTTAGAGCAATGCCATGCTATTGATATAGTTGACAAGAGTGTCTTTGAGTCTTTGAAGGAATTGCAGTCTAAAGAATCTGAAGTACAAGTGTTTGTCACAGCTGACAACTCAAAACCTCAGGAATTGTTTGGAATTACTCTCTGCAGTGATGCTTCTGAAAATGGTGAAGGAGAAGCCACCCAGCAGTCTCACAACTCTATTGTTGAGTTAAAAGAATTACCTGAGCGTCTGAAGTACTCCTTCTTGGAGAAAGAAAAAATTCATCCAGTGATAATTAGCTCTGCACTAGATAGTGAGCAGGAACAAAGTCTGTTGTCAGTGTTGAGATTGTACAAGAATGTGATTGGTTATTCCATTGATGACATCAAGGGAATTGATGAGAAAGTTTGTTCACACAGAATACACTTGGAAGAAGAAAGTAAACCTACTAGAGAAGGACAGAGAAGACTGAATCCTGCTATGCAAGAAGTGGTGACAAAGGAGGTTTTAAAACTCCTTCAGGCAGGCATGATTTATCCCATCTCTGACAGTGAGTGGGTGAGTCCTATCCACATTGTGCCCAAGAAAGGAGGCTACACTGTGGTAGAAAATGAAGAAGGTAGATTGATGACTACAAGACCTGTCACAGGATGGAGAATGGTTAATGATTTCAGGAAACTGAACAAAGCAACAAGAAAAGATCATTTTCCTTTACCTTTCATGGATCAGATGTTGGAAAGATTAGCAGGGCAGGAATTTTATTGTTACCTGGATGGATATTCTGGATTTCTCCAAATCCCAATACACCCAGTTGACCAAGAAAAAACAACTTTCACCTGTCCTTATGGAACTTTTGCTCACAAGAGACTGATAACCCACAAGTATAGGGGATCGCAACAGTCTTCGAGGGAAGTAAAACCCAAATTTATTGATTCGACACAAGGGGAGACAAAGAATACTTATAAGCCTTAACAACTGAGTTGTCAATTCAGCTGCACCTGGAAAAGCACTAGTAACAGGGGTGATGTGAAAGCAGCAGTAATATGAGAGCAATAGTAACAGTAACACAGCAGCAGTAACACGGAGGCAATGGCACCAGAAAATAGTTGATACTACTTCTAATGACATATAGGACCAGAGAGCAATGATGATGACAAATGGACCGGGGTTCCCAGCTATCTACACTAGTGGTAACTCTCCAAACAAATAACAGGTGTTGGGTGAACAAATTACAGTTGGGCAATTGATAATTGTAAGGGCATGACAATGCATGCTTATGATAAGATAAGTTTACTGTAGTATTTAATTGGGCATTACGACAAGGTACACAGACCGCTATCCAGCATGCATCTGTGCCTAAATAATCCACCTTCCGGTTAGCATCCGCACCCCTTCCAGTATTAAGTTGCAAACAACAGATTATTGCATTAAGTATTGTGCATAATGTAAACAACACATTCATCCTTAGACAAAGCATTGCTGTTTTACCCCTAGTGGCAACAACACATCTACAACCTTAGAACTTGCTGTCACTATCCCAGGTTAAATAGAGGCTGAACCCAACTATCTAGCATAAATACTCCCTCTTGGAGATACAAGCAACTACTTGATCAGGGTAACCACAAGTACCGGAGAGCATGCAAGATCTTAAATAAACAATAGTATGATAATATGATGAACAATCTGATCATAATGTAACAATTCATCGGATCCCAACAAACACAACACCAATTACATCATATGGATCTCAATCATGTAAGGCAGCTCATGAGATCATTGTATTGAAGTACATGGGAGAGAGAGTACCAACTAGCTACAGCCAAGAACCCGTAGTCCATGGGGGAACTACTCACAAACCATCATGGAGTCGAAGTGGAGGCGGTGGAGATGGCTCCGGGGGTCAATCCCCGTCCCGGCAGGGTGCCAGAACAGGAACTTCTGACCCCCGAAACGAGGTCTCGCGATGGCGACGGCGCTGCGGAAGTCTTTCTGGAGTATTAGATATATATTTAGGGTTTTCGCGTCGGGGTGACTAAATAGGCGAAGGGGCAACGTCGGTGGAGTCCCGAGTGGGCCAAACCACCTCTCGCGCCGCCCCCCTGGCCGCCGCCAGAGGTGGTTTGGAGGCCGTGGGCCTCCCCCTGGCTTGCCCTTCTGGCTCCGTGTGTCCCTCGGAAAAATAGGAGGTTTGGCTTTTGTTTCGTCGAATTCCGAGAATATTGCCCGAACAGCTTTTCTGGAACCAAAAACAGCAGAAAACAGGAACTGGCACTGTGGCATCTTGTTAATAGGTTAGTCCCAGAAAATGTATAATAATGATATATAATGCATATAAAACATGTGACAATGATACATAAAACAAGCATGAAACATCAGAAATTATAGATACGTTGGAGACGTATCAAGCATCCCCAAGCTTAGTTCCTACTCGTCCTCGAGTAGGTAAACGATAAAAAGAAAATAATTTCTGAAGTGACATGCTACCAACATAATCTTGATCCAATAATAATGTAAGGCATGTGAGCTGAGATCAAATCATTCAAAGCAAATGTCTATAGTTGATATAAGAGATAATAAAGCAAGAGTCAAACAAGCTAAAAGTTTTCATGAATTATCGCTTTAAAGACATGAAACCGTACAAGGTTCATTAAAGATGGTTTAAGTATCCAGCGTAGAAGTTCTATCCTTCAATCCAAGCATCAAGCAAATTTTCATAACATAGAAGGATTCAGCCAAGTAAACATAAACATGAACGTCATGAATCAACTGTTTCGAAGTCTACTCAACCGGTGAGCGCAAGCATTTGGTATTGGCACCAGGATGTTATGGCAAAGAGAACATTAATGGGGGTTTGGAAGGCCAATGGAAGAAAGTCTCACAAAGCTATAAGTGATCATTAGACAAGAGGAAGTCTTATAATCGAAGCTATGTAAGGAGTAGTGATTGCCATGCAACGGATGCACATAGAGCTATATGTGTATGAAAGCTCTCCAATGGAACTAGTGGGGGTGCATCCAACTTGGTTGCTCATGAAGACCTAGAGCACTTTTGAGGAAGCTCATCATTGGAATATACAACCCAAGTTCTATAGTGTAAATTCCCCACATAGTTATACTAGTAGAACATGAAAACTCTCTCACATGGAGTATAGGTGCTAAACACGAGCACAAATGATGACTATGAATACTGCAGGTGCTATAACATGAGCACAAGTGTGGATAAAGGATAGTAATGTTGCCCCCTTTTTCTTTATTTTTTTTTCTTTTTTCCTTTTTTCTATTTTTTTCTTTTTCTGTTTCTCTTTTCGATGGCCACATAGCACTTTTCACTTTCAGGGGCAACATTCTAATATGACAACACACTTTTTGGTACATATAACTCATAACGAACAAGACATGATGTATGAAACTGTATGCCTCTGCCAGTGTAGCAGGATATGCAATGATCTAGCGTAACATGGGTAAACCACACATCAGCTGTATAGAATCATGCAAAGCAATATATAAGTGAAATGACAACAAGTCATGTAATGTAAATGGAAGTTGCATGGCAATATATCTCGGAACAGCTATGGAAATGCTGTGGTAGGTAGGTATGGTGGTTGTTTTGAGGAAGATGTATAGGCTTATGTGTAGGAGAACAAGAGGAAGTCCTCCCACGGGGTTGGATGTACCGGCGAAGTATGCACAACTCTCAATGTGAGCAGAAGGCAATGCACAGCACCGAAGAGGCTAGCAAATTTGGATGGTGGAAGTGCCAAAAACCGTAGCTTAACATTAGTCAAAAAGAACTCACAAGTTTATTGCAAACAACTAGCAGGTTCAACATTAAGAGCATGATTAAAATTCACTCCAAGAAGGGCCGTTCACGGCGGCACAAGTACCCCGTTAGATCCCTCGACCTTCAGCACAACTTAGTTATTACAATGAACTTTCAGACATGGAAAGCTATCAAGTCCAACTACACCTTCAACAATTTTAGAGTTTGTAGTACGGTACAAGCTTAAAGACAACAATCCACTAATGATTTTAACTTAATTAACCAGCAAGCTTTACCATCTAAATACCTCAAAACGTTTGCAAAGAATCAGATTATCAAAGTTCAATGATCTACAAGATTATGCAAGTTTTTCATTATACCACTACCACATGCAAAAATTTCTGGACCAACACATCAACCAAGCAACTCTCCAAATAAATATAAGTGAAGCAAGAAGTACTTTCTATAAAATAACTAATAGCTCTGAACAAGAGATACATGAAAACCAAGAGCTAGAAGCTAAACAGTGCGAAAATGAATACTCAACAAATATAAGTGAAGAATAGGAGTATTCAAATGAAAAAGCGGAGCGTGTCTCTCTCCCAAACAAGATAGATAGGATCCGACATTGATATGATCAGAGAATAAAACAAAAATAAACACAAGACGCTCCAAGAACAGCACATATGATGTGACCGAATTAAAATATAGTTTCACTAGAGATGACCTGATAAGTTGATGATGAAGAAGGGGATGCCTTGGGCATCCCCAAGCTTAGATGCTTGAGTCTTCTTGAAATATGCTTGGGTGACCACGGGGGCATCCCCAAGCTTAGGCTCTTCACTCTTCTTGATCACAATATCATCCTTCTCTCTTGACCCTTGAAAACTTCTGCCACACCAAACTTCTCATAAACTTCATTAGAGGGGTTAGTACTCAAAAACATTAATCCACTTTGGTTCTGTAGTGACACATTGCAATACTCAATAAAACATTAGCTACAGCCCTCCACGTCTAGAAACCTACTTAAAGTCCACAAGAGACAATGCAAAAAAACAGAGACAGAATCTGTCAAAACAGAACAGCCAGTAAAGACGAATTTTTTCGAGGTACTTCCGTTGCTCAAATCGGAAAAAGTGAAGTTAATGAAAGATGCGTACATATCTGAGGAATGCGTGATTTTTTAGAATTTTTCGATTTTTCTGGAGAAAAGCTCAAATTCGTGACAGCTAAAAATCTGTCCCTGCGCAGAAATCCAAATCTAGCATCATCTAATCATTAAAGGCTCTTCTTGGCACAACAATGCAATAAAATAAAGATACAAAGGAGTTGTTACAGAAGTAAGCAAGCTCCTTGACTCAAAAAGCAAAAGAAAAATTACAGAAATAAAACATGGGTTGTCTCCCAAGAGCGCTTTTCTTTAATGCCTTTTAGCTAGGCTTGATAGTTTTAATGATGCTCTCATGAAAATAGAAAATGAAGCAAAAGGAGCATCAAGAAGCAAATTCAAAACACATTTAAGTCTAACCCACTTCCTATGCATAGGAAACTTGTACACAAATAAATTCATATAGAACAAAGTGACAAGCATAGGAAGATAAAACAAGAGTAACTTCAAAAGTTTCAGCATATAGAGAGGTGTTTTAGTACCATGAAAATTTCTACAACCATATTTTCCTCTCTCATAGTAATTTTCAGTAGCATCATGAATAAACTCAACAATATAACTATCACATAAAGCATGCTTTTCATGATCTACAAACACATATTTTTATCAAGCTCATAAGTAGTGGGATTTAAAATTTCGAACCCACATGTAACAATTTTATAACAAGATGATTGATCACTCTCAACATATATGGGACGCCTAGATAAAGTCAAGACTTCTCCAATCCCATTTTCATTAGTGGTACAGTCAATATTATCAAGTAACATAGGACCATCATCTAGAGCTTTATCATAAACATTTTCTAAGCAAAACTCTTTAGTACCATGCATTTCGATATCAGCCACAAATAAAGGATTATCATAAGATTTATCAAAATAGCATGGATTATCATATATAACAGTAGCATAATTATTCTCACAAGTTTTACTCATAGGAAAAATTTCAAGAGAATCAACAGGAACATAACATTCATCCTCCTTGGGTAAGCATGGAGGGCAATCAAATAATGTAAGAGATGAAGAGTTACTCTCATTAGAAGGTAGGCATGGGTAGCTAATCCATTCTTCCTCCTTTTGTTCATCACTCTCCTCCTCTTTTTCATCTAATGAGCTTTCAGGTTCAGCAATTTCTTCTTCCACAGGTTCCTGCAAATTGTGAGTGCATTCTTGTGCATTAATGAGTCTCTCTTTGTAATCAACGATATAAGGATTATTGCTGTAATGTTCTATGCAATAATCAAGGATAGAAGAGACATAATCTTTAAGGTCCTTACAAGCAATACAAGTTTCATAATTTTTAGCCATGAAAGATTCTATCTCAGAGGCTCCCATAAATAAAACAAATTGTTCTACTTCTTCGAACCCAAGATGAATATAGTTATTCCAATGATAGTTCACAATTAAAACTTCTTCACTAAAGCACATTGGAATTTAAGATGTTTAGTATCCTGTTTAGAGCAACAGTTTATATCATGGCGTTTAAGCAAGATTTAGCAATTGTATTCAACTTTCTAACACAGCACTCATGACTTCACCCTTTTTTGATTCTCTATACTTCATATATAATTCTATAAGCTCCATATAGGTTGTGGGTTCTTCCATAACAACAGTTTTTAGTTTTTCGGTTTTTCAAATTTTTATGGATTTTCGAATTTATAAGAAAAATAAAACAAGACAAAAATAAACTAAACAAAAATAAACTAAGCACAAATAAACTAGACAAAACAAAATAAAATAAAAACAGAGAGAGAGGTAGAGTGTACTCCCCAGGTGAACTTATGAGTAGAGCTATGCTCCCCGGCAACGGCGCCAGAAAATAGTCTTGATAACCCACAAGTATAGGGGATCGCAACAGTCTTCGAGGGAAGTAAAACCCAAATTTATTGATTCGACACAAGGGGAGACAAAGAATACTTATAAGCCTTAACAACTGAGTTGTCAATTCAGCTGCACCTGGAAAAGCACTAGTAACAGGGGTGATGTGAAAGCAGCAGTAATATGAGAGCAATAGTAACAGTAACACAGCAGCAGTAACACGGAGGCAATGGCACCAGAAAATAGTTGATACTACTTCTAATGACATATAGGACCAGAGAGCAATGATGATGACAAATGGACCGGGGTTCCCAGCTATCTACACTAGTGGTAACTCTCCAAACAAATAACAGGTGTTGGGTGAACAAATTACAGTTGGGCAATTGATAATTGTAAGGGCATGACAATGCATGCTTATGATAAGATAAGTTTACTGTAGTATTTAATTGGGCATTACGACAAGGTACACAGACCGCTATCCAGCATGCATCTGTGCCTAAATAATCCACCTTCCGGTTAGCATCCGCACCCCTTCCAGTATTAAGTTGCAAACAACAGATTATTGCATTAAGTATTGTGCATAATGTAAACAACACATTCATCCTTAGACAAAGCATTGCTGTTTTACCCCTAGTGGCAACAACACATCTACAACCTTAGAACTTGCTGTCACTATCCCAGGTTAAATAGAGGCTGAACCCAACTATCTAGCATAAATACTCCCTCTTGGAGATACAAGCAACTACTTGATCAGGGTAACCACAAGTACCGGAGAGCATGCAAGATCTTAAATAAACAATAGTATGATAATATGATGAACAATCTGATCATAATGTAACAATTCATCGGATCCCAACAAACACAACACCAATTACATCATATGGATCTCAATCATGTAAGGCAGCTCATGAGATCATTGTATTGAAGTACATGGGAGAGAGAGTACCAACTAGCTACAGCCAAGAACCCGTAGTCCATGGGGGAACTACTCACAAACCATCATGGAGTCGAAGTGGAGGCGGTGGAGATGGCTCCGGGGGTCAATCCCCGTCCCGGCAGGGTGCCAGAACAGGAACTTCTGACCCCCGAAACGAGGTCTCGCGATGGCGACGGCGCTGCGGAAGTCTTTCTGGAGTATTAGATATATATTTAGGGTTTTCGCGTCGGGGTGACTAAATAGGCGAAGGGGCAACGTCGGTGGCGTCCCGAGTGGGCCAAACCACCTGCTCGCGCCGCCCCCTTCTGGCCGCGCCTAGAGGTGGTTTGGAGGCCGTGGGCCTCCCCCTGGCTTGCCCTTCTGGCTCCGTGTGTCCCTCGGAAAAATAGGAGGTTTGGCTTTTGTTTCGTCGAATTCCGAGAATATTGCCCGAACAGCTTTTCTGGAACCAAAAACAGCAGAAAACAGGAACTGGCACTGTGGCATCTTGTTAATAGGTTAGTCCCAGAAAATGTATAATAATGATATATAATGCATATAAAACATGTGACAATGATACATAAAACAAGCATGAAACATCAGAAATTATAGATACGTTGGAGACGTATCAGAGACTGCCTTTTGGTTTGTGTAATGCACCTGGCACATTTCAGAGATGTATGATGTCAATATTCTCTGACTACATTGAAAGAATCATGGAAGTGTTCATGGATTATTTTACTGTTTATGGCAAAGATTTTGTCACTTGTCTGAAGAACTTGACAGCTGTGTTGCATAGATGTTCAGAGCAGAATTTGATTCTTAACTGGGAAAAATGCCACTTTTTAGTAACTGAAGGCATTGTGCTTGGACACATGGTTTCTTCCAGAGGGGTAGAAGTAGATAAAGCAAAAGTAGATGTGATTGCAAAACTACCTCCTCCTGAAAATGTGAAAGGAATTCAGAGTTTCTTGGGCCATGCTGGTTTCTACAGAAGATTTATCAAGGATTTCTCTCTCATTTCTAAACCACTCACTCACCTGCTGAATCATGATGTGCAGTTTGTGTTTGATGAACCATGTCTGCAAGCATTCAGCAAGCTGAAAGAAGCTTTGATCATAACTCCCATAGTGCAGCTACCTGACTGGAATTTGCCTTTTGAGCTGATGTGTGATGCCAGTGATTTTGCAGTAGGAGCAGTGCTTGGTCAGAGGAAGGAGAAAGCTATCCATGTGATTCACTATGCCAGTAAAACACTAGATGATGCTCAGATCAACTATACTACCACTGAAAAAGAATTATTGGCAGTAGTGTTTGCATTTGACAAATTCAGGCCATACCTTGTTGGACACAAGTGCATTGTTTTCACTGATCATGCAGCAATAAGGTACTTGGTAAGAAAAAGGATGCAAAGCCAAGACTGATCACATGGATTCTCTTGCTGCAGGAGTTTGATATTGAAATCAAGGACAAGAAAGGATCTGAAAATTCAGTAGTAGACCACCTGTCCAGAATTAACTGCCCTGAAAACAGAGAGATCCAAGATGGCATACCTGGTGAGCAACTGATGGAAGTGAATGCTTGTACTCCCTGGTATGCAGACATTGTGAATTATTTGGTTTGTAAAATTGTGCCAGCAGACATGTCTTATCAACAGAGGAAGAAATTTCTGCATGATGCCAAGAGCTATTACTGGGATGAGCCATTTCTGTACAAGCATTGTGCAGATGGTGTTGTGAGAAGATGTGTGCCATCTGAAGAAATACAAGATGTGATGTTCCAATGCCATGCAGGCATGTATGGAGGCCATGCTGGAGTGATGAAAACACAAGCAAAAATTCTACAGGCTGGATTTTATTGGTCTAATATGTTCAAAGATGTGCATGATTATATCAAGCAGTGTGATCCTTGTCAGAGAGCTGGGAAAATATCAAGAAGAAATGAAGTGCCACAACAAGGAATTTTAGAAGTTGAATTGTTTGATGTGTGGGGAGTAGATTATGTTGGTCCATTACCATCATCCCAAGGCTACAAGCACATTTTGGCAGCAATGGACTATGTGTCCAAATGGGTGGAAGCAATACCCACTGTCAGTGCAGATTCCAAGGCAGCATGTAAGCTGTTCAAAACTGTCATTTTTCCCAGGTTTGGAGTTCCTAGAGTAGTGATCAGTGATGGCGAAGCTCATTTCAACAATGAACAGCTAGAGAAGCTACTGAGCAAGTATGGTGTGAAGAATCATAGAGTGACTACACCCTATCACCCTCAGGACAATGGGCAAGTTGAGTTATCCAACAGAGAGATAAAGCAGATATTAGAATAAGTTGTGTCTAAATCCAGAGCTGATTGGTCCTTGAAATTGCCTGATGCTTTGTGGGCATACATAACAGGCTATAGACACCTATTGGTGTGTCACCATTTAGGCTTGTCTATGGAAAGCATGTCATTTACCTGTTGAGCTAGAGCACAGAGCTCAGTGGGCTATCAAGAAATTGAACATGGAGTTGGGAAAAGCTGGAAGTGCAAGGAAGTTACAGATGTGTGAATTGAAAGAGCTGAGACATGATGCCTATGAGAGTTCCAAGATTTACAAGGAAAAGACCAAGAAATGGCATGACAAGCACATTCTCAGAAAGGAATACAGGATTGGACAAATAGTGCTTGTTTATGACTCCAAGCTGCATTTATTCTCTGGCAAATTCAAGTCCAGATGGTTTGGCCCTTGTATCATCTAGAGAGACCTGGGACATGGTGCTTTCGAAGTTCAGAGTCCAACTGAAGGAATGTTCAAGGTCAATGGTCAGAGAATGAAGCATTATGTCGTGGGAGAGAAAGTTGATTCTGAAGATACTGAAGTTACAGAAGAAGATGAGCTACATGATGCTGCCAATGCATCCTCTGCAGCTGTGAACCAATGAAGAAGCTACAGTCAGGCTCATGACTATAAACAAGCGCTCATCAGGAGGCAGCCTGATACCTTTTTTATGTTATTTACATTTTTATTTCGTTTATTTGCTATTTTTGTTTTGTGTGTTTCTTTTGCTTTTGTTGTTTCAGTTAAGGAATAAAAGATGAATGGAGAAGTTTGGCTGTGATATAATGAAGCAAGGAGCAGAAGTGATCACCAGGTGGAAATATTCCAATCCTTAAAACCATTTTACAGCATGAATATTATGGCTATGCCACGTTTTTGAATTGTTATCAATTTGGCAAATGTATAGCTGTTTCAGTTTAAGTTTCATTGTGTTGCTCTGTTCTGATCAAGTAGCATTGCATTTTATTGAGAATCTTGCATTTTATCTGTTTATTATTCTTGCAAAGGCTTATGTTCAGAAACATTTATCCAGGCAGAATTTACTTGTTTCCCTGTGCGAAACTTTTGGAGTACTGGATAATGCAAGTGTCTTAGAAACTGAATGTGATGATCCATTTTAGAGCCATTTACTAACTGCATTTCTGCATGTTTGCATTTTTTGCATTAGCAATCATGATCTCTGGATTGTGATTTGTGAAGCACTAACAGTGAAACTAACTGAAAATTTGGCAACAACAAACAATTTTTGCATTAGCTACTGTGATCTCTGGATTGTGGTATGTGAAGCACTAACTGAAGTTTTATAACTGAAGCTTGAAGAAATTTTTGGCATTAGCAGTTATGATCCTGGGATTGTAACCTGTGAAGCACTAACCATGTTAACCTGACAAGAAACTGCCAAACTAACTCATTTTATGCATTTGCACTAGCCTATTATGTTCCTGGGAACTGTAGAAGGTGAAGCACTGACTCTGCATTCATATTAATATCCATCTCTGCATTATGGCTATTTTCTGGATCATTTCTTTTCAATTTCCTTGTCAACTGCCTTATCCTGATAGTCCTAAGTTGTTGAACCTAGAAATGATTAAATTCTGTTATTTGAAACTTGTTTCTAAACTAGCATTTGCACTAATCATAAATAGAACTGCAATGAATCAAATTTGAATGAACTGCTAAGTTTTCAGAACCTTGCACTGTTCATTATAAGACTATAGTCACTGGAACCTCATTTTGCTTTACTTGGGGACAAGCAAAGGTTTGGGTCTGGGGTTTTGATCACCATCATTTATATGCATTATTCAGAGCCCTAAAACCTTAACAAACCTCACTGCATTAGTATCCAGTACTGCATTTATCTGCATTTTACAGTGCTTTCATCCATTTTGCAGTTCAGTGCGCAAAGGCACACAATCTTCAGAAGATCCTGTGTAGAAGTGAAGCAAGAGGCGCCATACATGTGAACCCAGTGCAGCACAGAAGATGGCCATGATCAACAATGTAGATGTTAAAGCTCAAGTGCAAATGCAAGGATGTGCTATCTGAAGGAAGTCCAAAGGAACATAATTGAGCAAAATTGGAGCATCATCAGAAGAAGAAATCAAGTCAAAAGAGGAAAACCCCTCTGTGCCAGAAAGTGAACAGTTAACTGACAGAGTGCATTTCTGTCAGTTAACTCAAACTCTCCAAACCAAAATGAAGCAGTGCTCAAGTGTTGGCAGCAGCAGGTCCCAAAGAAGATAAGAAGCAATTCAAAGGAGTTTGAGCTAGAAGGAGGGAAGAGACCAACTTGGAGATCAAGCAAGCTAAAAAGGGAAAAAAGGCATAAAGTGCAAAAGGAGGGAACAACCCATGTGCAAGAAAGGAAGGGAAGCTTCACCACCTCTCCACCATTCGGGTCACACCTCCACCACAAAGGGAAAAAGGAGTATAAAGCCACCACACCACCACAACAACCATCCATCCGCATCCACAATCCATTACCCATCCATCCACCTCACTCCATCCCATCCACAGCCACCACCAAACCACCTTTTCGGCCACCAACTCCACCAAGAACACCAAGAACAGCAAGAACAGAGAAGAACAAGAACAAGACCAAGAGCAAGATGAACATGGAGATCAGGAGAAGAAGCCCAAGGCCTTGGTGAACTGAATCTCATGATCTGCAACTCTACTTCCACCCTTGTCTTCACCTCTGCTTCCCCTGCTTCGACTAGGTTTCAGTGAGCTATAGCCAAGGAACTCTCTCCATTCTTCTATGTAATCTTGTGTTGAACTGAGTAGATCATCCATCTTTAAGTAGAGCTTGTGCTATTTGTTGACTGCAGAGAATTGGATGACACAGTTCTCTGTCTTTACTGAATGGTTGCATAATCAGCTTGTTGTTTGGTTTGATCTGTGTGTATAAGGCAAGTCCTTGCATACTTGTGTGTTGTAATTCCATCCCTAGCCTCAAATTGCTCGTTAACTCACTTGGATCTGGCTTGACAACCCAGAAAGAAGTGATCTTTGTGTTAATTTTCCTTCTCAGCCTAAACCTGCTAAAAAACCCTTGCTTGCATGAGTAGTCTCTACAAGTTGTTGAAGTAATTCTTGTTCCCAGTCTAAACCTTGCTTGGATCCTTGCAGTGGACTTGATTAACAACCAAGAACCTGAAAGTTAAATTCTGAATTTGCTCTGCTAAAATCCTTTCCCAAAAACCCTTTCTTTTCTGAAGTGAAAACCTGCAACTGTTTGAATTAGTCTAGCTTCTGCCAAAACTTAGAACCAGCATAACTTTGTTGATCCCTGTGGAGACGATAACAAACACCCCCTATATCCGGCTTTGATCACTCTCTCGTCGTGATAAGGTTTTACTTGATGCTTCATCTGGCGGATCTTTCACGAACAAGAAGGTTGAAGACAAATGGGACCTTCTTGAAAGAATTCAACGAAATACTGAGGATTGCAAAATGGATAAAGGTAATGAATCAGGTATAATTTATGATTATGTATGCATCAAAGCTTTTGGTGAAACTCCTGACTTCCATGAGTTTAGTGCTACGTATGGGCTTGATTCTCAAATTATTGTTGATCTTTTTAAATCTTTTGCATCTTATATTAATATTCCTATGCAAAAGTGGAAAAAGTATCATGAACCTTAAAAAAAATTCGAAATCACTCCTATTCCTGATGATGCAATTCAAGTGCATACCTTTGATCCTATTTTACCTGCTCCCTATGTTGAGAAATTTCCATTTCCTGTTAGAGTAAAAGAACATTCTATAATAACTTGTGTCATTAATAAAAGTAAAAAGAAAGCTAAAGAACCTGATGAACAATTGAAAGTTGACTCTTCAGTAGCTTTAGCTTATAGTAGAAAATCTTGAAGGAGGTCATATAATCTTTTGTGAAGATGCTTCTAATATTGTTTGACCACTAAAAGGAAAGGTTAAAAAGGTTGGTACTCCTGTTATTTCTGTGAAAATTGGTGATCATTGCTATTATGGTTTATGTGATATTGGTACTAGTTCAAGTGCTATTCCTTTCTCTCTTTATCAAGACATAATGCATGAGATTGGAAATTGCGAAATTGAAGATATTGATGTGGTTATTCAGCTTGCTAATAGAGAAACTATCTCTCCAGTTGGTATTGTCAGGGATGTTGAAGTTCTATGTGGTAAGGTTAAATATCCCACTGATTTTCTTGTGCTTGGTTCGGTTGCAGATAAATATTGTCCTATAATATTTGGTAGACCTTTCTTGAATACTTGCAGTGCTATCATAGATTGCAAGAAAGAAAAATTTATATAAATTTGGCTGTGTAAGTTATGAATTTAATTTTTCCAATTTCACTAAACAACGACATGAAAAAGAATTACCAAATGAGGACAATAAAATTCAATGACTTGCTGCTATTGCTGTTGCTCCTAATGATCCTTTGCAGCAATTTATGGAAGACCATGAAAGTGAGGTATTTATGGAGGAAAGCGATGAGTTGGAGAGCATTTTTCTCCATCAGCCCGCAATTCTTAAACATAATTTACCTGTTGAATCTTTAGGGATGCCTACACCTCCTAAAGGAGATCTATTTTTGAACTTAAAACTCTTCCTAATAATCTTAAATATGCGTATTTAGATGAAAAGAAAATTTATCCTGTTATTATTAGTGCTAAACTTCCCTCACAAACACATGCCTAAAGTTCCTCACAAAGATAATTGCAAATAGATTTCAGAAGGAAATCACAAGGTGCATACATCCCAACCAATATGGTTTTATCAAGAAAAGAACTATACAGGATTGCCTAGCATGGTGTTTTGAGTACTTGCATCAATGCAAACAGTCAAAGAGGAAGGTAGTTCTTTTCAAAATAGATTTTGAGAAAGCCTTTGATACCATTGAGCATGAGGCCATTCTAAAGATTCTTGAGTGCAAGGGTTTCCCTACGATGGTGATACAGTGGGTGAAGGAAATTCTATCCTCTGGCTCTTCTTCTATGCTGTTAAATGGTGTTCCTGGGAAAATGTTTCACTGCAAAAGGGGGGTTCGACAGGGTGATCCGCTGTCACCTCTGTTATATTTACTGGGTGGTGATTTATTGCAAAGCATTGTTAATCTGGCACTTGCTAATGGCAACCTCAAACTTCCTATTCCTGTGGGGAAGGACTACCTAATTGTACAATATGCTGATGACACCCTCATTGTCCTACCTGCTGATCTTGCACAGCTGTCAGTGTTTAAAGGCCTGTTGGAGGAATTTGCTGGGTTCACTGGTCTGAAAGTGAATTATCACAAGTCCTCTATGATACCAATTAACCTCGATGCAGATGAGGAAGCCAGTCTTGCTCAGATCATGAACTGCCAGATGGCCTCGATGCCTTTCACATATCTTGGCTTGCCTATGGGGACAACTAAACCATCTATCACCGATTTTGCTCCACTCATGGCAGAATTGAGAGAAGGATGTCTGCAACTGTCTCTTTTCTGTCGTATGGAGACAGCCTGGTCCTAGTCAACTCTGTGCTCTCCTCTCTGCCATCTTATTTCATGCTCACACTGGTTATTCCTAAGGGGGTTATTGAAGTCATCGATAGAGCTAGAAGATGTCTGTGGAGAAAAGACAAGAATAAACAGAGGGTTAATTCTTTGGCTGCATGGGACATGGTTTGTAAACCAAAAGATAAAGGAGGCCTTGGAATAATCAATCTTCATGTGCAAAATAGAGCTCTCCTTCTGAAACACTTGGACAAATTCTACAATAATGTTGATTTGCCTTGGGTTCAGCTTATAAAGGATTCTTACTACTTTGTGACAGTACCACATGCTGTGGTGCTCAGCGGTTCCTTCTGGTGGAGAGGTATCCTAAACCTGGCTGATAGTTGGAGAAGTATCTCTCATTGTGAAATTGGAAATGGAGCTACTGCTTTGTTCTGGGAAGATGTGTGGAATTCTGTTCCCCTAGCCACAAAATTCCCCAGGCTATTTTCATATGATAAAGATAAATTATCATCAGTGAAAGATATTTTTGCTCTTGATCAATTTGCAGACGCTTTCCACCTCCCCTTGTCAGTTGAAGCTTTTCAGGAATATAATCTGTTACAGGAGGAGCTTGTTTTGGTTAATATCCAGAATGGTGATGATAAATGGATATGTAATCTAAATAAAGGAGTTTACACTCCCAAGGCCTTTTACACCCGCATTTCTCAGGGCTACCTGATAATACACCTGCCAAATGGATTTGGAAATCCAAATGTATGTCCAAACACAAGGTTTTCGCCTGGCTGGTTCTGCATGATCGTTTAAACACGAAGGATATGATGTTGAGAAGAAACTGGAAGGTAACTGATGACAACAATTGTGTTCTCTGTCGAGCACAAATTTTAGTGGACTGGAGCCACCTCTTTTTTAACTGCACTTTCAGCACCCGGATTTGGAATTACTTACAGATCGATTGGGCTAGTAATCAGTTACATCAATGCATTGCATTGGCAAAGAAATCTTTCAAGGGTCCCTGTTTCACTGAGATTGTCACTTTAGCTTGCTGGAATATTTGGAAACAGAGGAATGCTTGGATTTTCAAGAATGTGAGACCAACTTTCAGGGGTGGAAGGCTGGTTTTGTCTCTGATGTAACCTTGCTTAAGTTTAGGTTAAAGGCTTCGGTTCTACCTCTCTTAGAACTATGGCTTAGTACTCTCCTTTGATTTTCTGCAGTACATTTTGTACATATTGTATTTTTTGTAAATACTCTAAGTTTTGAAATAAAGGGCTGTGGGGGTCTCCCCTACAGTAGAAAACGTCAAAAAAATTAGTGCTAAACTTTCGGGACATGAGGAAGAAAGATTATTGAAAGTACTTCGGAAACATCGAAGCGCCATGGGTTATACTTTGGATGATCTCAAGGGAATTTCTGTTGGATGTATGCCCAAAAGGCAATAAAGTTTAACATCTGATTTGTAATTATGCTTCATGATTCTATGCTATAAATGCGGTGACTCCTGAATATGTGATTCAGAGGAAAACTCACTCACACGTGTAGAGACATGAACAGAATAAAGTATACCCTAGTCTTGCTTTTTAGACTAATTCGTTGATTGCTAGAGACCACGTTTTCCTGGTCTGGGACATTGTTTATGTCAGCGTCAATGAGTGGCATATTGTTGGTGGAAACAATATGGCAGGGTAGACCCAAATCGTTGATATGCTAAGAAGATTCCAAAGTGTCTTTTTGTCCTTAGTGCAATATCGCAGATGGTTATTATATGACATGTTCATTGACCATGAGGTTATTAGGGTTGCGTATACTGGAAGAATTACTTTGGTACTGTCAACACCACGGCCGTAACTGGGTGGTAAACGGCAGTCACTGGGTGATTCCCATGGTGTGCATAATACCTAATGTTCCAAGATGGGAATTACTCCTCTATCAAAAGAGAGATACTTCCAGGGCCCACTCGGTATGTATGATATCCAATATGTTCTGCACATAATGCATGATGAAGTTACATCATGTGGGATATCGAATTACGGGAACGAGAAAAGGAAATTTACCGGTAACGAGATAGACATAGATATAGTGAATCAGGGATTGATTTATGGAAATATCAGGAATACTTTATCTCAGGTAATTTCAGTATCGTGAGCAATGGGAATGACGAATTAATAATCAACAGGTTCAACAGAGTGTCCTTCGCATAACAGTAGCAGTTATTCAGGTAGCCCATGTACCTGACCCTGGCCGGTGATTAGATGGAAACATCTAATTATAGCTACACGTTATCGAACCTGTAGGGTAACACACTTAAGTCAGTTCTAGTTTGTTGTGTATATGGTTGGTCTGGATACCGAGAGAGTATCACCGGAATGGTTTCTGTGTGGTAGATAATATCTTTTATCTGAGAGATTGGATTACGCAGACACTAGGTGTCTCGGAGTAATAGAAATAGTTTCTATCACTAGTCGGATTTATTCCGAGGGTTTATATAAGAGGGAAATATTTATCCGGAGTATTTTGTCAGCGGACACTAGGTGTCCCGGATCATGTAAAAGTGTTTTATATGATAAGTAATTAATCCGGGAATATTCTGTAAAAGAAAATATTCAAATAAGAATTAATTAGACAAAATATTAATTAATTAAATATTGATTGATTTAATTAATAAATAATCATTGGAAAATATTGGAGCCACCAAGAGGGGGCCCACTAGGCAACCGCACCCCAAGTGGGGCGGGTGGGCCAAGTGCATGAAGGGGGGAAGTTCCCCCTTTGGCCGAACCCTAATAGGGCCTATGGCCCATGGGGTGAGGCGGTTTGGGGGGGGGGGGACCTTGTTGGACAAGGATTCCTCCCCTCAAACCGAATTAGGGAGGGGAGTTGGAGTCCAACTCCAACTCTCCCCTATTGAGTGCACACCAAGGCAAGGGGAGAGGAGTTGGAGTCCAACTCCAATTCCCCTAGGGCCGGCGCACCAAGGGCAAGGGCTTGCACCTTTCCCAAGCCTCCCTACCCCTTGGACTCCTATATAAACACTCCCACCCCCATGGGAAACAACACACAAGTTTAGATCTCTTCTAGTTGGATTAGAGGGAACCTCTAAATATTTGGAGGGATCCTCCCAATTAGATCTAGATCTAGATGTCTAATCTCTCTCTCTCCCTCCTTCTCATGTGTTGAGATCTCCATCTTCATATACACCAACAGTGAGTGATTCAAGTGTGGACGGCGAATCCCTGCTGGACTAGATCAGATGTATGCGTGCAAAACTCAGAGGGGTGATCCGTTGAGAAACGGTTGACTCTATCTCACTCTGTTGGATCAAGGCGGGACGCGAGGAGTCTACGATATTCTCTCGGCTAGGCTTAGCTGAGGGAGTTCTTCCACAAGCTTCATCAACGTCATCATCGACATCTCTTCCGCTTCAACGGTGTCGGTAAAGATTTAGAGTTGGATCAAATGTGCTTGTCTTGTCACTTGTATCTTCATAGTAGATCTTGGCTGTTGCGTAGTTGGCGATTTTTTTGTTTTCCATGCACGCAACCCAATAGTGGTATCAGAGCGTTCTATGTGTAGATACATGATTTGATCTAGAGCACATGGTGTGCGGGCACCGCATAAGTTTGTGCGGGTATGTTATTGAAGTCTATATCTTCTAACATTCAGTTTATTTATGTTTGCTTCCCAATATGCGGTCTCGTCTTGCTTCCAACGGCATAGTAAGATCTCGGACTTCTGGCAATCCGCGGACCTTCCGCTGCTCCTAGTATGCCCGTCGGCGCCAACGAAGTGCTTCAGTAGCTTCGAATCTTATTATAGTTGGCCTCGTTGACTTGATAGCGGAAGGGGCATGTGGACTAGGTCCACACGGGGGTCACGCGCACATGTGATCGTTTAGATGGGGAGCCGCAACGTTTTCGTAATGTTGGGTTGTCCATCACCCCGCAATGTCAATCTAGCAACATGAATGAACATGCTTGGTGAGGGCCGTAGATTTTTCTTTGGGTTTTTGGGAATCCTACAGCCACGCTAAAAGTTGCAAACAAACGTTAGAGGCGTCTAACTCTGTTTTGCAGGACATGTGATGTGGTATAGTCTCAAAATATTTATTTTGTTGACAAACCTTGTTTTGTTTTGGCCGGCGTGTCGTTCTTCCTTGTTCGTCGAGCTATGGTGATAGTGGAGGATAGGAGAAGGCATGCACTTGTCGTGAACCTCGACATGGCCGCACCGGTGGAGGAGCCACCGGTAGATGAAGGAAGAAGACTATACTACATCACAAAGTGTTATTTACTTGTGCATGTTTTATACCTGTTTTCTTGCTTTTCCCTTGGTTGCGCAGTAGTGTGATTATTAGGGAGATTCCTCGGTAGCTGCAGAGTTTAATTACTTGAGCTAAAATTAAAAATATCAAGGTGATCGTGCTCATCGAACCGTGGCACCGTCAAACCAGGCGCTTGTCACCGTACGCCATGTATCCATGAGTAATGTGTGCCAAGGGTTTGGGAGGCGGGCACGAACCGTTCTAGCAGCATGATCGGTTGGTTGTCTTGAAGTCCAAGCATAACTAGTTATGAGTTCGGAGCACATCCATCGAAAGATGAAACGGAAGTCACGGTAGGAAGTGATTGGTCTGTTGACCTACCCGTTGTAAGCTACGTTCAATGGCATGTATCCATCTATTGATCGTATGTTTAGCGTGGATTTCGTATACACTAATTTGATCTTGAGGAATATCAATTTTAGTGGGAGCACATTATTAGTTTATCTTTAACTAGTGCTAGAAAAATAATTATGAACATGTCTTAGTGAACTTTAGATTGTTGTAGATCGACATACGTAACACCCGCTATTAACCTTGGTCCACTACTTTTAAGAAACCACTTTCTACCATTAGGAGTAAATATGTTGTTTGGGTATGTTTCCTAAGTTTTGTACTTAGGGGTGCCAAGTATAAGTATGTCCTCGACGCTCCTCCTTCGGGGGTTGTTGGCGAAACTACTAATGAAAGGGAAGCTCACACCTTGAAGAGTGATGAGCTATCTCTATCCAATGTCTTATGTTGACATGCATGGGCCATGAGTTGCAGAAGCGGTTGGATCGCATATCTGCTGAGCGACATGTTCATCGTACTCACAGACATGTTCCAGACTCAGGCAAAGACTGAGAGTTATGAGATAACAAAGGTTTTCTGGTCATGTCACATGGCAGAAGGAAGCTCAGCAAGTGAGATGTAATCAAGTTGATTGATTGCGGTATTAGGCTGCAGACTTTGGGGTTTTCTAATCCCAGCTGAGCCAAATACAGATTTGATATTGTCTTCACTTCCCCGTTTAATAACGGATGTATCATGATTCAAAACATGAGTGGGAGGAAGAAAATATTAAATGGCTCCTTGCTATGCTGAAATCTACAGAAGCTAATGTGATGAGGGATAACAACCAAGTTCGATTGTTGCCTAATTCGCATGCTTCAAGAAGAAGAGGAAGAAGAAGGCTGAAGGTGTTAACACACTGGATAAGCTTTAAAAGGTTAGTTCAGGAGAATCCTGAATATCTCTTCTGAGGAAAGAAAAGATATTGGAATTGGAACTGTAAAAGGTTTCGGGCACTAATAAGAAGAGTTGTACTTAAATGATATTAGTTATTCTTACTAGTATCTCTGGAGTATTGATTGCGAAGAATTTTTTTCTTGCGTTCAATATAAGGGCTGCGGAAAGTAAGAAGTATGGAGAATAAAAGGTTGTGGTGTGTGCTAAGTTTGGCGCATGGACCTTCGTCCTTGGATGAAGACGTCTCCACTTTTATTTTTCAAAGTTGAAAGATTTGTGAGCTTCGGCTCAAGTTATTAGATCGCATGTTTGGCGATAAATATTCTTGTGAATTTATAGGACAAGTTGGTCCTGTTTATTATGATAAAGAATATTGGAGATCACTCCCTTTAGGGATGATCAAGTTGCAAATCTTTTGAATTTAAGGGAATATCATTTTTTCTAAAATACTTTGTGATTTTATTGATATCACCTTCGGGTGACACTATCATCTTGGATGCATCATATGCATGATGGAAGGAAATCCAAGATATTGCACATAGTGAGAAATCAATAAAAGATAAAGGTTTCGGACTGTTGATGATTTTATCATTGATGTCTAAAGTTTCACAAAATGTTTTAGATATAAAGTCTTGGTGATTATAATTATGTCTTGAAAGTTTTCGAGTCATAATCTGACTAAGTGTGACGAATACAGCACTAAGAATCTTCTTGTTTTTGCATAACGTTTGGCAATACTCAATTTAGAATATGTTTGCTTGCTAGGTAATTTTAGCACAGTTAATTGTCTTGCTTCGTGTCATTGTTTTGAAAGATAAACTACAGATGGACACATTGGTCTTAGGTACTAAAAGTTTCTGAAATATTGGAACTTGGTCCTAAGATAAAGGACAAAAGGAATTTCATTATCTCTTGCCTCATGTCATTTTTTTGAAAGATAAACTTTCGGGACATGATGGATTTAGTTTCTGAGATTTTCTGAAAGATGAAAAACTTGATCCTAATAGTAAAAGACAATGAGGTACTTTGTTGGTTGTTCCAATAAGTTAATTGGAAGTCCTCTTATACACCAAATATGTGACAATGTTTTGTTACTAAGATAGATGTGATTCTTAAGGAATTTATTCCTTGTTGAATTCAGTGGGAGGATGGTGATTCTTGAAGAGATTACTGAATCTTCGGAAATAGTTATCAGAAGTTGTGCAGGCGGAAGCAATTGCAATTGACAATTCTTTTAGACTAATACCGAGAGTCATTGCAATATGAGCATGACTTCTTGTCAAGAAATAATCACTTAACCAGATAAAGAGCATATGAGTTTCTAGAAAACTTGAGTCCATATGCTAAGACAAAGTAATAAGATAAGGTGCTGTAGTATCCAAACCTTCATGACTTAAGAGTCAGATTAATTAGTAATATCATCAAGTTCGAGTTGAAAGACTTGAAGGAATTCCTGTTGGAATATTTGATCATAAAGCTTGTTTTGTCATAAATGGTCTTCTGACAAATTCAAGAGTTGACTACTCAGGATCATATGATCTGTAGCATGGCTTTTGGTGATCTAAATAGGACTAGTAGATTTGTATGATGATAAGGATCAACCCCGTCGATCCTAGAGTTTTGCCCGATCTTTCACAGCGAGACAACCAAGATAATAATTCTCCCAATTACACGATGAACGCAAACCTGGAGAAGAGGAACGAATCCAGCAAGCAACGTGATGAAGATCACCACGCCTCAAACCACAGCACGACAATCCTTGATGAGCACAAGAACCTCCGCAGCAATCTTTATTAGATAAACGGCATCGCCGTCCCCGGAGGGATGCTTCACCAACGGAAACACAACACAATAGTTTTAGACTAAAATTCTCAACCCCTTCTAACTCGCAGCACCTAGCCTTATATGGAGGGGTGCTACAGTACCGCGCTACAGGACCGCGCTACAGTACCGCCCCACTAATGGGCCCTATGTTAACTTGGTTGGACAGGCCCATGCCAAGCCCAAACTCATAATTATTAAAAACTCTAATTATTTAAAATAGCAACACACGACGAATACATCTAACTTGGTGGAGTCCTGAAATTGGGCTTCACCTCCTCCGTCATGCCCGTATCATCCTCCCCCCCTTCAAAAAGCGTTGTCCCCAACGCGTGTGGGTCTGCTCGAAAAGGTGGCAGGATATAAACAATAGCACCACTCATGTTCGCCGTCTTCAAGTCTTGCTTGCCTACCACACCACATCCTCCCTCTTGGCCTGCTTGACTTGACACAACACTTGACGCCTCCTTTCTTCGCCACATGAGCTTGGACTTCGGCGCCACCACCTTCTTCTTCTCAACACTTGATGAAGCTCTTTGCTGCTGAACATGAACCTGCTTAGCACGACCCTGCAAAGTAGTAATGCCCGGGCCACACAACTGACGAACATGTCCATCCTTGCCTCTATGCACACACACTGCTGCTCCAACAAAACGTCTCCGAGGTGTTCTCACAAAACTGTGGCTGACTACCCGCGGCACCATATGCACCGGAACACGATCAGCACCACTGTCATCGGTCTGAACACCCATGTCAACACGAACTGGAACACTCGCTGCAATACCCTTCGTCTCCCCAATAAGAGGTTTGTCTTCTACTAGCTTGTCACCAACAAACACAGGCTTGTCATCTACATGCATAGTTGAATCAATTTCTGTCCCAACGCTCCTTGCATCATGCTCCACTTGCTGCAACTTAGCTAACCGCTGTTTTGGTTCAGCTTTATGCAACCTCTCCTTGTGTATCACCAGCACCACATCGGACATGATTTGATCATCGCTCATAGGCCTCAAAGTCCGCTTCTTACCATCATGCACAAAAGAATATGTATTTGCTCGCCCAGCATGGTTAACATTGCGATCATACTGCCATGGACGACCAAGTAACAGCCCACATACCTCCAATGGCAACACATCGCACTCAACCTCATCAACATAGTCACCAACTGTAAATGGCACACGCACCTTATGAGTAACCTTCAGCATACCACAATTATTTATCCACTCCAAATGCTTAGGTTCAGGAATACGCCAAGTAGACAACCCTAATGCTGTCACCATTGCCTTGCTTATGCCATTAGTACTGCTACCACCATCAATCATGAGCTTGCAGTGTTTGCCTTTTATCATGCATTGAGTCTGAAATAAACTCCATCGCTGACACTTGTCAACTATTTTGCAAGCCTCATCATGTACCCTTTTGAGTTGCATATTCAGCCCACTCAAAGGTTCAACCTCTTCAGGTATAATCACCTTGTCCAGCTCCGTGGACTGCTGCATAAATCTAGTACGCAGAAATTGTTTGAAGTCTCCCCAACTAGATGTTCCACCAGTGATATCCTGCGCGGACCTCTCATCATTCCACCAGCCAGCCACAGTCTCATCCACACGACGATAGGCAAGAGCATGTTCAAGACGTCCACCAAAAGTGCTATTCAGTTCACGACATCTTGCAAAACCTTGGTCCATAATCAATTCCCAAATCTGAAATTCTGAATATGTAGCTGAATTCTCTAACCTCCAGTCTATGGGTGCGGAATCAAGTGCCAAACCTATCACAATAGTAGTGTAATCATTATATACATCCTCATATTTTGGAGCCTTCACACGAACAGGTCTGGATGAAACCATATCTGAATAATAGCAGCGATCAGCACCTCCCGATCGCGCTATAGCGCCTCCCGATCGCGACTGTAGCTGCTACAGTAATTTCGTGGTTTCCTTTTTTTTAAACCAATATTGCACCGATCCGGATAGTAATTGTCACGTAGGAACCAACGAATCTTTCCTTCCCTTGTACCCGATCTGCACCTTCCTTCTCTTCTCTTATCTCTTTCCTTTGCCTTTTCTTTTAGTGCATGGACTCTACGTACCAAGAAAACCCAAACGTGCACGTACACACCAATTCCCGTCCAACTTTTTTTTTTCAGATCGCGATACTGTAGCTACAGTAGATCGCGAATCTGCAGCACGTTCTCCTTCCTTCCTTGAATCCTCTAGCAGCCTCCACACAAATCGATCTAACCGGAAACGTAGCTACAGTAGATCGCGAATCTGCAGCACGTTCTCCTTCCTTCCTTGAATCCTCTAGCAACCTCCACACAAATCGATCTAACCGGAAACCAATCTACACAAACGCAACAGCAATCTGCAGCCTCAATGCACGATCTCCTCCAAGCAAATCAATCTGGACAAGAGCCTCCAATCAAACTCCTCCAGTCAACCGATATAGATGAGATCGATCAACACAACCTCACTGTGAGCAACCCAGAAATCTGATACCACATGATAAGGATCAACCCCGTCGATCCTAGAGTTTTGCCCGATCTTTCACAGCGAGACAACCAAGATAATAATTCTCCCAATTACACGATGAACGCAAACCTGGAGAAGAGGAACGAATCCAGCAAGCAACGTGATGAAGATCACCACGCCTCAAACCACAGCACGACAATCCTTGATGAGCACAAGAACCTCCGCAGCAATCTTTATTAGATAAACGGCATCGCCGTCCCCGGAGGGATGCTTCACCAACGGAAACACAACACAATAGTTTTAGACTAAAATTCTCAACCCCTTCTAACTCGCAGCACCTAGCCTTATATGGAGGGGTGCTACAGTACCGCGCTACAGTACCGCGCTACAGGACCGCGCTACAGTACCGCCCCACTAATGGGCCCTATGTTAACTTGGTTGGACAGGCCCAAACCAAACCCAAACTCATAATTATTAAAAACTCTAATTATTTAAAATAGCAACACACGACGAATACATCTAACTTGGTGGAGTCCTGAAATTGGGCTTCACCTCCTCCGTCATGCCCGTATCATATGAGATGTTAACAAAGCAAATTCCTCTAAGGAAAAGTAATCGAGTATGTGTACGATGTACAACTCGAGGGCTTTGTTAAATGAATACAATACTAGTTATTTAATGAGTATGTTTGTATAAGATGTTAACAAAACAAATTCCGTTGAAGGAAAATTTATCGAGGATGTGTACTAGGTACAGCTCGAGGGTTTTGTTAAATGAATACACAACTTGTCATTAAAAGTATGTCTGTGGTGGCAGACATATGATGATATGAAGGTTGGATTAGTTTTGTAATTATGTGAAGTAAAATAAGCAATGTTTGACTTCATAGGAAATTGCAAAGTTCTTAAAAGTTAATGGGAGCTTGTTTATGGTATTCAATTAATTTTGAAACCATTAATAATACATCATTTGATAGAATATGTGTATCATTGAAAAGTTGTTCAATGAAACGTATGGAGCTAGGAATTAGTATCATAACAGGATGTATCCTGATAATGATAAAGGATAAGGAAATTCATGTGCAAGAACCACGATAGCATATCAGTGGTGAGCATGATCAAACGATTCTATCATTTTATCATCATGGGAATTTCCTGAATAATGCATTCTTGGATTCAAATATCAAGTGGTAAAAGAAAATTGTTGGCAAGTTGACTTTGTAACAAAAGTTCAATTGACTCCAATTTTATAAAGTATTCTCTAAATGGTGTTTTGAAGAAATTCAAAAGAGAATATCGAAATGTAAGAGCTACATTGGACAAAGAATTATGAGATAAGCATAAAGGATAAACCAAGGATAAAACATGATCTTATGATTTTGTGAAATAGCAAGGGTTAGGATGCTTAATTTTATTTTAAGCATAGAGTTACGTAACACTAAAACAAGTCGCAGTGACAGTGGGAGCTTAAATGATTCCAAAAGGGTTATCGGTTCATTGAATGAACTAGGTGTGGTTCTTTACAAAAGAAGCAGCAACATTGTGACAACAACAGAACTGTTTTCTTAGTTAGAGTAGCAAGGTTTCACCTTGAATAGCCCAGACTGCATGTGATCGTAAGATCAAAGAGATTATGATAGAAAAAAGAGTTTTTGCATAATGTATAAAGTTCACACAGCCCCGAAAGGGTCTGATGACAAATGTCTACCACAGGAAAGGAAGCATAAGAAACCATCTGTTTCACCCAGATGTTGAGTCTTGTGCAAATAGTAATGTAGCGGACCTGCACTTAGAAAATGGCAGGGTCCCTGTGTATAGTGCAAACCCCTGGATCGGTTTATTTGCACACACAGTTTATGACGAATATCACAACATTGTATCAATTTATTACACGAATGATCCAGAACTTAGGAAAAATAAATGTTCATTACATCCTTGCATAGCACTAAGGCTAGCTTGAAAAAGTAAAGCAGCGGAAATTTATTCTTCATGGAGTCTCCATCATCTTCATGCGCCACAGGCGAAACATGTTGGTTGCAGACTCGAAACCCTTAACGTAAACTCACTCGTCGTCAGAACAATCTGCAACAAATAAAATTTTGCAACAGAGTGGGTCAGAACCATTAATAATGGAACTGGCAAGTGACACTATGTGGACACTTAATGGAATAACTCTAATAATCTATATGCATATTTGGCTGGTGGAGTTCAGGGCTAATTTGCATAAAGCCAATTTTTCCTATCTCTTTATAAAACACTTTTCTTTTGTCAAAACAGGTATGGCATGAAAACCACCCTCTTGTCCACCTTTGTTCAACCTTCAAAATTTTAACTTAAGAAATTGAAATGTTGGGAGCCTTCGTTGACGTCCTTGATCAGCTGCTCAAATTGACCGTAACCGGGGACACGGCTAAGTACTTAGTTTTAACTCTCGAGAGGGTGTGCACTTTCACCACGAGACGCAAACAACCCTTCTGTCCTTGACCCTCATGTAGTGAAAAGGAAAGGAGAAGCCTGAGACGAGACCTTTGGGGAAAAGTCAAGGCAGAGCCATTATACCACGTGGCTGCACTGGAAGCATCTTCACTTGGAGAAAACTTTGGTCCCTTTGTTCCTGGGTGGCCGTCCTCAAGTGAACTCTCAGGTAAGAACCCCCACATACCATGGTCCTAAGTATAGTAAACTATCTTAGGTGAAAACCCCCATGAACATGGTCCTGAGTAGACACTCAACTCATACATCCAATTAATCCCAAATCCACCCAGGTGTTTCATTTAACTTAGTAGAATTTAAGCTTTTCAATAAACACTTTTGCATAGCATCAATAATTCTACTAAGTTATCATAGGATTCTAGACACAACTAGTAAGCAGGAGATAGTAGTTTTAGCATAGCAATACTATCCAACACATGCATATAAAGAAATACTCTAAGTCATGCATAGAAAAATACTTAGGAAATTCATGAGGGTGTGCCACTTGCCTTGGCAACAGGGAGAGCAGGAATAGCAGTTTCAAAAGCCTTCGTCTCTCTTCGAAATTTCTAACACATCAAACAAGCCACAATTAACATGCAATCATACCAAAAACGTTTTAAGGAAAAATATGCCATGCATGATATGCAAAGAAATACTCTAAGAAATATGACATGCATGGTGCAAAACAACTTGAGTAACATGGACAAAATAACTTAATCAAGTTGGCTAGGTCAAGGTCAAGGTTGGGCAAAATAAACTTGATATAATCAACTTAAATTGGTGGTATGGTTGCTCCAAGTCTTCACATGTTTGGTCTTCAAAGAATCTTCAACTAGCACTCTAGGGACTTAGTCATAAACACAAAGGACTTGGTCTATGTCCAAAGTGAAAGACAGAATTAAGAAGAAAGAAAAAAGATAGAAAAGAGAAGGATGTAGTTGGTCTTCAAGGATCATCTTCAATCTTCCTTGTCATTCCTTCCTTGGTGTCGTGACTCCATTGCTTCTTGTAGGACTTGATTATTTTGCAGACTTCATCATTTGGTACCACCAGGGCTGGTCTTAGTTTTAACTTGCTACACCACTAAGTCAAATGGAGAGGAAAGGAAAAGAAAGAAGAAAGACTTAGAGAAAAATAGGTGGTTGGTCTTCTTGAAGTTCCTCTTGATTTTCTTCTAAGTACTTTTACTTCTTAGAGATGCTTCTGGAGTCTGTTTTCTTGGTTAAGTCCTTCATTGGCCTGCCAGCTTCATGTTGAGAAACCCAAGGATGACAAAATAATTTCTAAGGAAAGTACACCATTTAGAAGATGCTAAATTTTACTAAGGAAATACTTAACCAATTTTTAAAATGCCAAATTTTTCTAAGGAAAAATATTGGCAAAAAGAGTTATCAAAATATTTTCTAAGGAAAATGATATTGTTGAGAGGCCATATTTTCTAAGTACTTTGTCATGCATCTCAACCTTCCAAAATATCACTAAGTCAATATATAGTTCGAATAAATGAAGAAAATAATTTTTAATCATTAAATCCAAATAAAATAGAAATTCACAGAAAAATAATCTACAAAAATATTTTGATGATTCCTACGGCCAAGTATTAATTAAGCAAAGTTAAAGCAATTGGATTTGCCCAAAAAAAAAATTAAACTCAAGTTAAGTCAAATTTATTTAAACAAACAAATTTGAAATTTGAACCAATTTGAATTTGTCAAAACATAAATTTATCTATGCCAAAAGTTTCTACATGTCATAAGCTTTCCAAAATATAAAGTTTGCAAAAATTGGCCGAGCCAATAAAAATTAATGATAGATCTAAGTTCCAGGGGCGTTTCTACAAAATCGCCAAATAAAAATAAAACAGAGAAAATCTCCACGCTGGCGCTGACGAGGCGTTAACCGCTGACGGGGCGCTGACTGGGCTGCTGACGAAGATGCTGACCCGGCGTCGACGTGGCATGCTGTGATTCGCCGATACCTCTTCGAATAAGTGATCTAATCCAGACCGTACGATCGCGATCTAACGGACGAGGTCTAATGGATCAAAGGACGTGGCGCGGCCTGCCGGAGTTTCTCCGGTGGCCGAGCTCCCACGGCGGCGCCATGGTCGGAAAACGCGAGACGGCGAAAAAGAGGAGGAGGGGGACCACGGGGCATACCACGGGACGCGGGAGGTCGAGAGGAGCACGGTGGCGAAGCAGAGGTCTCGGACGCGTCCTTCTTTCCGGGATTCGCTCGTCGGAGAAGCTCTAGCGGCCGGTGGCGTTGGTCGAGGAAGCTCAGCTCGCTCTGATGACGGGAAAAATACAGGACCTTGTCAAAACGATGCGCAGAAACAAAAGAAAGAGAGAGGAAGGGATAGAAGGGCTCGGCGGTGCCGAGGTTCACCGGTGTTCGGGGATTTTGCCAGCGGCAGAGGCGGACAACGAGCTCGAATATGAGCACCCTGGGGGCGTATTGGTTAGGGTTTTTGGGGCTTTGAGAGAGGGGTTCGGGTGGGTTTATATGGGGGAGGAGGGAGCAGATAAATCTCGTTTAAACGAACGAATTCGATCCGGATTTTAAGCTAGGGTTCGGTGATGTGTTCTTGCGCGTCACGGCTTGGGGAGGGAGATGACATGTGCAGGAGAGAGGGAGAGGGGGCCGCAGTGGGCTGCTGCTGGGCTGCTGCAGGGCGTGCGCGCGAGAGAGAGGCAATGGACTCGGCCCATTTGCTCGGTTTCTCCTTTTTTTTTGTTTCTTTCTCCTTTTCAAATTTTCTGAAAACTTTTGTAACTTTTGATTTATAAATCCAAATCAAATCAAACCAATTCCTATAGTTTTATAAAAATCAAAGTCTTTGTTTTGAAACTTTCGAATAAAATTTTAAATATTATTTTGTTACAAGAATTTTGAAATGTGGTAAAAAGGAATTTTGAAACTTAATGTCTATTTTAAAAAAATAGGTTTTGGAACACCAAATTTGTTTCTTAAATAAAACACCACACAAGTAAATTTGGGATTAAAAATACTTTCTAAATAAGTACCATCAAGTCACAGCCAATTTGAATAGAACAAATAAAACAATAAAAGTCCAAATAATATATAAGGCATAACTTGCCCTTTTATTATATTTTCTTAAATATGTTTTCAAGTGGAATTATAATTCCAACTTTTGAAATATCCAAATGCAAACAATGCTATATGATGATGAATGCATGCATGATTTTTCTTTTCAAAGCAAAATACATAATAGTTTTCAAAAGTTTTAAATTTTTCTGATTTTTCAACTTTTTGAAAAACTTGGGATGTTACAAGTAAATTGCCTATTGTGCAAGTGGGAGACTGTTGGATGTATGCCCAAAAGGCAATAAAGTTTAACATCTGATTCGTAATTATGCTTCATGATTCTATGCTATAACTGCGGTGACTCCTGAATATGTGATTCAGAGGAAAACTTACTCGCACGTGTAGAGACATGAACAGAATAAAGTATGCCCTAGTCTTGGTTTTTAGACTAATTCGTTGATTGCTAGAGACCACGTTTTCCTGGTCTGGGACATTGTTTACGTCAGCGTCAATGAGTGGCATATTGTTGGTGGAAAGAATATGGCAGGGTAGACCCAAAACGTTGATATGCTAAGAAGATTCCAAAGTGTCTTTTTGTCCTTAGTGCAATATCGCATATGGTTATTATATGACATGTCCATTGACCATGAGGTTATTAGGGTTGTATATACTGGAAGAATTACTTTGGTACTGTCAAAACCACGGCCGTAACTGGGTGGTAAAACGGCAGTCACTGGGTGATTCCCAAGGTGTGCATAATACCTTCCAAGATGGGAAATTACTGCTCTGTCAAAAGAGATACTTCCAGGGCCCACTCGGTTTGTATGATATCCAATATGTTCTGTAGACAATGCATGATGAAGTTACATCATGTGGGATATCGGATTACGGGAATGAGAAAAGGAAATTTACCGGTAACGAGATAGACATAGATATAGTGAATCAGGGATTGATTCATGGAAATATCAGGAATATTTTATCTCGGGAAATTTCAGTATCGTGAGTAATGGGAATGACGAATTAATAATCAATAGGTTCAACAGAGTGTCCTTCGCGTAACGGTAGCAGTTATTCAGGATGCCCATGTACCTGACCCTGGCCGGTGATTAGATGGAAACATCTAATTATAGCTACACGTTATCGAACATGTAGGGTAACACGCTTAAGTCAGTTCTAGTTTGTTGTGTATATAGTTGGTCTAGATACCGGGAGAGTATCACCGGAATGGTTTCTGTGTGGTAGATAATATCTTTTATCAGAGAGATTGGATTACGCAGACACTAGGTGTCTCGGAGTAATAGAAATAGTTTCTATCACTAGTCTGTTTATTCCGAGGGTTTATATAAGAGGGAAATATTTATCCGGAGTATTTTGTCAGCGGACACTCCCGGATCATGTAAACGTGTTTTATATGATAAGTAATTAATTCGAGTAATATTCTGTAAAAGGAAATATTCAAATCTTATATTTACTAATTGGAGGCACCGTAGAAGCTTCCACGTTAATCCTAGACAGTAATAATTTTTGTCCGTAAGATCCATACCTAAACTGTTTAAAGCCGTCGGATTTAAGTTGTTGCCGAACGCATCATCGCGTGACCCTCCAGCGCGATCTGGTGGCGATGGGTTCAAATCCCGTATCCTACATATTAATTAACCATTAATTAACTAACGAAATCATCTCACCCAATCTCATGGCGGCGGGGCTGCATGATTTCTAGCATTGGACACCAATTTCTGTCTAGCAGCCTGTCTCCTTCGGTAAAAGCAGCAATTGAGTCTTTCCATGCGCGATGCGCCGCCGCGTGCGACGGCAGTAGCAAATTAAATTTTTGCCTTCCTCTACACAGTACACACGAGTGCTGTATTCTAATCTCCATTGTGCAGTCATCTCTTTTTACTCTTATTTATAATCAGATTCGCAAGATGCTGGGATAGCCTCGCAGCTGCGTTACCCAGTTTGCCTATATCCACCGAATAAATCTCAGGTGATTAAACTGCATGCATCTCAGGTGATTAAACTGCATGCATGCTAGGAGGCTGGCTTGATCATCCGATTATTGCTTTTTCATACCGTTGCATTCATGTCTGCATGCTCAACCTTGGTTCTGTCCAATCTTGGTAACTAATTTGTTACACTGTTCAATTAATTCTTTACATAGTATTGTAGTGTGATTTCAGCGATTTATGGTATCACGTGCATGTGCAAAAGCACGTACAGCTTTTCATTATGAACTAACCAATATGTTGTGATGCACCTAATAAATAGTTATGTATCTTCCATAATTTATTTGCAGAAATCTTGAAAGTAATCCCTCCGTTTTTATTTACTTCGCGTTATGATTTTAGTCAAAATCAAACTTTATCAACTTTGACCAAGAATATAGGAAAAGATATCAACATCAATAATAAAAAAATATGTATAATATAAAATATACTTTATGATGATCCTAATAGCATAAATTTTATATTGTAGATGTTGATATTGTTTTCTAGATATTCGGTAAAAACTTGGTAAAGTTTGTGTTTGACTAACCTAAAACCCAAATTAAATAAAAACAGAGAGAGTAGTATCGAAGGAAATATCTTTAATGCTACTATACTCAGAGTATTATGTTCTTTCACTCGGAAATAGCACATATATTTACTGGAACTAATTATCATGTTTTTTTTTTTAGAAAAGGGAGCAATCTAATTATCATGTGTACCAGTGTAGGTACGCAGCATGTATGCGTTGAGAGGACAGAAGTAACTCACAATTGACTATTCGTCTGCATATCTGATTTGAGAAGGTTAGCTTTTCTATAGCTTTTACTTTTCAACTTTTGGCCTATGTAGATTTTTTTTCACAATTCATATGCTTTTAATCTGACCTATCTCATGACAATCCACGTAATCTCACACCTAGAAATTATCATGATGATTTAAAATAAATAAACCATCCATATGATGGAGATATAACAGTTAAAATCCACTCCAATTGATTGCCGGGGCAATGGACGCCTCCTGCACCATGGGCTGAAACTACTACAGAGTACCATTAGATAAGAAAAAGTAGTGAAATATTGCAGCAATGCAATAACACACCGTCCAGCATCGGTGTATTTATGGAAACATATAGACACAAATCAATTTCGTCACCACCTATTTTTCCATGCGGTCGAATTGGAATGGCATCACGCCTCCAAGCATAAGAAACATATAGACATAAACTATTAGTGGTCTAAGATATGAGCAAACAAATTTAGGACCAGATAGTTATTCTGTACTAACAAAGTCAATCACAAACATAAGCCCGTGCGGATGCACGGGTTGACGACTAGTAAGAATTAATTAGACAAAATATTAATTAATTAAATATTGATTTATTTAATTAATAAATAATTATTGGAAAATATTGGAGCCACCAAGAGGGGCTGCCAGGTGGGCCCCATGGGCCCACTAGCAAACCGCAGCCCAAGTGGGGCAGGTGGGCCAAGTGCATGAAGGGGGAAAGTTCCCCCTTTGGCCGAACCCTAATTCGGCCTATGGCCCATGGGATGAGGCGGTTGGGGGGGGGGGGGGGGGGACCTTGTTGGACAAGGATTCCTCCCCCCAAACCGAATTAGGGAGGGGAGTTTGAGTCCAACTCCAACTCCAACTCTCCCCTATTGAGTGCACACCAAGGCAAGGGGAGAGGAGTTGGAGTCCAACTCCAACTCCCCTAGAGCCGGCGCACCAAGGGAAAGGGCTTGCCCCTTGCCCAAGCCTCCCTACCCCTTGGCCTCCTATATAAACACTCCCACCCCATAGGAAACAACACACAAGTTTAGATCTCTTCTAGTTGGATTAGAGGGAACCTCTAAATATTTAGAGGGATCCTCCCAATTAGATCTAGATCTAGATGTCTAATCTCTCTCTCCCTCCTTCTCATGTGTTGAGATCTCCACCTTCATATACACCAGCGGCGAGTGCTTCAAGTGTGGACGGCGAAGCCCTGCTGGACTAGATCAGATGTATGCGTGCGAAACTAAGAGGGGTGATCCGTTGAGAAACGGTTGACTCTATCTCACTCTGTTGGATCAAGGGGGGACGCGAGGAGTCTACGATATTCTCTCGGCTAGGCTTCTTCCACAAGCTTCATCAACATCGTCATCGACATCTCTTCTGCTTCAACGGTGTCGGTGACGATTTACAGTTGGATCATATATGCATGTCTTGTCACTTGAATCTTCATAGTAGATCTTGGTTGTTGCGTATTTGGCGAAATTTTTGTTTTCCATGCACGCAACCCAACAATTTCTCCAGCTGTTTGTGAGCATATAATTAATCTCGAGCCGGCTGCAAAGAAAGTCGTCGATCATCAACGAAGATTAATTCTGAAAATGAAAGAAGTGGTAAGAAACGAGGTATTAAAACTCCTTGAAGCAGGTATAATTTATCCTATTGATGATAGTAGGTGGGTTAGTCCTGTGCATTGTGTTCCTAAAAAAAGGAGGTATGACTGTTGTTGCAAATGATAATAATGAACTTATTGCTCAAAGAACTATAGTTGGTTATAGAATGTGCATTGATTTTAGGAAGGTTAGTAAAGTTACTAAAAAAGACCATTATCCTTTGCCCTTTATCGACCAAATGTTAGAGAGGTTATCTAAGGATACTAACTTTTGTTTTCTTGATGGTTATTCTGGTTTTTCTCAAATTGCTGTTAGACATCAAGATCAAGAGAAAACTACTTTTACTTGTCCATATAGAACTTATGCTTATAGACGTATGCCTTTTGGTTTATGTAATGCTCCTGCTTCTTTTCAAAGATGCATCTCTGCTATTTTTCATGGCTTTTGTGAACAACTTGTGGAAGTTTTGCAGATATGTGAGGAAACAAACCTTGTTCTCAATTGGAAAAAATGCCATGTTATGGTTAATGAAGGTATTGTTCTTGGACATAAAATTTCTGAAAAAGGAATTGAGGTTGATAGAGCCAAGGTTGAAGCTATTGAGAAGATGCCTTGTCCTAAGGACGTTAAAGGTATACGCAGTTTCCTTGGTCATGCCGGTTTTTATAGGAGGTTTATAAAAGATTTTTCTAAAACTTCAAAACCTCTCACTAATCTTTTGCAAAAAGACGTTCCTTTTGTTTTTGATGATGGTTGCCAAGAAGCTTTTGAAATTCTAAAAAAACCTTTAACAACTGCTCATATTGTCCAATCTCCTGATTGGAATTCACCTTTTGAGATAATGTGTGATGCTAGTGATTTTGCTGTAAGTGCTGTTCTTGGACAGCGCATTGATAAAAAGTTTAATGTTATTCATTATGCTAGCAAAACTCTTGATAGTGCTCAAAATAATTATGCCACCACTGAAAAAGAATTTTTAGTTGTTGTGTTCGCTTGTGATAAGTTTAGACCATACATTGTTGATTCAAAAGTAACTATTCACACCGATCATGCTGCTATTAAATATCTTATGCAAAAGAAAGATGCTAAGCCTAGGCTTATTAGATGGGTTCTCTTGTTAAAAGAGTTCGACTTGCATATTGTTGATAGGAAGGGTGTTGATAATCCTGTTGCGGATAATTTATCTAGAATGGAAAATGTACTTTATGATCCTATTCCTGTTAACGATAGTTTTCCATATGAACAATTGGCAGCCATTAAGGTAAACTCTCAAGATAATCTATGGTATGCAGATTATGCTAACTTTATTGTTTCCAAGTTTTTGCCTCCTAAGTTTACCTATCAACAAAGTAAGAAATTCTTCTATGACCTGAGGCATTATTTTTTGGGACGACCCACATTTATACAAAGAAGGAGTTGATGGTATTATCCGACGTTGTATTCCTGAGCATGAGGAAGGAGAGATATTGAGAAAATGCCATAGTAGTCCTTATGGCGGGCATCATGCTGGAGACAGGACGACACACAAGGTTCTACAATCAGCTTTTATTGGCCTACTCTTTTTAAAGATGCAAGGAAATTTATTTTATCTTGCAATGAGTGTCAAAGAGTTGGTAATATTAGTAGACGCAACGAAATGCCTATGAATTATTCTCGTGTTATTGAACCTTTTGATTGTTGGGGATTTGACTTTATGGGTCCTTTCCCTACTTCGCATGGTAATACTCATATACTTGTTGTTGTTGATTATGTCACTAAACGGGTAGAAGCTATACCAACTCCTAGTGCTGGTTATAAAACTTTTTTGAAAATGCTTAAGGATATTATTTTTCCTAAGTTTGGTGTACCTAGATATCTGATGACCGATGGAGGTTCTCATTTTATTCATGGTGCTTTTAGGAAAACTCTTGCTAAGTATGATGTTAATCATAGTGTCTTCACCTTATCACTCTCAAACAAGTGGACAAGTAGAGTTAACTAATAGGGAGATTAAGTTGATCTTGCAAAAAACCGTTAATAAATCTAGAAAGATTTGGTCTAAGAAACTTACGATGCTCTGTGGGCTTATAGAACTGCTTATAAAAATCCTATGGGAATGTCTCCTTATAAAATGGTTTACGGAAAAGCTTGTCACCTGCCCTAGAATTAGAACATAAAGCTTATTGAGCAATAAAGAAGATAATGATGATTTAAAACTTGCCGGTGAGAAAAGATTGCTTGAAATGAGTTCTCTAGATGAATGGAGGAGTGAACCTTATGAAAATGGCAAGTTGTTTAAAGAAAAGTTAAGAAGTGGCATGATAAATGAATTTTGAAAATATAATTTAATACTGGAGACAAAGTATTGTTGTATAGGTCTCGTCTCAGATTTTTTTAACTGAGTTGCAACAACTTGGGGTTTTTTTAGTCAGTTGCAACTGCACTTGCAACTGAGATTCATCAGGTGCTGATAGCCAGTTGCAACTGGACTTGCATCTGAGATTCCTCTGATGCTGATAGCCAGTGGCAAATGCAAATGCAACTGAGATTTTTTTAAGCTAGTTGCAACTGAGTTTTTTATATTATAATTTTATTTATTTATTTAGTTTTTTAACTGAGTTGCAACAACTAAATTTTTTTCCAGCCAGTTGCAATTGCACTTGCAACTGAGATTCCTCAAACCCCTGACAGCCAGTTGCAACTGCACTTACAACTGAGATTCATCTGACCTTGATAACCAGTTGCAACTGCACTTGCAAATGAGTTTTTTTATATTATTATTTTTGTTATTTTTTAGTTTTTTAACAGAGTTGCAACTGAGATTCATATGACCTTGACAACTAGTTGCAACTGCACTTGCAATTGAGATTCATCAGATTCTGATAGCCAGTTGCTACTGGACCTGCAACTGAGATTTATTTTTTAGCTAGTTGCAACTGTACTTGCAACTAAGTTTTTTTTATATTATCATTTTAATTATTTTTTAACTGAGCTGCAACAACTATTTTTTTCCAGCCAGTTGCAACTGAGATTCCTCCAACCCCTGATAGCCAGTTGCAACTGCACTTGAAATTGAGATTCATCAGATGCTGATAGCTAGTTGCAACTGGACTTGCAACTGAGATTCCTCTGATGCTGATAGCCAGTTTTTTATATTATAATTTTAATAATTTTTTAGTTTTTTGACTGAGTTGCAACAACTAAGTTTATTTTTCCAGCTAGTTGCAATTGGACTTGCAACTGAGATTCCTCCAACCCCTGATAGGCAGTTGCAACTGCATTTGCAACTGAGATTCATCTGACCTTGATAACAAGTTCCAATTGCACTTGCGCACTGATACGTCTCAAACGTATCTATAATTTTTGATGTTCCATGCTTGTTTTATACCAATTGCTACATGTTTTGCATCTACTTTATATCACTTTTATACATTTTTTGGGACTAACCTATTAACAAGATGCCGAAGTGCCAGTTCCTGTTTTCTGCTGTTTTTGTATTCCAGAAAAGCTAGTCTGGAAATATTCTCGGAATTGGACGAAACTACACGGGGTCCCTATTTTTCCAGAACACGCCTGACGAGCGAAGGAGCACAGAGGAGGGCCACCAGGTGGCCACACGCACCTAGGGCGGGGCCCCCCTCTGCCGCCCTAGGGTGGTGTGGGCCCCTCGGGGGTCTCCAGCCGCCGCCCTTTCGCCTACTTATTCCCCCCGACGCGAAAACCCTAAGTGCCTGAGCAAATATCCACGAAAAGTTCCAGAGACGCCGCCGCCGTCAACCCTAGCTCGGGAGGGTTCAGAACCTCTTCCCGGCACCCTGCCGGAGAGGGGAATCGTCACCGGAGGCTTCTACATCGCCATGCCTGCCTCCGGAGTGATGCGTGAGTAGTTCATCCTTGGACTACGGGTCCATAGCAGTAGCTAGATGGTTGTCTCTCCACTTTGTGCCATCATGTTTAGATCTTGTGAGCTGCCCTACATGATCAAGATCATATTATTGTAATGCTACATGTTGTGTTTGCTGGGATCCGATGAATATTGAATACTATGTCAAGTTGATTATCAATCTATCTTATATGTTATTTAAGATCTTGCATGCTTTCCGTTACTCGTAGATGCTTTGGCCAAGTAGATGCTTGTAACTCCAAGAGAGAGTATTTATGCTAGATAGTGGGTTCATGCCTCCGTTTAATCTGGGACAGTGACAGAAAGTTCTAAGGTTGTGGATGTGCTGTTGCCACTAGGGATAACCTAACGATGCTATGTCCACGGGCATATGTGTTTGTTTACATTACGCACTTTACTTAATGCAATTATCCGTTGCTTGCAACTTAATACCAACGGGGGACTCGGATGACAACCCGGCGGTGGATTATTAGTCATAGATGCTGTTGGATAACGGTCTATGTATTTGTCGTAATGCCCAATTAAATATCATAGTAGTCACATGTCATGTATATGCATTGTCATGCGCTCACTATTGTCAATTGCCCAGCTGTAATTTGTTCACCCAACATGTTAGTTATCTTTTATGGAGAGACACCACTAGTGAACTGTGGACCCCGGTCCATTCTTTTACACTGATTAAACAACCACAAACTGCAAACTGTTCCTTTTTCATTCTCTGCAATTTAATACTCATTTTCCACACCATACGTTTAATCCTTTGTTTTCAGCAAGCCGGTGAGATTGACAACCTCACTGTTTCGTTGGGGCAAAGTAGTTTGATTGTGTTGTGTGCAGATTCCACGTTGGTGATCGTTTGCGCCGTGCGAGCCACCAACCTTCTGAAGAGTTGCTGCTCCTACTGGTTCGATAACCTTGGTTTCTTTCTGAGGGAAAACTTGCTGCTGAACTGCATCATACCTTCCTCTTGGGGTCTCCCAACGAGTGTGTTTCACGTCATCAAGCTCTTTTTCTGGCGCCGTTGCCGGGGAGACAGCAGTCTTCTGCAAGGGGAGTTTCACGCTTCCAATCTCTTTACTTTGTTTTTGTCTTGCTTAGTTTATTTTATTTTATCTTGTTTGCTTTCAATTATCAAAAACAAAAAAAATTAGTTACTTGCATCTAGTTTACTTTCAAGTTATTTTCTGTCTGTTTTTATTTCTGCTAAAATGAGTACTCCTGAGAACACTAAGTTGTGTGATTTCACTAGCACGAACAACAATGATTTCATATGCACACCTATTGCTCCACCTGCTGCTTCAGCAGAATTTTATGAAATTAAACCTGCACTTTTAAATCTTGTTATGAAAGAGCAATTTTCTGGTGTTAGTACTGATGATGCTGCTGTTCACCTTAATAACTTTGTTGAACTTTGTGAAATGCAAAAGCTCAAGGAAGTAGATGGTGATATTATTAAACTGAAACTTTTTCCTTTCTCCTTGAGAGGACGTGCTAAAGAATGGTTGCTATCTTTGCCTAGAAATAGTATTGATTCATGGACTAAATGCAAAGATGCTTTTATTGGAAAATATTATCCTCCTGCTAAGATTATTTCTTTGAGAAGTAGCATAATGAATTTTAAGCAATTTGATAATGAACATGTTGCTCAAGCATGGGAGAGAATGAAATCATTGGTTAAAAATTGTCCCACTCATGGACTGACTACTTGGATGATCATCCAAACCTTCTATGCAGGATTAAATTTTTCTTCAAGGAATTTATTGGATTCGGCCGCTGGAGGTACCTTTATGTCCATCACTTTGGGTGCTGCAACAAAGCTTCTGATGATATGATGATTAATTATTCTGAGTGGCACACCGAGAGAGCTCCAACAGGTAAGAAGGTAAATTCTGTTGAGGAAACCTCTTCCTTGAGTGCCAAAATTGATACTATTATGTCTATGCTTGCAAATGGTCAAACACATGTTGATCCAAATAATGTTCCTTTAGCTTCTTTGGTTGCTCAAGAAGAGCATGTTGATGTGAACTTCATTAAAAATAATAACTTCAACAACAATGCTTATAGGAATAATTTTGGTAATAGCAATTATAGGCCCTATCCTTCTAATAGTGGCAATGGTTATGGAGATTCCTATGGTAGAACAAGAATGCCTAGTGAGGAAAGGATGCTAGAAATTGAAAAGGCCACTAAATTTTTTATGCAAAAGCAATATGAGCAAAACCAACTGTTTACTAGAACTATGGATGAACAATCTGCTATGCTAAAAAATATAAGCCATCAACTTGAGAATTTAAATAGGGAATTTCTGGTTTGCAAGGTAAAATTTCTCATGCTGAAACTTGTATTTCGTCGATGTCTGAAACACAATCCTCTTTGATTAATAAGATGGCAGCTAAGCCCGAAACAATTGAGAGTAATACCTTTGCGTAGCCAATGCTATACAAGTTAAAATTGATAACAATGTGAGGATGTTAGCTGAATTGCATGCTAGATGGGAAAGAGAGGATGAAATTGCTAGAGTTTATACTATTACTACTTCTGAAAATGCTTCAAACTCAAGTGTTACAAACCTCCTACCATTAATGGCAAGATAATTGGTGTTGGTAATGTTTCCACTTCTATTGCAAAATGTCCTAAATTGCCTGATAACTCTGAAACTGTCCTTGATAAAGATGCTGAAATTTCTAGCAATAAGGAAGATAATAACTCCATTACTTTTGATAATAATGACTTTGATTTTGATGGTTGCAATATTTCTGAAGTAATTAAGTTCTTGCAAAAGCTAGCTAGAAGTCCTAATGCTAGTGCTATAAACATGGCTTTTACTAAACATATTACTAATGCTCTCATGCAAGTTAGGGAAGAGAAATTAAAACATGAAGCTTCTATCCCTAGGAAGTTAGAAGATGGTTGGGAGCCCATCATTAAATGAAATTGAATGACTTTGATTGCAATGCTTTGTGTGACCTTGGTGCTAGTATTTCTGTTATGCCTAAAAGATTATATGATATGCTTGATTTAGCACCTTTGGAAAATTGTTACTTGGATGTTCACCTTGTTGATTCTACTATTAAAAAACCTTTGGGAAGAATTGATGATGTTCTTATCATGGTTAACAACAATTATGTCCCCGTTGATTTTATTGTCTTGGATATTGATGCAATCCATCATGCCCTATTGTGCTGGGAAGACCTTTTCTTAGACTGTAGGTGCTATTATTGATATGAAAGAAGGGAATATAAAATATCAATTTCCTCTCAAGAAAGGTATGGAACACTTTCCTAGGAAGAAGATTAAGCCACCTTATGATTCTATTGTTCGAACAAATTACAATGTTGATGCTTCTTCACTTGGTAATACTTGATGCATGCTTTGTGCCTAGCTAAAAGGCGTTAAAGAAAAGCGCTTATGGGAGGCAACCCATTTTTTTTTTCTGCAATTTTTCTTTTATTGAGTCAAGGAGATGTTTACTTCTGTAGCAACTCCTTTGTATCTTTATTTTCTCGCATTGTTGTGCCAAGAGTAGCCTCTAATGTTAAGATGATGCTTAATTTTGATTGCTGCGCAGAAACAGATTTTTGCTGTTCACTGTACGAAATTCCTAAAATCACCAGATTGTTAATTAAATCTGAAATTTTTGTGCGTAATCTTTATGAATGTCTGAACTTTCATTAGTTCAGAGTTTTCGATCTGAGCGTCGTAAGTGCCTCGAAAAAATTCGTCTTTGCGGACTGTTCTGTTTTAGACAGATTATGCCTTTTTATTTTGCATTCTCTCTTTTACTAGTGTTGAGTGAAATTCTTTTTTGGGTGGAAGAGCTTCACATAACATCAGTGGCTGTAGCTAATGTTTAAAGTAACAAATCATATTGCGTCTTTATAGAACATGTGAATTTTTGATTATGCACTAACCCTCTAATGAGATCTACTTTGAGTTTGGTGTGACGGAAGTTTTCAAGGGTCAAGAGAGAAGGATGATATAATAGGATCAAGAAGAGTGAAGAGCTTAAGCTTGGGGAGGCTCCCATGGATCTCCCCAGCATATTTCAAGAAGACTCAAGCGTCTAAGCTTGGGGATGCCCAAGGCATCCCCTTCTTCATCGTCAAAATTATCAGGTCATCTCTAGTGAAACTATATTTTAATTCTTTCACATCATATGTGCTTTTCTTGGAGCGTCTGTGTGCTTTTATTTTCAGTATTGCACTTTTATTTTCAATAAAGCTTGACTGGACCCTAGCATTCTTGATTGGGAGAGAGACACGCTCCGCTTTTTCATGAGAATACTCCTATTCTTCACTTATATTTGTTGAGTATTCATATCTAGCGCTGTTCAGCTTTTAGCTCTTGTTTTCATGTATCTCTTGTCAGAGCTATTAGCTTTCTTTTGTAGAAAGTACTCTCTTGCTTCACTTATATTTGTTTGGAGAGTTGATAAATAAATTGATTGGTGTTTGGTTGGTTCAGAAAATGTTGCATGTGGTAATTGGTATAAGGAAAAACTTGCTTAATCTTGTAGATCACTAATGGATAACTTGATGCTTGTCAATTGTTTTGAGTTAACAAGTAGATCATGATTAAATTGTGCATCACATGAGTTAAGCCTATTAGTGAAGAACTACCGTAAAGCTTGTTGAAAATTTGGTTTGCATCGGTGGTATCTCTAAGGTCTAGATATTTTCTAATAACAGGGTTTGGTTAACAAGGAAGACGGTATGAAGTCTTATAACGTTTGCAATATGTTTGTCATATAAAACTTGGTGTACGGGTTGATATTCTTGTTTGCTTACATAACCTTGCTAGCCTAAACTCTGTACTGAGAGGGAATGCTTCTCGTGCATCCAAATCCTTGAGCCAAAATCCATGCCATTTGTGTCCACCATAACTACCTATATGTGGTATTTCCTTGCCACTCCAAGTAAATTTTTCATGTGCTACCTTTAAATTATTCAAAATGTTATTATTCCCTTTTTGTGTCAATGTTTACTAGCTCATGAGGAATTAGTGTGGTTATTCTTTATTCTATTTGTGAATGGACTTTTACACCTGGACTAGTGGCATATACATCCGCTTATCCAATAACTTGCAAAAAGAGCTGGCAACGGGGTGCCCAGTCCCAATTAATTACAACTTTAACCAATTAATTCTCTTCACACTTTTGCCCTGATTCATCAGTAAGCAATGACAAACAGTGAAATACCTGAATGTGTGTAAACCAAAGAGAAAGAGGGATGATCTGCCTTGCTGGTAGAAATAACGTCCTTCATGGGAGCCGCTCTTAAAAGTCCGTTGACAGGTAGAATACTGTTCTCACCCGCTACCATTCGTTGACAATTAACAAACACCTCTCAAAAATAGATACTCCTCCATGGTATGTGATTGATGGAAGGCACCCGAGGATTCGGTTAGCCATGGCTTGTGTTAGCAAGGTTGGGAGGAGTATCAAATATTTTATGCAATCTCTATATGCTTTCAAAAACCTAAAAGCTCTAGCACATGATTTAATCCCTGCTTCCCTCTGCGAAGGGCCTTTCTTTTACTTTTATGTTGAGTCAGTTTTCCTATTCTTTCTGTCTTCCACAAGCAAACACTAGTGTCAACTTTGTTACAACATGCGTTATATGCAATGTATTGGACTTGTTATACTACTTTGTGTTGACAATATCCATGAGATAAATATGTTGAAAGTTGAAGCAAATGCTGAAACTAATTCTTCCTTTGTGTTGATTAAATACCTTTTATTAGAAACTATTGCTTTATGAGTTAACACTTATGCAAAACTGTTTGATGCTTGTCTCGAAAGTACTATTCATGAAAACGTTTAGCTTGTGTGATTCATTGTTTACTCATTATCTATTTGGTAGCAAATTATAGACCATTGACTTGGATCACTTCATTCATTTACATGTGCCTTGCAATATTATATGATCAAGATTATGATGGTAGCATGTCACCTCAAAAATTATTTTGTTTTTATCGTTTACCTACTCGAGGACGAGTAGGAACTAAGCTTGGGGATGCTGATACGTCTCAAACGTATCTATAATTTTTGATGTTCCATGCTTGTTTTATACCAATTGCTACATGTTTTGCATCTACTTTATATCACTTTTATACATTTTTTGGGACTAACCTATTAACAAGATGCCGAAGTGCCAGTTCCTGTTTTCTGCTGTTTTTGTATTCCAGAAAAGCTAGTCTGGAAATATTCTCGGAATTGGACGAAACTACAGGGGTCCCTATTTTTCCAGAACACCCTGACGGAGCGAAGGAGCACAGAGGAGGGCCACCAGGGGCCACACGCACCTAGGGCGGGGCCCCCCTCTGCCGCGCCCTAGGGTGGTGTGGGCCCCTCGGGGGTCCCAGCCGCCGCCCTTTCGCCTACTTATTCCCCCCGACGCGAAAACCCTAAGTACCTGAGCAAATATCCACGAAAAGTTCCAGAGACGCCGCCGTCGTCAACCCTAGCTCGGGAGGGTTCAGAACCTCTTCCCGGCACCCTGCCGGAGAGGGGAATCGTCACCGGAGGCTTCTACATCGCCATGCCTGCCTCCGGAGTGATGCGTGAGTAGTTCATCCTTGGACTACGGGTCCATAGCAGTAGCTAGATGGTTGTCTCTCCACTTTGTGCCATCATGTTTAGATCTTGTGAGCTGCCCTACATGATCAAGATCATATTATTGTAATGCTACATGTTGTGTTTGCTGGGATCCGATGAATATTGAATATTATGTCAAGTTGATTATCAATCTATCTTATATGTTATTTAAGATCTTGCATGCTTTCCGTTACTCGTAGATGCTTTGGCCAAGTAGATGCTTGTAACTCCAAGAGAGAGTATTTATGCTAGATAGTGGGTTCATGTCCGTTTAACCTGGGACAGTGACAGAAAGTTCTAAGGTTGTGGATGTGCTGTTGCCACTAGGGATAACCTAACGATGCTATGTCCACGGGCATATGTGTTTGTTTACATTACGCACTTTACTTAATGCAATTATCCGTTGCTTGCAACTTAATACCAACGGGGGACTCGGATGACAACCCGGCGGTGGATTATTAGTCATAGATGCTGTTGGATAACGGTCTATGTATTATGTCGTAATGCCCAATTAAATATCATAGTAGTCAACATGTCATGTATATGCATTGTCATGCGCTCACTATTGTCAATTGCCCAGCTGTAATTTGTTCACCCAACATGTTAGTTATCTTTTATGGAGAGACACCACTAGTGAACTGTGGACCCCGGTCCATTCTTTTACACTGATTAAACAACCACAAACTGCAAACTGTTCCTTTTTCATTCTCTGCAATTTAATACTCATTTTCCACACCATACGTTTAATCCTTTGTTTTCAGCAAGCCAGTGAGATTGACAACCTCACTGTTTCGTTGGGGCAAAGTAGTTTGATTGTGTTGTGTGCAGATTCCACGTTGGTGATCGTGTTGCGCCGTGCGAGCCACCAACAACCTTCTGAAGAGTTGCTGCTCCTACTGGTTCGATAACCTTGGTTTCTTTCTGAGGGAAAACTTGCTGCTGAACTGCATCATACCTTCCTCTTGGGGTCTCCCAACGAGCGTGTGATTCACGCCATCACTAATCTAAGCATGCATCATTCATGGTGGAAATTTACTTACATGCCATGGTGAACCTTCTGTGATACACCTTAGAATAAAAAGCTATCCAATGGTAAATAAAAAGGGTGTTGAGATTGTTCATTATGTTTGTTTGTCTTGTCATTTTGATATGGGCTTGTTCCATATCCTGGGACAAGAGGTACCCCAGTTGACGCTCTTAATGATACTGTTATTACTTATAATGATATTTAACTTGAACTTGCTTTGTTTTCTAAAGTTGACTAACACATGGAGTAGGTACTTGTATTCAAGGGGCATGAGACTTTCAACCCGTACTTTGTCAAGCACACTACTCGTATTGCTTTCACTTTAAACTTAATCATTCAAGATGCTATGATAGGGGAATGAGAGCTTGACACCAAGGATTACCATATTACAATCATTAACTTAAGTAGAGAAGTTCAGAAGATAGATGAAATTTATTCATGCTTTACCTCTACTCATATATATATCTTTCCAAAGTGTCCACCTTTTATATTCAGATTTTCACCAATACTCTATGACCATTGTAGGATGTTCTTACTTATTATTATGCATACATGTGGTCCATAGTACTTTTTCTCCTATGTTACACTTTGTGAATTATCATTGAACATCCTTGCATTGAATACTTGATATCACTTCATAAACTATCTTTCATATTGCTAGTCCATTTAAGATGAATCATTTTACTCTATGCAGCAATAGTAATCATCTTTGATATCCATCGATAGTATTAAAATTGCAAAGTCCATGTTAGTTTTATCACCTTCATACTCGAGGACGAGTATAGGTTAAGCTTGGGGATGTTGATGCATGTAAAATGCATACATGAACTTTGCATTATTTCTACTTATATTCCAGTCATATTTGCATCATATAGGGTTATATCACTGTTTTATAATGATTTTGGGAATATTTGATATGTTTCCTATTTTTATGGAATTAACCCTGCGCAGGCAGAAAACCCTATTTCTTTCCTTTAATGTTTCAGGGACCCAAACGACGTCCAAAATGACCTGCAAATTTACGAGCATCATTTTTTGGAAGGAACAAGACCTGGGAGCGAAAGAAGCAAACAAGAGGAGGCCCGAGGGCCCAGATGAGTGGGCCCACGCGGCCCAAGGACCTGGCCGCGTGGGACCCCCACTTTGGCCCTCGAGGCTCCGTTGCCGTCGATCTTTCCTCCACCGACTCGTCTTGACCTAAAAACGCCTATAAAAATTATCCCCCGACGTTCCCTAGAAGGAGCGCCGCAGAAACACAGAAACACCGAAACAGAGACCTGGAGCTGCAGAATGGAGGGGGAAAACTCCGGCGGGGCGCTGCCGGCGTGGTCTCCATCTTCTCCAACGACTTCTCCACCGTCTCCATGATGAAGAGGAGTAGTCACCTCTGGACTATGGGTTTGTGGAAGTAACTTATGTATCTCTCTCTATCGAGCTTCACTAATTAGTAACGTATGAGCTGCCGAACATGATTACGGTCATCTATGTAATACCTTTGTGGTGGATCTTTTTATGAGTTAATATATGTTTGAGATTGCAATGGTTTAGTTTCAGTTATGAAAGTAGATGCATATTATGTACCCCGTTCTTATTTACTTGTTATGATCAAGCATGTTTATGAGAGCGTGTGAGGGGGAACCTGTGCATTAGTTGGAGTAACGGGGGGTGGCTAGTGCGGTGAACGTGAGAGAAAGTTCCGCGATCCACTTGGGTGTTTTACCTTACTGTGTTACCTCACTAGGGATAAAAAGAAATACCATGCTACCGGAGATGTGGGTGTGACCATTGCCACTACTCCATGACTAGATCTAGCATGTTCTTATTTTAACTTCATGTCATGATACTTATTGCTATACTCTGAGTTATCTTAATTACCGAGGTGTTATGATTTAGTTCGCATCTTGGTGGAGTATAAGAGAGACTAATAACCAAAAGGTCTCTATGTTAGGACGTGATGCCCATATAATTATAACTTGTCATTAAACTGTTGTGTTGCAATCTCATATGTCAACTCTAGTGTTCCATTTGTCTGCCACATTATTAAAGAGAGAGTGCATTTGTGAAACCATGAACCCCGGTCCATTTTTATCATAAGAAACACCTTTCCAACCACTTTTTACCACTTTTCCATTTTCTGCCATTATTAAATCCGAAAATACAAAAACACTTTTACATCTTGCATTCATCATATAAAACCCAAAAATATCATTTATCATTGCTACCACCATCCTTGCATATTTATTTACCACATTGCATATTTATTTCTTGTTTGCATTGCATATTATCTTGATATCATTCTAACACCTTGTGCTTGACAACCACTAGGTGAGGTTGAGGACCAAAACATTTACTTTGTTTTGTAGGTAACCAAAAGAAGGATAGGAAGATAAATCTACACTACTGATTCCCCGAGAGTTCGATATTAAACCCTCGAGTCACTCCTCGTGGGGAAAACACGTCTTCCACTTACTACACACTCTGCACTTGGAGATCTCGAAGGAAACTGCAATTTTACGCAACCTCGTGAAGACACGAGTCTCACTCGCAAAATTAACTTGTGAAATTACAAAAATATCACACTAACTTATTGTATCTAACTTAGGTTGACATCTGACTCAAGTCCACAATAGTACCAACTAATCTTCTACGACTACAAGCCTTGACAAGAAACGAGGACATAAGGATACTCATTTAGGATTGGTAACTAGAGGAACTCAAGGAGTGTATAGAGTTGCTATGGGATTCGAGCTCAGAGACCGACGGTAATGATGGGTTTCAAAGGGATCATGTACCTACTCCGCTGGATGAGCAGTTCGGGCATTTTAATCCCTTGAGCTAACTTTACTAATTTTAACCTACGCGATAATCATAAGGAAAACCAGAGGAAAACCTCGACTAACTCCTACCTGTCACCGCAAACTTGGGAAAATAGATGAGAACCCTAGCCTGCACTTGTGATGGCCCTTCACGTAGTTACCTGCGTGAAAAGTAAATGGGTTAGGTTGAGACTCCAAGTGCAGAGTGTGTAGTAAGTGGAAGACGTGTTTTCCCCACGAGGGTGACTCGAGGGTTTAATATCGAACTCTCGGGGAATCAGTAGTGAAGATTTATCTTTCCTATCCTTCTTTTGGTTACCTACAAAACAAAGTAAATGTTTTGGTCCTCAACCTCACCTAGTGGTTGTCAAGCACAAGGTGTGAGAATGATATCAAGATAATATGCAATGCAAACAAGAAATAAATATGCAATGGTGGTAAATAAATATGCAAGGATGGTGGTAGCAATGATAAATGATATTTTTGGGTTTTATATGATGAATGCAAGATGTAAAAGTGTTTTTGTATTTTCGGATTTTTAAATGGCAAAAATGGAAAAGTGGTAAAAGTGTTGGAAAGGTGTTTCTTATGATTAAAAATGGACCGGGGTTCATGGTTTCACAAATGCACTCTCTCTTTAATAAAGTGGTAGACAATGGAACACTAGAGTTGACATATGAGATTGCAACACAACAGTTTAATGACAAGTTATAATTATATGGGCATCACGTCCTAACATAGAGACCTTTTGGTTATTAGTCTCTCTTATACTCCACCAAGATGCGAACTAAATCATAACACCTCAGTAATTAAGATAACTCAGAGTATAGCAATAAGTATCATGACATGAAGTTAAAATAAGAACATGCTAGATCTAGTCATGGAGTAGTGGCAATGGTCACACCCACATCTCCGGTAGCATGGTATTTCTTTTTATCCCTAGTGAGGCAACAAAGTAAGGTAAAACACCCAAGTGGATCGCAGAACTTTCTCTCACGTTCACTGCACTAGCCACCCCCCGTTACTCCAACTAATGCACACGTTCCCCCTCACGCTCTCATAAACATGCTTGATCATACAAGTAAATAAGAACGGGGTACATAATATGCATCTACTTTCATAACTGAAACAAAACCATTGCAATCTCAAACATATATTAACTCATAAAAAGATCCACCACAAAGGTATTACATAGATGACCGTAATCATGTTCAGCAGCTCATACGGTACTAATTAGTGAAGCTCAGAGAGAGAGAGATACATAAGTTACTTCCACAAACCCATAGTCCAGAGGTGGACTACTCCCTCTTCATCATGGAGACGGTGGAGAAGTCGTTGGAGAAGATGGAGACCACGCCGGCAGCGCCCCGCCGGAGTTTTCCCCTCCAATCTGCACTCCAGGTCTCTGTTTCGGTGTTTCTGTGTTTCTGCGGCGCTCCTTCCAGAGAACGTCGGGGGACTATTTTTATAGGCGTTTTTAGGTCAAAACGGAGTCGGTGGAGGAAAGATCGACGGCAACGGAGCTCGAGGCCCAAGGGGGGGTCCCACGCGGCCAGGTACAGGGCCGCGTGGGCCCACCTCTTTTGGCCTCGGGCTCCGCTTGTTGCTTCCTTCGCCCCAAGTCTTCTTCCTTCCAAATATGACTCGTAAATTTCCAGGTCATTTGGACGTCGTTTGGGTCCCTGAAACATTAAAATATAGAAATAGGGTTTTCTGCCTGCGCAGGGTTAATTCCATAAAAATAGGAAACATATCAAATATTCCCAAAATCATTATAAAACAGTGATATAACCCTTATATGATGCAAATATGACTGGAATATAAGTAAAATAATGCAAAGTTCATGTATGCATTTTACATGCATCAACATCCCCAAGCTTAACCTATACTCGTCCTCGAGTATGAAGGTGATAAAACTAACATGGACTTTGCAATTTAATACTATCAATGGATATCAAAGATGATTACTATTGCTACATAGAGTAAAATGATTCATTCTTAAAAGGAGTAGCAATATGCAAGATAGTTTATGAAGTGATATCAAGTATTCAATGCAAGGATGTTCAATGATAATTCACAAAGTGTAACATAAGAGAAGAAGTACTATGGACCACATGTATGCATAATAATAAGTAAGAACATCCTAAATGGTCATAGAGTATTGAAAATCTGAATATAAAAGGTGGACACTTTGGAAAGATATATATGAGTAGAGGTAAAGCATGAATAATTTCATCTAACTTCTGAACTTCTCTACTTAAGTCAATGATTGTAATATGGTAATCCTTGGTGTCAAGCTCTCATTCCCCTATCATAGCATCTTGAATGATTAAGTTTAAAGTGAAAGCAATACGAGTAGTGTGCTTGACAAAGTACAGGTTGAAAGTCTCATGCCCCTTGAATACAAGTACCTACTCCATGTGTTACTCAACTTGGAAAACAAAGCAAGTTCAAGTTAAATATCATTGTAAGTAATAATAGTATCATTAAGAGCGTCAACTGGGGTACCTCTTGTCCCAGGATATGGAACAAGCCCATATCAAAATGACAAGACAAACAAACATAATGAACAATCTCAACACCCTTTTTATTTACCATTGGATAGCTTTTTATTGTAAGGTGTATCACAGAAGGTTCACCATAGCATGTAAGTAAATTTCCACCATGAATGATGCATGGCTTAGATTAGCGGCCCAGGCGTCTCTCTAACCATTTATACAAACTCATTTAAACTCACTTCATTTCCCATTTATTTCACCCATGGTAAGCATCCATAAACAAAAGTACATGATATCAACTAAATGAGATGAGTGCAATGTTGAAAGCTTGCCATGTGACAGCACATATGAGCTAACTCTCAACCAAAGACATTTGTCAAGTCCACAACATCATAATTTTAATCACAATGGGTCATATTTTATTTATGCAATGAAAGTAAAGTGTGCATCAAGTTCGAGAGAGCTATATAACCAACTTTTCCCACAACAATTAACAACATAAGCATTTTCATTCAGAGGTATAGATAACAAAATATCATGATAAACATACTCGGAATAGCATAAAGCTAATAGGTAGATATGGTGGACTCACTGGAAAAACTTTGGTTGAAGGTGTTGGAAACAAGTTTTTGCTTGTTGGAATTTTTGGGCTAGCAAGAGGGAGAAAGTTGACCATCTAAATGCATGCATGAGTGTCCATAGAACTAACTAATCCATGTTAAAACAAGGTAAATAACATTTAGCATCAAAACATGAATAAAAGATAGCTCTTGATAAAATATTTGCAAATTATTACTCATTAACAAGCTCATGAATCATGCAATTATATGTATCTTTTAAAATTAACTCAACATCCCTTTTCCCAATCTTATAATAGCATCCAACATAATTCAACCCAAATTTCCAGTAGCTCTCTCATATATAAATGATAGTGTGGTGGTCTCACAAAATAAAAATCAAACCTAAACAAACAAAAAGACGCTCCAAGTTTATGCGATAAAGTGTTTCGATCGAAAAACAGAAGTTAGACGTGTGCAAACCGAGAGTGTGTAGGTCCAGTGGGGTTGTCTTCACATCCCCAAGCTTATGGTCTTCACCATCCTTGGATAGCTCTTGGTGCATCTCCTCTAATCCCTGTGAAAAAACTTCAAAACACCGTTTCTCCCATTTCTTTTTCTGGGGGCACATTAGTAGTGATAAACAAATAGATTTCTTGCTGCATATAATCCTTAGACAAAAATTCATATGATGTCCAGAAATGTATAATGTTGTATGCCTACTCATAAACTCAATTGGATCAAAAAGATTCAAGTTAAAAGTTCTAAGCATGCATCAAACAAAATGGGACAGAATCTGTCCAGAAAAACAGCAGCAGCTAAACGTATTTTTCTACCCTACTTAACTTTGTCGGAAAATTCCGAAAAATTCATGCATACAGAGGATGAAAAGTTGCACTACAGTTTAAATATGAGCTCATTCGGAGTTACAAATAAGAATTAAAAATCATACCGTGCACAGATTCGTGCAGGAATAAAATCTCCGAACGCTATAAGCAACTTCTTCATACCAAAATGAGTAAAACTTGGCACTTTATTAAAAATTCCAGAAACTAAACTAAACACTAAGTCTCTTGTTACAGCAAGAGGACACAAAGAAAATCACAAATAAAAACAACCGGGTTGCCTCCCGTAAAGCGCTTTCTTTATAGCCATATAGCTAGGCTTCTTACTTGATGTTTATTGTGGACGAAGCTCATGAGGGAGCTTGAATGATGTGCCCTCTTCCTTGGGAAGTGTTCCATGCACTTCTTGTGTGGAAACTGAAACTTCACATTCCCTTCTTTTGAATCAATGATAGCACCTGTAGTACGAAGAAAAGGTCTTCCAAGAATAATTGGACTAGAGGTTTTATTCCCCATATCCATGATTAGAAAATCAACAGGCACAAATGTCATATGTAACTCTACCATAACATCACTTACTTTTCCTAAAGCATGTTTAATGGAATCATCAGCAAGTGCAAGTTCAATAGAGCATTTTTCAAGATTTTTCAATTCAAGTACTTCATATAGTTCTTTAGATAAAACAGAGACACTAGATCCTAGATCAAGTATAGCATGGTGTGTCTCTTTTCCAATGGTTACTAGGACTTTGGGAATCCATACATCCCCAAGCTTAGGTGGTATCATAGCCTCTTGGTTGTACCTAGCAATCTTTTCTTTCAAGACATGATTAGCAATATAAGAACCAAAACCAGCTTGGTTATAGTTGATGGAAGGATCACTTGCAAATTTTTGTAAGATAGATATTAATTCATGCAAGCTACAATTCCTAAGTCAAGCAATGGTTCTTGACTTCACTAAGCATTTTAACTTCCTCAATCCAAACAAAATTCTCATTTCTTCTCTTTAAAGCAGCATTCAAGGCTATTTGGAGATCATCCTCTTTTCAACATAATTCTTAATATCCTTGTCTAAAGGTCCCAACATAGAAGATATTCTTTCATTTAATTCCCTAGTCAACTTCTTTTTAGACTTGGCATAATTCAATATAGTTTCCATTTTCAAAGAAATTCCCGAAATAGTGTTGTTTGTCTTCTTCATACTAGATTTTGTATGAAGGATAAATGAATGCATCTCATTTTTAGTAGGATAATCTTCCATAAGTTTGTAGACATAATATTGACCTATCCATAGAAACTTTTAGTTGTTTGATCATAATTTCATCTTTTGATTCTATAGAATTCCCAAATAGATTTTCCATTAAATTATTAGCATGTGAGGGATTTCCAGAGGCAAATCTTCCACTAGTCAATGAGTCTAGAAAACATTTTGACCACCCATCTAGACCATTATAAAAGTTTCTTATCAAAGTAGCAGGGGTATATTTGTTGGCACCATTTTTACTAATGCCCTTAATTCTAAACCAAGCATCCATTAACGACTCTCCATAGTATTGACCAAAGTTGTTCATTTCAACACTAGAAGCCATTTTGATAAAGTTTTTATGTGTTTTTTTATTTTTTATGCAAAACTGAAAATAAATATGCAAACCGAACAAATGCAAGACAATGACAAAACAAGATAAATTGCTTTGAAGGTAAAGATGGATAAGATGATGCTCACGTAGGTGCAACCTCCCCAAGCTTAGGTGTTAGCACAAGTTGGTGATGAAGTTGACTTGGTGAGATATCCTTGGATAAACCTTTCAGCAATGATTCCCCGGCAACGGCGCCAGAAAACACTTGATGGCGTGTAGTTGACGGAAAAAATATTCTGCAGGAAGCTTCGTATCTTCCCCGGCAACAGCGCCAGAAACAGTCTTGATGGCCCTTCACGTAGTTACCTGCGTGAAAAGTAAATGGGTTAGGTTGAGACTCCAAGTGCAGAGTGTGTAGTAAGTGGAAGACGTGTTTTCCCCACGAGGGTGACTCGAGGGTTTAATATCGAACTCTCGGGGAATCAGTAGTGAAGATTTATCTTTCCTATCCTTCTTTTGGTTACCTACAAAACAAAGTAAATGTTTTGGTCCTCAACCTCACCTAGTGGTTGTCAAGCACAAGGTGTGAGAATGATATCAAGATAATATGCAATGCAAACAAGAAATAAATATGCAATGGTGGTAAATAAATATGCAAGGATGGTGGTAGCAATGATAAATGATATTTTTGGGTTTTATATGATGAATGCAAGATGTAAAAGTGTTTTTGTATTTTCGGATTTTTAAATGGCAGAAAATGGAAAAGTGGTAAAAGTTGTTGGAAAGGTGTTTCTTATGATTAAAAATGGACCGGGGTTCATGGTTTCACAAATGCACTCTCTCTTTAATAAAGTGGTAGACAATGGAACACTAGAGTTGACATATGAGATTGCAACACAATAGTTTAATGACAAGTTATAATTATATGGGCATCACGTCCTAACATAGAGACCTTTTGGTTATTAGTCTCTCTTATACTCCACCAAGATGCGAACTAAATCATAACACCTCAGTAATTAAGATAACTCAGAGTATAGCAATAAGTATCATGACATGAAGTTAAAATAAGAACATGCTAGATCTAGTCATGGAGTAGTGGCAATGGTCACACCCACATCTCCGGTACCATGGTATTTCTTTTTATCCCTAGTGAGGCAACAAAGTAAGGTAAAACACCCAAGTGGATCGCAGAACTTTCTCTCACGTTCACTGCACTAGCCACCCCCCTTACTCCAACTAATGCACACGTTCCCCCTCACGCGCTCTCATAAACATGCTTGATCATACAAGTAAATAAGAACGGGGTACATAATATGCATCTACTTTCATAACTGAAACAAAACCATTGCAATCTCAAACATATATTAACTCATAAAAAGATCCACCACAAAGGTATTACATAGATGACCGTAATCATGTTCAGCAGCTCATACGGTACTAATTAGTGAAGCTCGAGAGAGAGAGAGATACATAAGTTACTTCCACAAACCCATAGTCCAGAGGTGGACTACTCCCTCTTCATCATGGAGACGGTGGAGAAGTCGTTGGAGAAGATGGAGACCACGCCGGCAGCGCCCCGCCGGAGTTTTCCCCCTCCAATCTGCAGCTCCAGATCTCTGTTTCGGTGTTTCTGTGTTTCTGCGGCGCTCCTTCCAGAGAATGTTGGGGACTATTTTTAAGGCGTTTTTAGGTCAAAACGGAGTCGGTGGAGGAAAGATCTTCGACAACGAGCGTCGAGGCCCAATTGGAGGGGTCCCCACGGCCAGCTACAGGGGCCGCGTGGGCCCATCTCTTTTGGCCCTCGGGGCTCCGCTTGTTCGCTTCCTTCGCCCCCAAGTCTTCTTCCTTCCAAATATTGACGCTCGTAAATTTGCAGGTCATTTGGACGTCGTTTGGGTCCCTAAAACATTAAAATATAGAAATAGGGTTTTCTGCCTGCGCAGGGTTAATTCCATAAAAAATAGGAAACATATCAAATATTCCCAAAATCATTATAAAACAGTGATATAACCCTTATATGATGCAAATATGACTGGAATATAAGTAAAAATAATGCAAAGTTCATGTATGCATTTTACATGCAACAACTTGCTCCAGATGGTGCATGATGGCCATTGTCTAACTTGCCGGTTAGGTTGCAACAATCTCAGGCTATTTGGTTAAAGATCGAGGGTCTTTTGTATCTTGCGGAACTGTCAGTTCTTATCGGGAGATGGTTTAGATGAGAGGAAAATATCTTAGAAAGATTTTCCTAGGCGGGTTTACATCTGCAACAAGGTGCAACTATGGCGAAGAGGTCAAAAATGGTTTTTGTTAGAAAACATAAGGATTTTTATAGAAATGAGCACTATGAGGTTACTTGTGCTACAAACAAGGCGTGATTGTGGAACACACAAAAATACGTTACACAAACAACACGCAAACAAGGAACAAACACGCAATCAAACAACAAACAAGGTACACTTAGTACCAACGGCGCCTAATATTCGAATAGATGAGGGTAGCTCAACTAAAACAACTGAGCTTATCCTATCGATCCTATGGGTCTGGGTTAACCATGGTTGTTGAAATCTTCATGCTAGTAACTTCTTGTAGCTTGATGTGGTTGAGCTTCACACTTGGTAGATTCTTCGTATGGAAACCTTGGCGGTGATATCACTGCAACTTTTGAAGGTTGAAGTGGACCTTCGGTCTTCGCATATAAATCACCTTGATGTTGATGTCTTGGGAAGGAAGTTTCTTTTTCCTCTGGTTTCTAAGTACTGGGGTCTTTCTTGGTACATCGTCAATATATAAATTTGAATAGGGACAAGATAACAGAAGAATTTTTTTGATAACCCTCAGGTGAACAGCTCAAATATGTCATTCAGATGTTGTACAAGACTGGAATCACCAATAACACAGCTGAATATTAGGGAGTGCTTGCTGGATTGCGAACTGCCACCAGTCTGGGCATCAAAAACCTAATAGCACGAGGGACTCCCAGCTAGTTGTTAAGCGAGTTGAGAAGGTTTATGAATGCCCCACCATGGCACCCTACGTGGAGGAAGTCTTGAAACTAAAGCGGAGGTTCAGGACCCTGAAACTGGAGCACATTCCTGGGGCCAAGAATAGTGTGACACACGCTTTGTCCCGGATAGCATTTCAGCGCGGATTGGTGCCGGCTGGGATATTCATTGAAGTGCTACGCAAGCCCTCAATTCCCGCGGACAAGCTGAAAGCGATGGCCACATCGAGCTTGGGGGCTACAGCAGAGGTCCTACCTGAACCTAGTCAACCTAGCAATGCAGATTCAGTTCCCGGGAAGGCTACTACTCCCGAATCCGTTTGCGTGGAATCCTTACCTGTGGAAAAAACAACACCATCTTGGCCGAAGAGCTGGTCAATCACCGTCAGAACAGAATCCTACCTGAAGACGACATCTATGCAGAGCGAGTTGCTCGTCAGTCTAAAATGTATACTCTCATTGACGGTGAAATATATCGGAAATGAGAAAATGGAGTTAGGCTCCGTTGCATTTCTCAGGAGGAAGGGTTGCAAATACTCTCAGAAATTCATGAAGGAACTTGCTCCAGTCACAAGGCATCTCGAGCCTTGGCCGGAAAGGTCTTTCGAATGGGATTCTACTGGCCTATAGTCCTTGCAGATGCAGAGAAGATGGTTAAAACTTGTGCATTTTGACAGTTCCATGCTAAGAGTATACATCAGCCAGCCCAGGAACTGCAACCCATTCCTATCTCATGGCCATTTGCAATCTGGGGGCTGGACATTGTGGGCAAGCTTCCGTGGGCTGCTGGGGGTTATGAATACTTGTTCGTTGCCGTACACAAATTCACAAAGTGGGCTGTGGTAGAGCCAGTTCGGAATATCACAGCACAGGCAGCCATCAAGTTTATCAAGGGAATTGTGTGCCGGTTTGGAGTGCCTAACCGCATAATCATTGACAACGGCTCACAGTTCACCAGTGGAGCTTTCCTGGCTTACTACGAGGAGGTTGGGATAATGGTTTGCTTTGCATCAGTGGCTCACCCAAGGAACAATGGGCAAGTGGAGAGGATGAATGCAGAGGTGCTGAAAGGACTAAAAACGAAAACATTAGACAGATTCAAAACCTCTGGCAAAAAGTGGATTGATTAGCTTCAGGGTGTTCTCTGGTCGCTTCGAACTACCCCAAAACGAGCTACAAATGAGACTCCATTCTCTCTAGTTTACGGAGAAGAAGCAGTGCTTCCTTATGAGTTAAAGCATGGCTCTCCAAGAGTGTTGCTTATGAAGAAAGCAACCAGATGGAACAAAGAATTGATGATGTGAATTTCTTGGAGGAGGTACGTTGTCGCGCTGCTTTGCGATCTACTCGCTATCAAGAAAATCTGCGTCGCTATCACAGCTGCAGCGTGCATCCTCGAGTGTTGGATGCTGGAGACCTAGTCTTGCACAAAGTCCAAGTAATGGCTGGAAGGAACAAAATGTAACCAAAATGGGATGGGCCATACAGGGTCGCTCATGTCTCAGAGCCTAGGGTAGTGCGGCTGGAAACTGAGGATGGCACATTGATCTCCAATTCCTGGAACATTGCTCTCTTGAAGAAATTCTATCCTTAAGGAGGGAAGGTTTCCGGGGACTGCCCGTGAATAGTTCACGACTGGAAAAGTTTTCTGGGACTGGGATCCATTCCACCACGGCAAGGATATAAGCAGTGTGGGCCTGTGTTCTGTCCCGCCATGGCTGTCTTTTGGTTTTATGCTTAGTCCTGTAGCCAGACCTTCAGCTTCTATCGAGTAATAAAGTTAAGTTATTTCTGGATTTATTTTTTCTTCCTGGTTGCAAGTTTTTGGCAAAATCTATTTGTGTTTACGCTTTAGTTCCTGGTTCTTGAGGTTGTCCATCCATGACAACCCCCGACCCGGGGCTATCAGGTGAGTGTTTAGGACCGCCCTGACATCACCAAATCCTGCTTATACTACCATTTGACGATCGGGCGACGACCCGGTCAAGTAGTGCTACGATGTCACTGGTCCGCCCAACACTGCTAGAATGCATGTGGACGACTGGTCTATCTAGGCCACAGAGAGCATGGATGATTTCGCCAAACAACACTGATCAATGCCATGCTATAGCGATAACTAGTCCGACCAGGTCATGTAGTGCTACGCGGTTACTGGTCCGCCCAACCCGGTAGATTGCCTGTGGACAACTGGTCAGTCCAGGTCACGCAGAGTGACAAGGATAGTGTCGCATTTGTTTGTGCTCGAGGATTGTTAGAGATGTTCAAGTCTCAAGAACCAATGAGAAAAACCAGAATTAATAACTTGTCCCATTTACGCAAGAGAATAGTCTCACTTGGTTGAGTTTGGTTTCAGGTACCAGAAGGAGGGATGGGCAAAAACGTCTGTAGCGGACCTACACTTAAAAATTGGCAAGATCCCTGTGTATAGTGCAAACCCCTGGATCGATTCATTTGCACACATAGTCTAAGATGAAATATCACAACAAAGTATCAATTATTACACTTGGATCCAGTACTTAGGAAAATATCCATTTACAAATTGCATAGCACGAAGCTAGCTTTGAAAAAGTAAAGCAGCGGAAATAAAAGTAGGAGTGAGTCTCCATCATCTTCATGTGCCACAGGCGAAACATGTTGGTTGTAGACTCGAAACTCTTAAACGAAACATCACTCATCGTCGGAACAACCTGCAACAGGAAAAATGTTGCAACAAGGCGGGTCAGAACCATATAAAATGGAACTGGCAAGTGACACTCTGTGGACACTTAGTGGAATAACTCTAATAACCTATATGCATATTTAGGCTGGTGGAGTTGAAAGGCTATTTTTTGCAGAAAGCAAACTTCTTCCTATCTCTTTTGAAAACTCTTTTCATCTAGTCGAGACAATATGGCATGAAAACCATAGTCTCATCTACCCTTGTTCACCCATCAAGTTTTACTTCAGAAGTTGGAATGTTGGGATCCTCCGTTGACGTCCTTGATCAGCTGCTCAGAATTCTCCGTAACCAGGGACACGGCTAAGTACTTAGTTTTGACACACTCGAGAGGTTGTGCACGTTCACCATTTGACTCAATCAGCCCAAACTATCCTCTACACTCCAGCAGTGATAAGGAAAAGGAGAAGATTGAGACTAGATTTTTCAGAAGCATCTTCCCACCCCATACCGGCTTGACCCGTTCCACCTACATCCCTCTACATCTGCTTGTCAAGCCGAGGTGAGTCCACGCAACTTAATCCATCAAGACAGAGCCCATATGACAAATGGCTGCACTGGAAGCAATCTTCACTTGGAGTAACTTCAAATCCCTTTATTCCTGGGTGGCCATCCACAAGTGAATATCCCTCAGGTAAAACCCCTATGGACAACACTCAACTCAAACATCCTCTTATCAAAACTAACTCCACCCAGGTGTTTCATTTTAACTTAGTAGAATTTAGCTTTTCATAAAAACATCATTTGCATTGCACTTCAATAATCCACTAAGTTAAAATGGGATGCTAGACCATCTAGTAAAGGGGAGCTATTCTAAACAGTTTTAGCATAGCAATTCTACTAAGTCCTACACATGCTTAAGAAAAAATATTCTACTCATGCATAGACAAAATACTTAGGAATTTTATGAATGTGCCACTTGCCTTTGAAAGTTGTCGTTGCTCACACACTCTTTTCAACAAGGAACAACATAGAAATAACACAACAAACATTTCAACAACACATAGCGTACCAAAGCAATCATGCATAAAAAAGACTTCACAAAATATTTGGTCAAGGGTTATCACACAATTCAATATGCAAAAAGAATTAATGTGATTGGGTTTAGGATTTTCCATTGTGGTTATAGGTTTGTCAATGAAACAAAATAATTCCGAACTTATTAAAATATATTGATGTGATGTTCAATTGGTTTTAATGGGTTGGTCTTTAATCAAAATTTATCACACATTAATTGGGTCAAGATATTTAACACAATTTATTTACTACTGTTTTCTGTTATTATTATGTCCATGAAAACATAGGTCAAGTTTTAATTAGTTTGAATTAAATCAAAACACTATTAAGACACTTTAAAGGCATTAACACAAGATTTAATGTTTTCTGTAATTAAACTTTTAATCAAAACTGAAAAGTAATAATACTGGACAGAGGGCAAATAAACAAATTTTCTACAATTGGATTCACTCAAAAATAATTTATAAATCTAAAGTTATGTCAAAATTACTCAAACATCACATTTGAAATTTGAATAAATCTAAACTACACAAAATTGAAAAACAACAGAACCAAAACATCCTACATGTCAGGGGCTTTCCAAGGATATTTTATATACAAATTTTGAACTTATAGAATTAAAACTATAACTAAAGTAATGTTTTACATGTTTCTGTAAATAACAAGTTAGTGCATGACTAAAATACAAGTTTTTATTATACTACTGTATTCTACACGTTCATAAGAATCCATAGACTACAAAAACATTGAAAACGAAGTTACGGTTGAATTGATATGAATACAAATTTTGAACTTATAGAATTAAAACTATAACTAAAGTAATGTTTTACATGTTTCTGTAAATAACAAGTTAGTGCATGACTAAAATACAAGTTTTTATTATACTACTGTATTCTACACGTTCATAAGAATCCATAGACTACAAAAACATTGAAAACGAAGTTACGGTTGAATTGATATGAATTTCTGTAACGTCCCAAATTTTGGAAGCAAGAAAAACTTAATTAATTAAGACCCCAAAATTTGGAACCAACAAAACTTTCTGAGTGGTACTGTTTATGGATGTGTTTCACCCATGATTGCACTGTTGGACTTGTTGTGGTTTGTGTTTGTGTTGATGACCTCTCTAATTATCAACCTTGGGGTTCGACCTAGTTATAATATGACCCCTTGTGATCCACGTAATGACAAGTAAAATAGTCCATGAAATCTTCTCCTATCTTATTTTTACCCAACTCCTTTTAACCGGATGTTTTGGTCTTAGTATCTACCCAAAGACCTTTCATCTTAGAAAATAAAATTATTTCCGAAAGCTATATGTTTGCAACACTATAAAGGACCATATAATAAGTCCCAAATTATTATGAGTTTAATGTGTTGCTAGTTTTAACAACTCTTAATTCAAAAACTCCTAATTTAATATTTCTTTGGAAACTATTACTAGAAACTGGTCTGACCTTCTTTATTCAAATCTTGTCATCATTGTATTGATCACCACCTCACAAAGTATATATATTTGTTTAATCTTCAAGTTTGGCTATTGTTCAAATCCTTGTTTGTTTGAAACACTCTGCTTATGATTAAATTATGTGACTTGAAAATGAGCAAGTGATTTAATGAGTCAACATTATGTTTATGTTTGGATTGTGTGGGCTTAGTGTTTTGCTTGAACTCATTGGCTTGGTGGTATACTTAGATAGTAACACAAATACAAATTTAGCATGTTTAAATCAAATTTAATTATCTTCATGCTTATTAAAACTTTGCAAAACTAGGGCATCATGTTAAGCAAACCATAAGTTGTTTTTGATTGCAAAACAACCAAGTTGGTCTTCGTCACATATATTTTCAAAACCTGTTTTTGGTTTACCTTTAACACCTTGGTTGAACACCAGACCATTTAGAGTTAGGAGGCTGGTCAAATCAGTGACCATTTGACCTGAGCTGGATTCACTTTTGCACTTCTCTCCTAAGCAAACCAAGACTCCTTTTGACAATGCACTTGCACCCCTCTCATCCCTATCACCTGTACTTGCTTGGAGAATTCTTTCTAGCCCTAATTAGCCCCCTGTTTTCTTAATATTCAGTGATGAACATTGTATCAAATTATTTCTGCACCCCCTCTCCTAATCACCTATGCAACAACAAAACCTAATCTAACTCCTCTCCAACGTCTCTCTCCCTCTGCTGGAGACAAAGAGGGAGGCCAGCACACCCCCCTGGCCCCACTTGCCAGCCCCTCTCTCCCCTCTCTTCTCCACTCACCCCCTCTCTTTTTCCACTTGCCCAACCGGTGCACACCCCCCTCACTCTCCATTGGCCACAACACCTCACACCCGACCACCCTCTCTCTGTCCCCCTCTCCACCGCCCAGCCGAGCCAACAGGAGTCGCCCACGCCATCCCCTTTGAACCCCTTGTCCGAAATTGCTCAAGAAGAGGACCACGGTCTAAAACCCGACCCCGGCCTCCCCTTCTCCCCATTCCTCCCCCAAGCCACGCGCCTGCACCCCCTCTGCTCACCCTAGAAGCCACGCCCAAGCTCCAGTCCCCTGCTGCTCGGGAGACGCAGGTCTCGCCGTGAGGACCGCCGGCTTCGGGTCTCGATTGCCGGCGTTTCTCTCCACCGTTTCTCGCCATTTTTGGCTTGCTACGACCCCCTGCATGCCTAACCTCTCCCCCTCTCCTTTGCCCAGAGATCGCCTGAGGACGCCGTGCCATCCTCGACCCGTGAAGTTCGAGCTCGCCGTCGCCATGGACTCCGGCCAGCTCCTTGACGCCGTCCTCTCCCAAGCCTCTCCCTCGACCCCCTCCGCCGTCCACAAACCTCCCCCGTCGACGCACGCCCTGGGTGAGCCCCCCCCCTTCGCCTTCTTTCTTCTCTGCCCGCGGCTGTCGTCGCGCACGTCGCGGCGGAGAAGATGACCGTGAGCCATTGATCGCGGGATCAACGGCCCCGTTCAAATCCGCCTCGCGGGCCGCTCCCGCTCTCTGCACTGCGCTGTGCCGTGCAGATGGGCCGGCCTACCCCTCGCGCGGCCCAGATCTGGGCAGGCCACGGCCGGATCTGGCCCCCTGCACGGCCCGTTCTCATTTTTTTTTCTTTCAGTATTATTCTTTTCTGTTTCTGTTTATAATATGTGTTTATTTTTAATTGCTTGTGTTAGATCTGTAGCTGGTAAATGCCTTAGAGTCATTTTTTGTTAGAGGCCCATGAGTTTTCCTAACCATGCAGAAGTGGTTTGGAACAAAAATAAATTGTATTTTGTGCTGCACCTTTAATCTTGTAGAAAGTATGTTTTTCACTCTTTTTAGAATATCTTGAGCTAGGTTGTCCAAATGGGGTGAATCCAATTTCTACAGAAGCTAAAATCCATACCTTTGCATAGGAATTAGCCTTGCATGCAGGAGTTTCCTTAAACTAGAGTTGTATTCATTTAGTTTCCGGACCAGAAGCATTTGGGGCATTTTTAGCTCTCAAATGGAAGATGCTTTGGGTGCAAATCCAATTCCCCTAGTTTAGTATGGCTTCTAGCAGTACTGTGTTAAAAGGGTTTAATTTTTGGAGTACTATTCTAGGACTTGTTGATTTTACTCTAAAAACAGCAACCTAATTGCTTATAAAAGTCTTTTTCTTTTATTGTTTGACTTTTATTGTTTGTGTTAGATTGTCTTAAACTCCTTGTCCACAGAATGTTTGTGTGTTGAAATGCTTGTTGTTTGGGTTGCTTACTTTAGATTGTTGTCAACCCGCTTCATAGGTCTGACGGTAGTTGCGTTTAATTTTCCGGTACGGTAGAACCGCAATAGGAGGAGCAGTAAGTGGAAGCTGAACCCGCCTACGAGGGAGAACAAGACCAGGGACATTTTGCTGAGCAAGGCAAGCCACCTCACCATACCCTACTGAAATCCTATTATTTCATTAAAGCATGTTTTGTTTTCAAAATAAATAATGCATGTTTAATTCTTCTGTGTCACTTTGCCACCCAAAACTATTTTATAAAAGATTGTTTGGCCAAAGCTATCTACTAGAATATGATAGGTGTTATAAAAATTAAGTCTTCACTTGAGAAGCCTTCTACTGAAGGCGCTATCAAGAAAATTATATTTCTAGTAGTATATCCTTACATCCTTATCTCAAAACTATAGGATGGGAGCCTGGTCTTTGGTAAAATGTTTCCGAGGAAAAACCCGAAGTGCTGGAGCATTCGGAGAGTTTATGAAAACCCGAAGTGCTGGGAGCATTCGGAGAGTTTATGAAAACCGAAGTGCTGGGAGCATTCGGAGAGTTTGTGAAAACCCGAGCTGCTGGGAGCAGTCGGAGGTGGAGATGTTTTGAAAACAAAGTACTGCCCTAGCGGCCGCCCGAACAATTAACCCGTGCAACCACACTACCTGATATGGGTAGGGCTTAGCCGGAAGCTTGCCCATTTTAGTACGGAAGGTCTCATAGTTCTATAAGGGTTAGAGTCCCTCGAAGCCGGGTTGTCGTCTGTATGAGGCAATACACATGCGGATGGACCCGCGCCGGACGTTACGTTGGGTCCCTTGCCGTGGCGGTGTGGCGTCCTAAGAGAGACCAGGGGTCTGTGGAGCACACGGTGCTGAGGGGAACAAACCTAGCGGGAGTCCTCTGAACTAGAGTGGATTAGTGGAAAGCTTTGATCATGTTATCCGAAACACCGCATACTGGCGTATGAGGACCGTGGCTGATCACGGCGGAATGACTGTTGGTGTGGTGAAAGTGCACCACCTCTGCAGAGTGTAAAACTATTCGAATAGCCGTGTCCGCGGTCATGGACGTTGGAAAGGCCCCCGATCTAGGCGTATGGGCATTTTATGTTTTAAAAAGGAAATTGTTTTCGGCAAAGGAGAAAGGAGACATCAAGAAGGTACCGGGAGGTACGGATTTTGGGCGAAGATGGTTGGTCTCGGGGAGTCAACCAGTCGGAACCCGGAAGAGTGAAAAGGGGCATCCCTATCCTAATGTCCTTGAAAAGTTTTACAAAATGTTTCACAAAGAAGTGGAGATAGTTCCGGCGATCCCTACAACAGAGAATTCTATCTCTAAATGTTTTTTTTTTAACAAAGATATAGAGATGTCGTATTCTTTATGTCTAAAAGCATCGTTTACGAAAACTAAGACCTATAGTCCAATATAGCAGCTATCCCAGTTTTCGAAAACGCTTTTATTGCATTACCATGAAAACTCAAGCCTGGTGGTGGTCTTGCGAGTACGTAATTGTACTCATGGCTGTGTCCCTGATATTCCAATGTCCCAGGTTTTCAACGAGAAGGCCTACGCTGAAGATGAGGAGTACGCCGACGACTACGCCAACTGAGTGTCACCGGTCAAACTGCTCTGTGGGAATGCGCCCGGTTGCGACGAGGGCCGGCGCTAGCCGAAAGCTTCCGCTATATCGTAGTTAATTCCGTCCTGCGTGACGATGGTTGCAGGCTTGGTCGTGTGACCACCATTTATGTAAGTCTTGTACTAATCGAGTTGGATGATGTAACTCTGTATACCATGTTGGTTATGTGATCACGATGCACGGATCATTGGAATCGTGATCTGTTTACATAACTTGGGCACCTCGGACTGGTAAATCTGAGGGGTCCCTACAATTTCTAAAGTTTGACTAAAATCTGCTAAAGTAATTCCGAAATTATAAAGGTTTTGACATTTGGGAAAATTAGTATGGCCAAAATTATTTGTTTTGGGCATAAATGGTGTCTCATCTAATATATTAGAAATAGTATAGGGTAAGATTAGACCATTTTGAGAGGCTCACCGACAAGAACGAATAGCGCGGTGTCGAGAGAGAACGTGACGCGGTTAGACGAGGTGGTCGATGTAGACGATCCAAACAGGCGCTCCGGGAAGTAGTTGATGAAGTTGTCGTAGATGTGCACAGGGATGAGGCAAACATCGTGACGCGGTTTGATAAGGGCAACGGACACTCGGCATGCACCGACGGCGGTCTTCAGGTGTCATGGATGACATGGCTCGGTGGCGGACGGCTCGGGTGTCGATGGCGGCGGTGCTCCGGTGCCTTCAGATGACGAAGATGACGACCCGGGTGCAGGCAGGCACTGGGCGAAGAAGATGGCATGGTCGGTGTCAGCGATTGCGTCCTGGGGTGGCGAGGAGATGTGGCAGGAGTCCGCGGTGGCGGACGATGCTCTCGATCGAGCTTGTTCTCGAGGATTTGGCATGCGGGGAAAAATTGGCAAAAATTAAAGAAGTGCAGGAGGACACATAAATTAAAGAAGTGCCTATACAAATGCTCCTCTCGATAAAATTTGTGTATCAAAGTTGTGGAGGAAGACAATGGGTCAAAGTGACGCGCTCGGTTTGTTCAAGGATGGCCTGAGGAGGGAGTCAGGAGCCGAATGTCTACCGGTGACATTCGGTTTCACCGAGGTCGATCTGAACGTTTAAGACATTAAAATGGGAAATAAATTCCCTGAATGAGACGCCCATCTAAATTGGAATAACTTCGGTTGAATTCTAGAAGAAACGGTGACAGAATATTGATGGGGAAATGAAGATGGAGGAGTAACAGCCATGAACTTTATGAGCTCGTGCTCCTGACGTGCCCGACGTGGAGGACGATCCCAGGTCGTTCGCTTGGCCTAGTTTGGCCAGATTCGCCCAACAGAAAATAGAAGAAAGGAGAGAGAAAAAAAAGAATTGCGCTGCTTAATGGCTGGGGAGAGGGCTTCGCCCAGTTCGGTTCGGGCAGGCCCGTTATTTTTTTTTATCTTTTTCTATTTCTGTTTTTTCTTATTTCTTTTATTTCTTTTGTTTTTAAAAGTCCAAAATACTTTCAAACTTGTTTCTACAGATGGTTTAAAATTAATATCTATCATTTAAATATATTCAAGCACACTTTTCCAAGACATTTGAAAATTTGAATTAAAAATATTGCATATTTTTTAATTGACACCTTTATGTCCATTTGTAAACTAGGGTTTTATAAATTTTTTGAAGATAAAATAGTATGAGTAAATATCCAACAAATTTTTTTTTGTACAAAATATTTATTTAAATAGTTTTGATAAGTCATTTAAATACAAATACCTATTTTTATTGGGTTTTATAAATATCCAAATATAAAATACCACAATTACAAATTTTTAAAACAACCTATTTTAAACTTATGTTTCAAATCATAACAATTTAAAATAGAACCATGTTTTAACTAGTTTAAAACACTTTATAGATATTGTTTTAGAGTTTAACAACCCTAATTTTAAAACCTATAGTTTAATCAAAACCATTTTAGAAATGGCATAATTTAAATAACTTAAGAATTTCGCAAATAAGTTTTGGTTTTAAACAGTTAGCCAAAAGTTAAATATTTAAAATCAAATAATTGGAATAAGACATTTTAAGAAAGAAGTTTCCTTGAAATAGTTTTTAAATCACCTTGCCAAAAATTTGGGGTTTATGAATACATTGGATAAAAGAATTTAAACAAAATCCAATTTTTGAATTAAAGATTACTTGGAATTAAACTATAAACTTTTGAAGATGGCCATATGTCTTTTATATTTGGTTTCTATTATAATTTTAAAGTTTCTTTTTAATAAAATAAAAGTTTTAATTTTTAGTGATTTTTAAACATTCCAAAATATTGGGATGTTACAACGTCCAAGCCTTCCGGGGCTCTCCTACGAGCTAGCTAGATAAGTACTTCGATGCCTTTAGACCTGTTTTATCGCCTTAGCGTTCCCGGGAAAGGTGGAATTTCCTAGCATACAATCTGATCGAGAGAAAAACGGATTAAGGGGAGCTCTGATACATATCAACGTGATCCAAAAGGGTTTTGGCCCCAATCTTTCACGGCGATCAACACGATCAACACAAACAGCAAGACGACAAACAAGAGAACTCAATCTGAAATAGATCAAACTGATCCTCTTCAATTCCTCACGTTGGAACTGATCAAAATCAACTCCCACGCATAGCACAACATCAGATCATCATGATCATCAAGCAAACACAATGATATGTGCCCCCAATCATTGGAACTTTTCTGGTGTATTTCTTATCTCGAAAATAACAAGTCTAAGATACATGGCGGCTGCCGTGACCCTTATATAGGGTGACTCAAACCTAACTCGGCTGGACTGGCCCAAACCGAACCTAACACAAACTCAAACCGGCTGAACCCAACATGGTCCGAAACAACTAAAATAAAACACACGGAATAAAAACAAAAAGACTATGTGGAGCGCCTCAATCTCATGCGCCTCTAGCTCGGTGGAGTCCGGAAGTTGGGCTTCACCTCATCCTTGAAAGGAACCTCAAAACAGAATTGTCCAATCTTCACAATATATGGAGGTGGTGCGATGGTAGGAATAATAGGCATCCTCCCCTCATCATCTCCCCCAACTTGAGAGGAAAACATCCTCGGTTTCGCCTTAATGATTTAGACCTTCTTCTTCACAACAATTGCATCCACTTTGATATCCTTGTCATGCATTGGCTGCAGCACATGACGCTTCCCCAAATGCCACAAGGAATAGACATTGGTACGCCCCTCATGAGTGGAACGCTTATCAAACTGCCACGGTCAGCCTAGTAGCAAATGACATGCATCCATAGGCAAAACGTCACATACCACCGTGTCCTCATAATTACCTACAGAAATTTCAGGCGCACCTTATGTGTGACTTTCAGTTTCCCGGAGTTGTATCTAAAGATATAAACAGTGAGACCCATTGAGTACACCACAGCGATTTGACCTTTCTGGCCATCCGATCTTTCCCGCTCCACCTCCGCACCGTCCGACCCTCGCCGGTTCTTGGAGTTGACATGAACAGGGATTCGTAATCTCGGCAGATGTCATTGTGATGACTTCGTGTACGTGGGTTGTGCGAATCGAGCGTCTCCGAGCTTAAGATCACAAGGCACGAGGAAGACAATGTTTACCCAGGTTCGGCCCCTCAATGTGAGGTAAAGACCTGCTTCCTGCCTATCCTAGATTGGAATTGATATGAATATGGTGTTTACAAGGGTTGGCGATCGAGGTATCGAGTCACCGGCGATCGAGGTGTCGAGTCGCCGTATGTTCTAAGGTTTAGGGCTTGGATTGATCTACATCCTGCGAGTCCTCCTTATATGTACGGAGGCTCGCTAGGTTACAAGGAAAGTCTATTCCCTTCGGAAAGTGTCGACTGGAGTCCTTCTAGGAGACTACATATCTTCGTGTCGTCCAAGTTAAGTCATCTCCAATCTTCTAGATCTTTCTTGCGACATCCTCGTCACCGGCCCATCTTAGTACAAGCCCGTTAACGGTGCGGGCGCGGCTCCATAATCAGTCGCACTTCTCTTGATGAGTCGCGGGTTAAGTATTCCCCCGACATTAGCCCCCAAGTGTAGCCTGAATTTCATCGACAAAAAAGTTATGTGTTCCCAGCTTCTGTAGGAGTGCCTGTCTTGAATATTTAGGCTAAACTTCTATCTTCTTGGCCTTGTTCTTTGAGCGATTCCGGGCTACATACTTGATGAAAAGTACTCTTTGAGCTGACTGCGATGCTTTTGAAGAATAAAATTTTGATAGCAATATAATCCGCAGCCCCCAAGGATTGAGTTGATTGATTGATCGATCACCTCAATGCTTGTCCTGAAAGGTAATGATGATTCCTGAAAGTCCAAAACATCTTAAAAAAGATAGTTGTGTTATATCAATAAATGATTTCGTGCTATGAGTAGCACATATTTTGACCTGTAGGTAGGTCTTGTTGATTTTCTCAGATCCTTTAAGTGGGCCCTCGCGTGACTCAGTATTTCCCAAGCTAAATGTGTGTTCAGGATCGAGAAAGCCATGATAGGCATTCAGACTCGATTGACTCCACGTGCTGGTACTTTGGTCACATAGTGCAGGGTACGCCCAACTTTAAGGCTGATCAATCGGGGTTGCCAGTAAGTTGGCAATTCCATGGTGACGAAAAAAGCCCCCAGGAAACCAATGATTAAGAAATGAAAGACTCGACAGCTCATAGAGGCGAAACGGCAATCAGACTGCACGTAGGCGGCGATCGGGGGTGCCGGCTTTATTTCATAATCATGGTACGACTGCACGTAGGCGGCGATTGATTTTTGATACAATGTATGATACATTTTTCGCACGTAGGCGGCGATTTTGCTGTTTAACGGCTGAAAAAACCGTGACGAGCTCTGATTAGCCTTGATGATAACCTGCTCTGATTAGCGGTAAAGGATGATGCTCAGCTCTGATTAGCTTTCATGACAATACCAGCTCTGATTAGCTTAGGTGTAGTATGGCCGCAGTTGTGCGATATTCCATGGTCGAGGCAATTCAAGACGATCCTCGAATTGTGAAGGAGTGTTATCTTCTTCTTGCACATCCATGAGGTAGTATGACTCATTATGCAAATTTTTGCTGATGATGTAGGGCCTTCCCACGGGGGAGATAATTTATGCATTCCCTTGTGGTCTTGCTTGAGTCGCAGTACTAGTCTCCTTCTTGAAAGGTGCGGGTTCTGATGCGTCGAGCATGATATCTCCGCAAATCTTGTTGATATACTGCTGACCTTGATGCTGCTAGATCCCTGGCTTCCTCTAAGGTATCCACCGAGTCTTGCCGAGCCATCTCGTTTTCTGTCTCAACATACGCTGCGACTCTAGGCGAATCATGTATGATATCACTTGGCATGACGGCCTCTGCTCCATAGACCATAAAGTATGGTGTATATCCCGTGGACTGTTTGGAGTTGTCCTTAGGCTCCATAATACTGCTGGCAATTCATCCACCCAACATCCTGGAGATGCTTCAACCTTTTTGATAAATCGCGGCTTAATTCCATGGAGGATCTCCTGATTAGCACGCTCTGCTTGTCCATTGCTTTGTGGGTGTGATACTGATGTGAGGTCCAATCTTATCCCATTGTTTGCACAAAATATCTGGGTGGCCCCTTCAGAAGTGTTGCTGCCATTGTCTGTGATAATGCTGTGAGGATATCCAAAACGAAATATGATCTTTTAAAGAATTTTACCGCTGTTTCGGCTTCACAATCTGCCACTGGCCTCTGCTTCAATCCACTTGTAAATTTATCCACCATGACTAAGAGTGTGTCTTTCCATTGGAGGATCGCCTAAAAGGTCCCACCATGTCAAAACCCCAAACTGCAAAGGGCCATGTGATAGGGATCGTGCGCAATGCTTGAGCCAGCATATGTTCTTGCCGTGTGTATTTCTGACATCCATCGCATATCCTGACAATCTGCTCGGCATCTGCCAACGCCGTGAGCCAGAAGAAACCATGTCTAAACGCCTTGCCACCAAGATCTGGACGAAGCATGATGGCCACAATCGCTGCATGAATTTCGTTCAAGATTTTTCGTCCTTCCTCTGGCGATACGCATCGCTGGAATGTTCCTGAAATACTTCTCTTGTATAGCTCATTGTATATGATAGTACAAGCCTTTGATCGGCACATTATCTTTCTGGCCTCCACCTCGTCTTCCGGGAGCACTCCGCGAGTCAAGAACGCCATGTATGGCTCTGTCCATGCTGGCTGCTCATGTAGAGCCGCGACCAAGGCTGACTCATTGTCTGGCTCGACGATGTCAATCTCTGTGGAGGCTTCACTGATGGATTATGCAGTTCGTCCAAGAACACGTTGGGTGGCACTGGTTGCCTATTGGAACCTAAGCGAGACAATGCATCTGCTGCCTCGTTTTGCCTTCTATCAATATGGTCTACCTGAAACCCAGCAAAGTGTCCTACAATCTGCTCCACTTCGCGTCGATATGCTGCCATGTTGGCATCTCTGCTGTCACATGTTCCAGATACCTGTTGTGCCACCAAGTCTGAATCACCGAGGCATCGTATGCGGTTTATGTTCATCTCTTTTGCAATGCGAAGCCCATGTAGTAGTGCCTCATACTCCGCCACATTGTTTGTGTAGCTGAAGTGTATTTGAAGCACATAGCTAAGCTTGTCTACTTTTTGGGATGTCAACACTACTCCTGCTCCTTATCCTTGCAGCTGCCTAGATCCATCAAAATGCATGACCCAATATTTTGTATCCGGAGTGCTGGGCATCGACTGTAATTCTGTCCAGTTGTTAATAAAATCTGCTAGAGCTGTGACTTGATAGCCGTCCGCGGCTCATAGTTGAATGATATGGTCCGAGCTCAATTGCCCACTTGGCTATTCTTCCCGTGGCCTCACGGTTTCTAATTATGTCTGCCAAGGGTGCCGCACTGACCACCGTTATTGGATGTTCTTGGAAGTAGTGCTTCAACTTGCGACTCGCCATGAACACGCCAAATACTAGCTTTTGGCATTGGGTGTATCGTTGCTTGGAAGCTGTAAGTACTTCACTGACATAATATACTGGCCTCTGGACTGGATACTCCTTTTCTGGCTCCTGCCTTTGGACCACTGCGACCGCACTGACTGCTCGCGAGTTTCCAGCTATGTAAAGCAGCATGGGCTCTTTATCTTTAGGAGCCGCCAGGATGGGAGCATTTGTCAACTGGCTTTTCAGGGCCGTGAGGGCTTCATCAGCTTCAGTGTCCCAAACAAAGGTATCAGACTTCTTAAATAAATGATACAAGGGTAGGGCCTTTTCCTAGCCTTGATACGAATCGACTTAAGGTTGCGACACATCCTGTGAGCCGCTGAACATCTTTGAGGCTCTCTGGCTTCTTGAGCTCGGTAATGGCCTTTATCTTCTCTGGATTGGCCTCTATGCCTCTTTCTGATATTATTAAAACCGAGGAGTTTTCCTGCTGGTACTCCAAAAACGCACTTTGTCGGGTTCAGCTTCATGTTGTATCTCCTCAAGTTGGCGAAAGTTTCCTCAAGATCGCCAATGAGGTCCCTTCCTTTTTGTGACTTGACCACAATGTCATCAACATAAGCATGCACATTGCGACTATTTGCTCATGTAAGCAATTCTGTATGCACCTCTGGTAAGTCGCACCTGCTGTAACGTCCCAAATTTTGGAATCAAGAAAAACTTTGTTAATTAAGACCCAAAATTTGGAACCACAAAAACCTTTGAGTTATGTTGTTTATTGATGTGTTTCACCATGTTTGCACTGTTTGACTTGTGTGGTTTGTGATTATGTGAATGACCTCTCTTGTCATCAACCTTGAAACTCAACCTAGTTATATTTTGACCCTTGTGATCAATGTTTTGACAAGTAAAAATGGTCCATATATATCTTCTCCTCTCATGTTTTTAACAAACTCCTTTTTACCCTGATGTTTTGATTTTAGCAACTACCCAAAATCTACTTCAATTTTACCTGTTTTTAAAACCATGGAGGACTATATAATAAGTCCTATTATATCTTTAGGTTAAGGTGTTGCTAGTATTTTTTTTCAAACTCTTATTTAAAAACTCTTAATCTTGACTTCTTTGGAAAATATTACCAAGAAGTGGTTTAATGCTATTTCTGCCAAAAGCCTTGTCATGATCATGTTTGTCACCACATCACAAAAATGTTTGGTTATTTATCCAATTGTTTGTGTGCTTGGACTTTTTGACTTATTCTTATTTTATCTGACTTGAGTGTATTATTTTATGAGTGTTCATGTGGTGTTGTTTGAAGCAACATCTAGTGCACATAATTGGTTTTGGTATCTAAATGTTTGTCTTGCTTGTCTTGCCTGAGTGGATTGTGTTATCTCTTGTAGAATTGTTTAGTGTTGTTTTTACAAATTTTCTATAGAAATTATATCTTCAGTCCTGTTAACTTTTAGCTTTTCTAGAGCCTCACCTTTGTGTTTCTTTTGATATTTTTGGAAATACAAAACCTCTAGTATCACCTACACCACCTCTACTTTCCATTAAAAGCCTTCTTTAAGTTTTACAAAAATGTTTGACCTCTAATTCTTGCTAGTCTTGAGTGCTACTAATTAAGGTGACCTTTTGTTGTGTTATAGATTAGCAATTTGCCATTTTTGTACCAAGTTGTTGTTGAACCTTTAGGCATAAGCTCTTAAGCCAAATACTGCACCTATGTCTCTTCTAATCATTCCACTCTGCCTCATTTTTTTTTAGTCAGTGGATGGACTAACCCATGTTAGCAAAGTGGTCTAATCTAGTTAGCCCAAAAATACTTTTAACTAAACCTACCCCTCTCCCTTGCCAACCTGTTGTTTGGGGTGTGCCCTAGACCTCCACATCTCTGGACAAACCCTTAGCCACGACCATGTCCAATCCTAGCACTGTTCTCTTTTGTTTTTTTTCGTTTGGACATTTTGACAAGCACCTGGCGTGCAGGACTGCCCACTCCATTACTCCACCCCCCATCGGCTCAGAGCCATTTGCTAGCTTCCAGGGCATGCAGCATCTCGGGCAGACGCTCCTCCACTGCCCAGTTTCGACCAACCCCAGCCCGAGCCCCCTCTCTCTCTGTCCATGCCTGTGAACCCTAAAACGGCCACCCCAGTGGGTAGGAGTCCCGAGACCACCACAGGCCCTCTCCTGAGCTCTCTCCTTGCCACTCCACTCCCCTCTATCCACTCAACCACCTCATGCAGGAGCTCGTGCCCTCCTTCCCTCTGCTGCCCTGGAACGCGTGGAGAACGCCGCTCGGGTCCGTGGACTCCGAGCAAGCTCGCCACCTCCACCGTCCCTCTCAGCCCGCCATTCTTGGCCCTCCTTGACCCCTCTTTTAGCTCTATCTGATGGACATCGGATTTTGTTTTCAGGACCACCGGAGACGACGCCGCCATCCCGTGCCCGTGTCCGTGTTCACCGGGAACGACCTCGACGTCCCCGCCATCTCGGAGCTCTCTGTCAAGATTTTCTGCCTCCCTCACCTTCCCCAACTCCCTGCAGCTCTACTGCACCCTCCCCATCGCCCCTTTCGGCCCCCATGGTGAGAACCTGCTCCTCCTCATCGAATCCATGGCTGTTTGGGCGTTCTGGACGTCCTGGGGAAGAAGAAGAACAGCTACCGTCGATTTTGAGATCAATGGTTGTGATTGATTGTCCCTAGATCTGTTTCTGGCCTTTAGATCTAGATCTAAGGGTGACTTACCCCTTCAGCCTGCTGGATCTCGCCATGGGCCAGCCCAGCACGGTGCTGCCCAGCCTCCCTTCAAATCTGGCCCATTTAGTGTTTTTTTTAGTCAAACTGATTTCATGTTTTGTAAATCCTGTTAGTTATAGCCTAGGTTTTAATCCACCATTTAATCCCTGAGCATGCGTTTGAGTTGATTCAAAATTTGTAGAGTAGCTATGTGTTTTCTTAACCATGTGGCACTGGCCGTTTTCAAAAATATGTTTTGGTGAGTGTGCTAGATGTAATCTTGTAAAAAGTATATTTTTCACTAAAACAAAATTATATAGAGTTTTATAGATCTAAATCTTGCAAGCTCGACTGTTCTGGATGGCCCTTGTCAGTACCTAGCTGTACCAATTTGTCTTGTGTGCAAATGAATTTGTATTGGAAAATGGCATGTGTTTAGAGTTTGGACCAGTAGCCACTTCGTTGATTTAATTGATTTTCTGTGAATGAATTTTTTAACTAAATCCAATTGCTTTAGCTTCTAATACCTAGAGAGAACCTAACCCTAGTTTTGCTTATCTTTTGGATGAACAGAACAACCTGTGCTTAATAAACTCTAAAAATGGGGTTTTCTGGTTATTAAAAGTGGTAAAAGAATTGTTAGTCCTTTATGAAAATGAGGTTGTTGTTGTTTGTAAATTTTTGTGGTACTGTAACACACTAAGTTTTAACATCTATAATATGTAGTATTGTTAGTGCTCACTTAAAACTAAAATAAAGTTAGGTGTGGATTGTTAGGTGCTTAAGTATAGAAAAGGTTGTTTAACTAATTTTTGTGAGGTGAATCTCCTCCAACTAAAGATGTTAGTTTCTGGTTGTTCCAGTTTATTAGCAATGCTTAGCCTTGCAAGTCGAGTGTGATCCCTAAAGGTTGCTTAATTGTTACCTCACCCTTTTTGTAAGCAAATAATTAATTAGGGGTGTGGTAGCCAAACATGTTTGTGTGATTAAATTGTTCGCCTTACTTGTTAAGCTTGGTTGTCTTTTAGTTGAGCACTAGCATGAGTAGTTTGTTGATGTCTCTACCATTAGCTTGGTGAAGTACTTTAATTACAGAGAATCTTAGGTGACTTAACTTTTGTCTGAAGTATTTCCTGTTTTAGGAAAGATGCTTGGTGTTTACTTTTAGCTAAACTAGTTTTGTGCTATATGTTTATAGCATGTTTGTGGTGTCGTACTTCTGTTAGTATGATGCCCATGTGGTTGTGTCTTGTTGATTGGTAAATTGCTTTGTTAGCAGAGAATGAAACTTGTGTTAAGTGTTTTCCAATTTAAGTTTAACTAGTGTCTTTGGTTGTGCTTAGTTGGTTGCTTGAGTGATTAATTTTACGCTTGTGGTTTATTTGTGTACCTTTTGTGGTTTTGTTTGGTGTACCGAGTGTTACTCTTTCCTGTTTGCGACGCTAGATATTAACGCTACCAGAGTGGCCTTTGGAGAGGATTTATTGAGGAAGGATCGAAGTTTATTATATTGATCAACAAGGAGAATTCCAGGGACATATTGCTGAAAACAGGCAAGCCACCTCACCACTCTACTGAAATCCTATTCTTTATACCAAGCATGTTTTGGTTTTCAAAAAAAATGATGCATGTCTTATTTCTTCTGTGGCATTTTGCCACCCCAAAACTATTTTACAAAATATTGTTTGGCCAAAGATATCTACTAGTATATAATAGGTTTTATAAAAATAAGTCTGTACTTGTGAAACCTTCTACTGAAGGCGCTATCAAGAAAATTATATTTTCTAGTAGTATATCCTTATGATCTTACCTCAAAACAATAGGATGGGAGCCTGGTTTTGACTAAATGTTTTCGGAAGAAAACCCGAGTCGCTGGGAGCGATCGGCGAGAAAGTATTTTATAAAACCCGAGCTGCTGGGAGCAGTCGGAGGTGGAGGTGTTTTTGAAAAACAAAGTACTGCCCTAGCGGCCGCCCGAACAATTAACCCGTGCAACCACACTACCTGAGATGGGTAGGGCTTAGCCGGAAGCTTGTCCACTTTAGTACGGAGGATCTCATACTTCTATAAGGGTTAGAGTCCCTCGAAGTCGGGTTGCCGTCTGTACGAGGCAATACACATGTGGAGGATCCGCGCCGGACGATTACGTTGGGTCCCCTGCCGTGGCGGTGTGGCGTCCCGAGAGAGAGACCAGGGGTCTAGGGGAGCGCACGGTGCCGAGGGGAATAAACCTATCGGGAGACCTCTGTACTAGGGTGGATTAGTGGAAAGCTTTGATCAGGTTATCCGGACCCCCGCATACTGCCGTATGACCGGCCATGGCAGACACGGCGGAATGACCGTTTTGTGTGGTGAAAGTGCACCACCTCTGCAGAGTGTAAATCTATTCTAATAGCCGAGTCCTCGGTCATGGACAGTTGGAAAGGTCCTCGATCTAGGCGTACGGGCAAATTTTATGTTTTAAAAAGAAAAGTGGTTTTCTCGGTGGAAACAAGGAGGCATCAAGAAGGTACCTGGGAGGTACGGATTTTTGGGAGAAGATGGTTGGTCTCGGGGAGACAATCAGTCTGATCTCATGGAAAGGAAATAGGGGTAACCCCATCCTAGTGTCTTTGAAAAGTTTCCCAAAGTGTTTTTACATAGATGTGGAGATAGCACATGCTATTTCTACAAGAGAGAATTCTATCTCTAAATGTTTTGTTTAACAAGGAGATAGAGATGTTGTAATCTCTATGTCTAAAGGCATCGTTTGCAAAAACTAAGCCCTATATCAATATATAGCAGCTATCCCAGTTTTCGAAAACGTTTTACTGCATTACCATGAAAATCTTAAGCCTTGAGGTGGTATTGCGAGTACGTAATTGTACTCATATGGCTGTGTCCCTGGATATTCAAACGTCCAGATTACTACGAGGAGGTCTACGCTGAAGAGGAGGAGTACGCCGACGACTACGCCAACTGAGTGACACCGGTCAACTGCTCTGTGGGAATGCGTCCGGTTGTGACGAGGGCCGACGCTAGCCGAAAGCTTTCGCTATATCGTAGCTAATTCCGTCCTGCGTGACGATGGTTGCAGGCTTGGTCGTGTGACCATCATTTATGTAAGTCTTGTACTAATCGAGTTGGATGATGTAACTTTGTATACCATGTTGGTTATGTGATCGCGATGCACTGATCATTGGGATCGTGATCTGTTTACATAACGTGGGCACCTCGGATTGGTAGTCTGAGGGGTCCTCACACATGCGTTCTTCAATCCAAACGGCATGCTGACGTAACAGAAGGCTCCAAAAGGTGTGATGAAGGATGTCTTTTCCTGATCTTCTTCCTTCATCTTGATCTGATGGTAGCCTGAGTAGGCATCCAGAAAGCATAACAACTCGCATCCGGCTGTTGAGTCAATAACTTGGTCAATCCATGGTAGGGCAAACGGATCTTTTGGGCATGCTTTGTTAAGGCTCATGTAATCGATGCACATGCGCCAAGTACCATTCTTCTTCATGACCAAATCCGGATTTACCACCCATTTGGGATGAAATACTTCTGTGATAAACCCTGCGGCTAGTAGCCGAGCTATTTCCTCGCCTATTGCTTTTCTTCTATCATCGTGAAAGCGCCGTAGTGGTTGCTTTACTGGTTTAGCCAATGGGTCGACATTGAGGCTATGCTCTGCTAGTTCTCTTGGTACCCCTGGCATATATGAGGGCTTCCATGCAAAGATGTCCCTATTTTCCTGGAGGAAAGCGACTAGGGCTTGTTCTTGCTCCCCTTCCATGTGTGCTCCGATGCTCGCCTGCTTAGACGAGTCTCCTGGAACAAGATCTATAAGCTTTGTATCTTGGGCCGCTTTGAATTTGATTTGCGGCTCAACCGTTGGCGTTCTGACCACGCTCATGTCATTTGGGTCGATCTGCGACTTATACGCCTTTAACTCTTCTGAAGCACAGGCTGTTTCTGCAAAAGCCGCATCTCCTTCTTCGCACTCAATTGCTTTTTCCCTATCTCCGTGCACAGTGATGACCCCTTTAGGTCCTGGTATCTTTAGCTGTAAGTACACGTAGCAAGGCCTAGCCATAAACTTGGCGAATGCTGTCCGTCCAAAGAGAGCATGATATGGGCTTTGGAATTTGTCCACCTCAAAGCATATGAACTCGCTCCAGAGGTTTTCTTCCGTCCCAAAGGTCACTCCCAAGGTTATCTTCCCTACTGGTTGAGCGGACTTCCATGGGACAATGCCGTGAAATATGGTTGAGGTGTGCTGAAGGCTGGAGTTCCATGGGACTGCTCGGCAATTCCACGTTGCCTACTCCACGGTTCCGACTCAGACGCTGCCAACTCCATGCTGCCGACTCCATGTTGTCGACTCCGCGCGGCCGACTCCATGCTGTCGACTCCACGCTGCCGACTCCATGCCGTTGACTCCACGCCGCCGACTCCATGCCGTCGACTCCACGCTGCCGACTCCATGCCGTCGACTCCAAGCCGTCGACTCCATGCTGTCGACTCCACGCTGTCGACTCCACGTGATTTGTTAGTCGGCAGGACTGACCTTCTCCGTCTCACTGCTCGGCGATCCCGCCGACTCCCTCTTTTTTCTGTACGTTCTTTTGGGCAGAGATTGGTTTGTTACCGTGTTTAGTCCGTCCGTGTGTGTGGAAAGGTGGGCTTTCGCGGAAAAGCATTTCCTTCCATCCGTACCGTTTGGTCGTGTCGCATCCTGAAGTCGGCTCCCTTAGATTCGGCGTGCAGGTATTGTCGTGCAGCTCGCTTTCCAAACGGTTGGCGTTAAACCGACTCGGGGTATTTCCGATCTAATGAAATTACTCGATGGTGTCGGGCGCACGGTGGGGTTTTCGCCATTAGTTGCCGTGTATGGTCTACCGTTCACGTGTTCGATATCGTTGGTTCTCCGAGGGCTACCGGAGTCAATACCGTTGGTTCTCCGAGGGCTCGTGGAGTCGTCGTGATCGGACGGTGCATTAAGATGGAGAAACCAATGTTGTTGGCTCCCTTAGGGTGCTGGAGTCGGCGTGATCGGACGAACAAGCCAACGTGGTTCGCGTAGGGTAGGGAGCCACCGAGAGTGGACGATACGGAGAGGTGTAGAAGCAATAAGTCACAAGCATCCAGTACATCCTTAAACCGAGAAAAAAGGTAGTATAAAACGCGATCCTAGAAGCAATCAAGCGGTGCATTAAGGCGGAGACACCAATGTTGTTGGCTCCGTTTCGGTGCTGGAGTCGGCTTGGTCGGACCAAGAAGCCAACGTGTTTCGCGTAGGGTTGGGAGCAGCCGAGAGCGAACGATACGGAGGGGTGGAGAAGCAATAAGTCACAAGCATCCACTACAGCCTTAAACCGAGAAAAAAGATACTAGCTTAAAACGTGTTCCGAGAAGCCATCAAGGGCATGTGTCTGGGTAGTGGCCGCGTGGATAGAGACAAGGCATAAGTATTTAAAACGTGTTCGTGTGTTCAGCTGCTAGAGTCGGCGTGCACAACCTTCCGTGTCGGCTTCTTCGCGATCTGCTTAGTTTGCTTACATTTTCTTCCTCCCTACATTACGTGTTCCAGCTGCTGCTGTCGGTTTGTTGTGTTAGACACTTCTGTCTTGCGTCCCAGTGTATGAAGGGGTAGGTCTGATTTCATATGGGGATCCGGAAAAGCATGAACACGGGCATACGGCGTGTTGCTCTTGTTAGGTGGATACATTGTATAGGTTGTTGAAACTGACTCCAGGGAACCGGCGATATCGGATGAAGCGGATTATCAAGTACCACAAGACTTTAAGGCAGAAAGTGCTTAAAGGCACAGGAAAAACGAAGTAGTCAACGGAGGTTGGACTGGATGCCAGATTTTCTATGGAATGTAGTACAATGGTTCTGATGGAAAATATTCTTGTGGGAATCAATCCTGTATTAAATCTGGGGTTGCGAAGGTTGGTACGCTTAGCGATTTGTTGAGTCGTTGTTCATGTCGGCTCTAGGGATCCGGCATGATCGTGCTATAAACCAAGTTCGCGAAAGGCTACCTCAAAAACATGAGCCATCGTTGTATCTGTATCAGAATTTCCTGAAGCTGAATGGATGTCACAGAGATTAAACGAGAGATTATCAGGGTTATTCCGGTGAGCGTATCACAAATAATATCACAAAGATTACAATGTTCTTAAAATTTTACAAAGTTTAGACCGATATTAAACATCCTAGCTCCTCCAGTTCAATGCTTTTGCAAAGGGATCAGTCACCGAGAAGTCATGTATGAGATGAACATAACTTATTAGGTTAGTACCTATATCTTTAAACTGAAATTCAGCTTTTGCAGAAGCTTTCTGCCTTAGATGTCGTTTGCTGCGCTGACTAATAAGCCATTGATCACCTTGGTCTTCATCGATGCTAAACCTCATTAGCTTCAGCTTACTTGCGTTCAGAACGAAGAACTTGGCGAACTTAAGCTCGGGCGGGGTGCCTCGGTAGTTGTTCAGAGTAATTTCAGTGAGATGGCGATCAAGGAATTCGATGGGATTATTCGTGTCATATTGCAGCTTATTTTTCGGTGTCCGTCCCCTCCATGTCTGTGAAGCAAGAGAACAAGTCAAGTATAGTGACTACATAAAAACAAATCGCAGGAATAGATAAAACTTAGTAGAGTGCCATGTCCAATTGAATCCTTATTCAGAGGCTAGAAAGGAAAGTAGGGTTTGAATGGCAGCAAAGACAGACTTGGGACGAAACATGGGCGTGAGATGGTTGATAGACAATGCCGTTAGTGACGCCTGATTGCGACAGCGGTTTTAAGACAGAGGTAAATAATCCATTTGATCGTAGGAGGTGTCATCACGAGTACGTTGGTGCTTGCATACCATTTAGTAGTTGCATGAATATGTTTTCTGTTTATTATTTGTTGTATTTTGTCCTCGAGATTACATATGAATTGGGTTCGTTAGTCACGACCTATTCAGTTTTTTCTTTGTAGGAATGTAACTTGAAGGATTGTTTCGCATATGAACTTTGTACTATATTTTTGCCGTTAAATAAACATGATTTTATTATATCTCCTGTTGCTGTGTCCATAGGGTTCGACTGGATAGGGGCAGTTCAATTGTATACAATTCCTATTCTTTTAGTTGTCCTACCATATGAATTATAGGATGCTTATGGTATTCCTCTGAATCAAAAAGAGAGTTCACCTCGATGTATAGCTTCTCGTGCACAGAAAGCAACTAAGGAAGCCGACTGCTGCATCCAGATTGGGGCCGATACAAAGTGCCAAGACCTTTACTGTGCACAGAGTCGAAGTCAAGCTATTGGGAATCATTTTCTGCACCACGCTGAACATGCATCAGTAATGTTAGCGAAAATGTGAGTGGCAAGTTGGGAGAACATCAAGAATGTCGAGCATATCGAGAGGAGTGTTTTACCTGAAGTGTTGTGGATCCAACAACAAGTTTAGAGTTGTATTGACTCGAGTAGCAGCCCAGCAATGTCAATTTTGGTGCTTTAATGACCCTGGTTGATGTCCGACCATCTGGACTAAATACACTCAATCTCTCAAGTAAGCGAAGCTGGAAACCTGCTCTGGTGTCACTCCAGCATGACAGACGAATCGTTCGGAGAGTCGCCGAGACGATTTGGAGGTAATCGTCTAATCCGTGGAGCCCATCAATCTGTAGGCTCTCCAGCGTAGTACAGCCGCCGAGTAGGCGCTCGACAGAATTGCTCGAGGAGCTGATGCCATAGAGGACGAGATTCTTCAGAAGGGGAAGAAGAAGCGCAGGCTCAGCCTCAATCGGGGGAATGGGGCATTGAGCAAACCTGGCGCGGTGCAGGGTGGGCAATAGGTGGAGCACTGAAGCCGGCAAGTCGAATACCGGTGGTCCACCTTCGAAGAAGAGCTCCTTGAGGTGATTTAGGGCGGAGGATTTGAACCATTCATCGATCTTGGCACCGACGACATGGCAGTTGGAACGGAAGCTTCGGATGGAAAGGAGTGTGACTGGCCCATCGTGCGTGGCGAGGATCTGGGAGACGGCGCTAAGGCGTTCGTGATCCAGGCGGCAGATACGATCGTCGACAGTGAGGTCGAGGGGGACGGAGCGCCAGAGGTGACGCCACCGCTTGGAGAGGACGGTGGTTCGCACGCCAGATTTGGTGGGTATGAGGGAGATGATGATGCGCAACATCTCGTCGGGGAGGAGGTTGAAGAAGTCGATGCCTGCCTCGACCCGCATACGCTTGTTCGCTGCTTCGTCCTCCATCTCAGCCAGCGGCGTGACAGGGAACCAGCTTGGAAGTGGAAATTTTTGGGCGTGCTCCAGCCGGGTTTTTTGGGCGTGCATCAGTGGAGTTTTTTGGGCGTTGGAGCGGATGATGATGAAGTGATCGAGGCTCGCCGGGGGTTCTCGCACCTCGTCCTCCATTGCCGCCGGCGGGGAGAAAGGAAAAAACCGGAGCTTCCTCGGCGGTAGGGTTTTCTAGGCGTGGGTCACGTGTTTGGAGCGGATAGGCGAGAGAGGCGGTGGCACTGGCTGGGCGTGCACGGTGGAGCTAGCAGGTGCGGTGGAAATAGCTAGGCCCCTTGTGGGTACGGAGATTAAGGTGAAGCACAACCGTGTTAGTGGAGTGCTTAGGTGTCTCCACGCCTTTCTTATTGGTTTAAATATTTTTTGTTTACTTTCCCCGTGAATTAATTATGTGTTGATAGTAATTTGTTTATTAATTTGGTTACTCCGAAGTGGAAGGTTTGATCATGGGAAGACGTCCGTTTTATAAAAATGACTTACCATCTTTAAATTTTACGTACTGGCTTCTACATCTCAACTAAATCTTATATACCTTTCTTTAGCCGGCTTGAGTTACCTTTGGGAATAGTGGTTTTGGCAGGTGTATCTTTCAACCTAGCATCTTCCTCGATAATATTTGCATTACCATGATTACAAGGAGTAGAGGAATTAGGCACGTCAAATTTAGATAATTGAGTTTGAAGTTGATCATGAGACTTGATAAGGATAGAGCGTTCACTCTCCAAAACCTTGTGAGCTCTTTGTCAGGTGAAATCGAAGCTAAAATGTGGTAAGTCGATTTTCTAGCGACGGTTTATTTGATGCGTAATGGTCTTCTTTATTTATATTCCTTCCGCATGGCGGCCACTGTTCGATCTTGCCGGCTCCCTCAAGTAAAATGTTGTATGTTTTAAATCTTCCTTATTTTATTTGTTTGGTATAATTTACCTGAATGTTTTCTTCGAGATCGCATCACATGTATGGAGCAACAAAAAGCCAAGCAGCGTCGAGGTAAAAACTAAGACATAAACTCACCAAGCAAACACTCTCAGGACGAGAAGACGCGTCATTGGAGGGAGTAAGTAACACGTCTTCACGTACAACATTGAATGCCGCATTGGAAGGACTGCTGGACGGAGCCACCGGTAAACCAGGCCTACAATGGATAGGCACAAGGAAGACTGCCGCGTGTATTCTTCCTCCTATTATTATTAAATAGTGTGTTTGACCAGACGAGCGTCGTCCTGAGACTGTTCATAGAAGTTTGCGCGCCTGCCGGCTTAATCGCGGTGCCATTAATTCGACTTCAACGCGTGGCGTTAAGCGAGATTACACCTTCTCCAAAGGAACTTTTTTCTCGGGCTACATGGTCGTCGTTTTTTTGAAAACTCGAAATCGACATTTTAAAGTTTCCTAAAATCGTGAAAAAATTCCTGGATGTGGATATTGTATAGGTCTACGGTCGTGCAAATTTCAACTACCAATTCATTGTATTTTGGGCTGCACAAAAAAGGCATGCGCCCATTCTGTTCCACGTATGTGTTGGAGCCGGCGTAATGGCCAGTTTGTTCAACCTATGTGTTGGAGCCAGCAGTCGGCTCAGTGCTTTTGGTCACGGATCTTGGACTATTGAGTCCCTCCTGACGGTTCACCCGGGAAACTTAACAGTCAAGTCCCTTCCTTAGGAAGCCTTGGTGGAGGTAAAAACCTACTATGGAGCCCGGGCTACATGGTCGCCGATTTTCATAAAACTCGAAATCGACATTTGTAAGTTTCCAAGAACCGTGCAAAAATTCCTAGATGTAGATATTGTATGGGTGTATAGTCGTGCAAATTTCAATTATAAATTCCTTGTATTTTGGGCTGTAGATCGGTCTCAAAATATCCACTCTCACAAGTTTCTTCCTTACGAAGATACATGCGCCCTGTTTGTTCCACGCTTGTGCTGGAGCCGGCGTAAAGGCCAGTTTGTTCAACCTATGTGTTGGAGCCAGCAGCCGGCTCAGTGCTTTTGGTCACGGATCTTGGACTATTGAGTCCCTCCTGACGGTTCACCCGGGAAACTTAACAGTCAAGTCCCTTCCTTAGGAAGCCTTGGTGGAGGTAAAAACCTACTATGGAGCCCGGGCTACATGGTCGCCGATTTTCATAAAACTCGAAATCGACATTTGTAAGTTTCCAAGAACCGTGCAAAAATTCCTAGATGTAGATATTGTATGGGTGTATAGTCGTGCAAAATTTCAATTATAAATTCCTTGTATTTTGGGCTGTAGATCGGTCTCAAAATATCCACTCTCACAAGTTTCTTCCTTACGAAGATACATGCGCCCAGTTTGTTCCACGCTTGTGCTGGAGCCGGCGTAAAGGCCAGTTTGTTCAACCTATGTGTTGGAGCCGCTACGTTGGCTTTGGTTAATATGATATCGAGTTGGCATGACCAACAGAGTGATAGTGCAGGTGAGGTCATCCGACGATCTATTGCCTCGGCGTTTTGCCATCGGTTTCCTGCGCATTTCTGATTCAGTGGGTGCATACAGAGGTTTAATGTTTAGTGTTGTCCTTTAAGCCGGCACGCTGGTAGAGGGCGTTGTCATTGACACCTACTGCTGAAGCCGGACGAATATTGACCCCGTTTTTCCACTCGCTTGTCGAATGTTATATTAATCTTTATGTGTATAAAAGTGAAGTAAACAATGTTTCGCGGGTTTCTCTGGATCCATGGGGTGGGGGTGAGGAAGATGAAGCCGGAGGGGATAGGGGTGGAATCGATGTAAAAGAGAAGCCGGTTAGCGTAACGTGTGTGTTGGAGATATGCCCTAGAGACAATAATATTTAGTATTATTTTATCTCCAAGTTTATTATTAATAGTTTATATCTTTACGCTACAACTGCATTGGGTACTTGGATAGCGAATACAAAGTATTCAAGAGGAAAACCTCCGATGCACGTGTAGAGATATGACCAAGGAAAAGCGTTCCTAGTCTTGTCTCTAAGACTAGCCAATCTTGATATGTTTTCCGGATCATGGACTCTGTATAAGTCATGCAACTATAGGAGTTTATTATCGGAATGACAATAATACTGAACCGACGCATCCTATGATCTATTGCTATGAGACAAATTGTCAAGATGAAGAAATGCAATTGATCATACAAAGTTTTCATTAGTTAGTTCCTATACCTTGAGAACATCTAGTGACCGCTTATTTGACACTAAAGCTTTGATAGTCATCTAACGTCCGACCGTAACTGGGGACCATAAGGGTGGCTATTGGGTTTGAACCAGAATAAGTAATGGAACGAAGATTGTTCAAAAAGGGTACTTACTCCTCCAGGCGATGGAGAGATACATCCTCCAGGCCATCTCAAGTATAATCATGTCACCCCAATCGTCTGGCCAGACACAGTGTGATTTATCACAGGACATTGATAATACGGAATGTGAAAAGTGAATGAAATTGGTACGAGTTTCATATGTGTTATGATCAAAGGGTTTTGATCAAACTAGAGCACATTGTCTCACACTAAAGATATCATTGGGATCGTGTACGTAAGGGGATTAGCATAATGAGAAATATAAGAGGTTGTATCGTTCAATCGGTAATACATAGGAGCCAGTACAGACGTCTAGGTCCCAATGCTGGTTATTGTCTAGTAAGCTCCTGGACATGTCTATGTGTTAACGAACCTTTCGGGTCACACACTTAAGCTGTGAGTCAATCTTTTATTGAGAGAATAAAGATGTCATTTTAGTGGTTATGATATATTGTCGGAGTAGCTCCGATGTCACCGGGACTTGTTCCAGTGAATGAATAGAGAAAGAGAAGGCAGACATTCTATGTCTCTGGATAATAGGAAGTGCTTCTATTATTGTCGGAATCATTTCGAGGGTGTTTTATAAGTGGAAGTATATGTCCAAGAGTATTTTGTCTGCGGAAACTACGTGTCCCGGATCACATAAAAGTTTTTTATATGATAGGAATTAATTCATTGAATATTCTATAAAAGGAAATATTCAAATAAGAATTAATTAGACAAAAAATTATTTAATTAAATATTAATTAAATATTGATTTATTTAATTGATAAATAATTAATGGAAAAATATTAAGCCCAATAATAAGTGGCTGCCACATGGGCCCGAGGGCCCACGTGACAGCCGCACCACCGCTAGGCGGTGGCGGACGCGAGCGGGCGAACGCGGCGGCCAGGAGGGCCACGCGTACGCGCGTCGTCGCGGGCAGACACGGCCGCGGGCGCAGGCGCGGGCGGGCGTGGACGCGTGCAGGCACGGGTGCGGGCAGGTGGCCGGCCGGGTTCCACCCGAAACCGGTTCGGAGCGGGCCCCACCCGGGCTGGTCGGTGCAAGGGAAGGAAGGGAAGAGGTGAGTTGGACTCCAACTCCCCTCCCAAACCGAATTGGGCTAGGGGACTTTCCCCTTGCCCAAGCACACCTCCCCTTTGGCCACCTATATAAACACCACCAACCCCATGGGTTGAATCAATCTAGCCTTGCACAAGTTCCTCTCTCTTGATATTGTGCAATTAGAAGATGCTCTAATTAGCGGCGCTCTAATTAGACATTGTTCTAATATCTGTCTCCAGTAGATCTCATGTGTTGAGAATTAGTTATCTCTAATCTCATATTGCTCTAATCAAGTTTGATTAGATCAACCACCTAAACTACGCCGCAAGGTAGTCTCTCTTCGTCGGTTGCAAGTAGCTCTGGATGGCGAAACGCTGACGGGTTGGCGCGGTGTACGTGTGGATACTGCTAGAGAGGGGCTGCGTGAGTAGTCCCTCGACGACAAGAATCAAAAGGCAATCTCACCTCCCGGCGTGGACGTGAGATTCTTCATCAGGCTTCACCAACGTCTACTTCGACTACAACAAGATCTTCCGCAACGGTTGTAGTGAGTTTTCTAGATCTAGCATTATGGGGTGCTGCATATCTTCATAGTATAGATCTTGGGCTGTTGCGTAATATGCTTAAGCGAAATTTTAAGTTTCCGTTGCGCAACCCAACAGTGGTATCACAGCGGTCTATGCGTAGATATGATTTGATCTAGAGCACCTGTTGGTGCGGGCATTGCATAGTATTGTGCATTAAGGTTATATTCATTGCTTCCAAATAAATTATACAAGATATTCCATGGCGGCATAGGCAAGATCTTTACGAACTTCTGGCAATCCGCTGGTCCCAGTATGCCTGTCGGCGCCAACGAAGTGCTTCAGTAGCTTTGGGTCTATACCTATAGTTGTGGACGTTGTTGTATAACGGAAAGGGCACGAGGGTTGGGCGCCTCACGGGGGTCACGCGCACCAGTGAAGTTTGGATAGGGACCCGCTATGTTTTCGTAATGTTGGGATGTCAATCACCCCGCAAAGTTAATCTAGCAATGGCTATAACTGTGTCTCAATTGCGTAGGTAGTGACGGTAATTCCATAGTGCCTACAGAGCCACGCTAAAACTTGCAAACAAACGTTAGAGGACGTCTAACTTGGTTTTGCAGGATTGTGTACATGTGTTTTGGTATAGCTATTTTGTTATGGTACAATAACATGATGGCCAATGCCATGTGATTGTTCGAGTTCGTCATCGACAATCAAGCGAAGAAGGAGTTCATCGTGGTTCGGGAGGAGGCGCCGGAGGTAAGGCTGGCGACAAGGACTTGGCGGATTTCGGCCACGACAAATTTTCCTTCGGGGAATTTCGTAGTGACCGGAATAACGAAGATGGAGGATCATCGTGGAGATACGTCAAGGCTTCCCGGAGGAAACAAAGGTTATACCAAATCACATGAATTATTTAATTGCCTGCGATGTTTATCCTTTGTTGGTTGCACCTTGATTGCGCATTAGATGTTTATTTGGGTGAATCCTTAAGTAAAATATCAAGGAGATCGTGTTCTTCCAACTGTGGCACCGTCAAACCATTCGCTTGTCCCCCGGCGTCGTGTATCCATGAGTTGTGGGGCCAAGGGTGTGGGAGGCGGGTGTGAACCGTTCGTACAGCATTAATCGATTGGTTGTCTTGAAGTCTAGGCATAGTAAGCTATGAGTTCTGAACACGTACGTCGAAAGACGAACATGAGTTGTAGTTACTACAATTAGGATAGTGCTTACCGGTAGTCCAAGTGTCATGGCTGTGTATCAATGGGTGACTCGTCGGATTATCGGATCCTGTATCACTCAAGCGCCAATCGCGAGGATTATTGGGCTTAGTGGAAGCATATCTTGAATTCAATTAATTTTGAGTTAATTAGTGCAAAACATTAGTAATAAACTATGAGTCTAAATAAACTTGTTTCTGTTGTAGAAGATGGATCACTTTGAAAAGTATCACTTCAATCTGATGTTGAGTCGTACCCGTTAGCTGCAAATGGAAACAACTTCGAGAGTGGTTTCACCACATGATGAGTGTTCTGAAGAACACGGGAAAGGAACATGTTCTAAATCCCTTAGACGCAGAAGAAGCCCATGGTGGGCCTCACTTATTCTATGAAGAGTGTATTGTCAAGGAGCTCATGCACGCTTGTATTGATCCCGAGCTGGGCGGTCGGTTTCATGACCTTCGCCCCTTCCATCTTATGGAAGTATTAAAAGGTCGGTTCATAAGTCAAGTCCGCACTGAGCGTTACAATCTAACCAGGGAACTGATAAACAGTCGGCTTGAGTTGGGTGAACCCATTCAGCTGTTTGAAATCAGGTTAACTGGTATATAGAGGAAAACTTAGACTGCTTGGTTTTCCAATTGGTCAAGAGTTTTTCAGTGACATTATACTGACGGCACTATGACCAGCATATCATGCCTTTGTGGTGATATATAATCGCATGGCGGATGAGTGGCTGGTTCAGATGTTGTTTGCTTTACTCAAGGAAGCTGAAGCTAATATTCAAGAAGGGATCTAAACTGGTCCAGGACAGGTATAAGAGTTATACATGTTAATTATTGACATAATTTCAGCAATTATGATCATTGGTATGAGATACTAAATGATGCTCGCACTTGCTCTAGTAGCAGGTACTTTAGAAGGAGCTAATGCTGGAAGGAAAAGGAAGTTTTGGGATGACGTTGATGCTGCGCTTGGAGTGTAGCTGATCATCTCATAACGTGGAAGAAGCGCGGTGGAAGATCGCATTTTATGCAAAGTGACCACTATTTCATCTACAAGTCCAAGTCAATAAAGTAGATCTACACTAGGACTTTAAATAAGAGTTATTTTAAGTTCGATCATTTTGTAATGAATATTTTGAGATTCTAGAACAAAGTTGTGTTCAGATAATAAAGTATGTGTGGGAGTTCACATTTTGTGAATTCAGTTTATGATGATCTTCTTTATTGTAATATGTCTTTAATTTAGTTTTGTTAAGTCTTAAATTATTTTGATTCGAAATATCATTTAAAGTTTTGAGCGATATTTGATTTTGGTTTAATCGTTAATCTTGGAAGAAGCTTTTTGTGGGTTCTCTTTCGAGTCTCTTTAGGTTATTCCAAGAGTAGGATAAAACTAAAAATACACAAAGTGCGCACTTGAGCAAATTTGAAATTTATGGAGTGCTTGGCACTTAATAAAAATCGAAATCCACAAATACTAGGTATTTGGTAAAATTCGAAATTGGCAAAGTGCTAGGCACTAGTGAATTTCGAAAATTACATAAAGGAGGGGAGACTACCCATTAATGAAATTCTATTGAAGATTTAATATGAAGTTGCATATTAATGAAATAGAGTTGATGAAATTATTGAAGTTACAATGTTTCATAAAATTAAGTGGGAGTATGTGTGGATCAAAATAAGAGATCAAAGAAATTTGATAAAGTTAAAGAAGGCTTAATAAATGTAATATAACATGATTGACAAGAGAAAGTTTTCTTTGTCACATTACTCATGATTAATTTTGGTAATTCGAAATTGTCATGATGATGAAAATCTTTTGTGAGACAAAGATTTATAAGATTGTTATAATAATCATGTCCAAGTGTCTTGTTGTGTGAGATGTAAATACTCCAAATTCCCACTAAAAGTAAATAGAATAATTTGTTTGTATTTAGAACTTGCGTCAAGTTTAACTTAGAGTTATTTTGATGAAGTTTCTGGATGTCAATTATTGAATCAATTTGTGATTCAAATTAGACATTAGTTTTGTATGGAAGTCCAATTTTGTATTGGCGGTTATTTCAACAAACAAATCCAAGTGCTTGTTGACTTTGGAATTGGAGAAAAGTGTATTCTCATAAATTTTGTAGTGGAAATAAAATACTAAGTTAAGACTGGGAGTCTTCGGAGAAAAGTTAGAATGAAGGGTTAACATGCAAATGTTTTCCTATCGTTACTTTATCCAGGAATTTATGTATGCAATACATAATTCAAACAAAGTATTATAAAAGTATGATCCTGTGGAGAATTTGTTGATATTATCACTAGGTGATATAATTATCAAATGTCTAAGAACATGATCAAAATGCAAAACGGTACAAACAAAAGGTGAATACTCGTAATTGACTGAAAAGTCAAATGAGATCCAAAAGGAGAAATTTTCATGTAGCTCCAAGATTTTATCTTGAGAGTTGTTTGGATGTGATGTAAAATCACTGGGCATGAATATTTTATAAATAAAGGATCTAAGTAGAAAAAGTTATTGCTAAGAATAATTGTTGATTACTAAGTAATCTAGATAATTATGTTATGAGTGTTTGAAGTCAGTCGTAATAATGAGTAAGAATTTTATTCTTTTCATTATGTAAATCGAAGGGACTTATAAGTCAGTGAGAGCTGATATTATATTTGTTGAATTAAGGCTAGGCCGAATTCAAAAATGTAAATCTTGTGAAATAAAGATTTTAAAAGAAGTTTTAAATAAAAGGTCAGGAATTGTCTTATTAAATTTAGTCTATGAGATAGATTGGAAATTTAATAAACATGAGTATGAATCTGCTTAGAACAATTCTGAAAGGTAATTCAAATTGTGTTTTGATACAAAGAAATTTGTTCAAAACAAGGAGTAAGAACTTTTGCAAGATACGTTGACCTTCGTAGTCAATGATGAGCGAATAGATAGGAATAAGATCAAATCATATTTTATATGGTTTCTCTTGTTCATTGTTCTGGTAGCACATAAAGCCGGAAAGTTTCCAATGTACTAAATTATATTTAGTCACCGGCATTAAGAGAAATACTAGGTAATAGTTTTCTCGTAAAGGCAGTTAATTAAAAGGTGTAATTGATCCTGAAGGTTTTTGTATTAAGATGAGAACCTGATAGTGATATTACAAAAGTTTTCGACTTGGGAGATTTTGTAAAGCTTCAAATAATATATTGAGAAGTTTCTCATATATGTATTTGTGGTGGAATTATGAAATCAAATCTTAATTGATTTAAAATTCAGAGAGCGTTGTTTTCAATTGATAAATACTATATGTTTTGATTCTATCAAACATTAAGTATATTATGAGTGATTCTGCAACATATAAAAGGATAGTTGCATCATTGATGTGAGACATCATGATAAGCAAGTTGTTGGATATAAGTCATTGACTTGGTAAGATTTCAATAGATGGTATGACAATATCATTCGGAGACGCTTGATATTATTAATGCTACTATGGAACTGGATAGGCCGAAATCCAATTCCTAATAAATCCAACTTTGCATGGTCAAGTTTGACATGTATAAGAGTTGAACAAGTTTAAGTATTTTGATTGGATTAAAATGTAAGACACAGGCTCGGACCGCATGCAGGAGTATGAGTAGCACCTGAAGTTCCATTTGGTGTCATGACATCGTACTAACTAGAATCATTATTGACTCTAGTGCAAGTGGGAGACTGTTGGAGATATGCCCTAGAGACAATAATATTTAGTATTATTTTTATCTCCAGTTTATTATTAATAGTTTATATCTTTATGCTACAAGTGTATTGGGTACTTGGATAGCGAATACAAAGTATTCAAGAGGAAAACCTCCGATGCACGTGTAGAGATATGAACAAGGAAAAGCGTTCCTAGTCTTGTCTCTAAGACTAGCCTATCTTGTTACCTGATGATCATGTTTTCTTGATCATGGACTTTGTATAAGTCATGTAACTATAGGAGTTTATTATCGAAATGATAAGAGTACTGAACCGACCCATCCTATGATCTATTGCTATGAGATAAATCGTAAAGATGAAGAATAGCAATTGATCATACAGAGTTTTCATTAGTTAGTTCCTATACCTTGAGAACATCTAGTGACCGCTTATTCGACACTCACGCTTCGATAGTCATCTAATGTCCGACCGTAACTGGGGACCATAACGGTGGCTATTGGGTTTGAACTAGAATAAGTAATGGAACGGAGATTGTTCTAGAAGGGCACTTACTCCTCCAGGCAATGGAGAGATACATCCTCTAAGCCATCTCAAGTATAATCATGTCACCCCAATCGTCCGGCCAGACACAGTGTGATTTATCACAGGACATTGATAATACAGAATGAGAAAAGATAATGATATTGGTACGAGTTTCATATGTGTTATGATCAAAGGGTTTTGATCAAACTAGAGCACATTGTCTCACACTCTAGATATCATTGGTATCATGTAGTAAGGGGATTAGCGTAATGAGAAATATAAAGAGGTTCTGTCGTTCACTCGGTAATACATAGGAACCAGTACAGACGTCTAGGTCCCAATGATGGTTATTGTCTGGTAAGCTCCTGGACATGTCTATGTGTTAACGAACCTTTCGGGTCACACACTTAAGTTGTGTGTCAATCTTTTATTGAGAGAATAAAGATGTAGTTTTAGTGGGTATGAGATATTGTCGGAGTAGCTCCGATGTCACCGGGACTTGTTCCACTGAATGAATAGAGAAAGAGAAGGCAAACATTCTATGTCTCAGGATAAGAGGAAGTGTTTCTATTATTGTCGGAATCATTCCGAGCGTGTTTTATAAGTGGAAGTATTTGTCCAAGAGTATTTTGTCTGCGGACACTGGGGTCCCGGAACATATAAAAGTGTTTTATATGATAGGAATTAATTTGGTGAATATTCGATAAAAGGAAATATTCAAATAAAAATTAATTAGACAAAATATTATTTAATTAAATATTGATTTATTTAATTGATAATAATTATTGGAAAATTATTAAGCCCAATAATAAGTGACTGCCACATGGGCCCGAGGGCCCACGTGGCAGCCGCACCACCGCTAGGCGGACGCGAGCGGGCGAACACGGCGACCAGGCGGGCCACGCGGACGCGGCGGCGCAAGCGGACGCCAGCGGGCGGACGTGGGCTGGCGCGGGCGGACGCGGGCAGGCACGGGCGTGGGCGGGTGGCCAGCCGGGTTCCACCCGGAACCGGTTCTGACCGGGCCCCACCCGGGCCGGTCGGTGCAAGGGAAGGAAGGGGAGAGGTGAGTTGGAGTTGGACACCAACTCCCTCTCCCAATCCGAATTGGGCTAGGGGACTTTCCCTTTGCCCAAGCACACCTCCCCTTTGGCCACCTATATAAACACCACAAACCCCATGGGTTGAATCAATCTAGCCTTGCACAAGTTCCTCTCTCTTGATATTGTGGAATTAGAAGATGCTCTAATTAGATGACGCTCTAATTAGACATTGTTCTAATCTCTCTCTCTAGTAGATCTCATGTGTTGAGAATTTGTTATCTCTAATCTCATATTGCTCTAATCTGTCGGCCCAGTGAAATCCAGAGTGTGCTGGGCCTGTCCTATACGGCCCTCGACACTTGATGGCGAATTTTCGCTAAGGACCAAGCCTACGGCCTGGAGAGCCTCGCGAGGATCATTGCCTCGCGAGGGCATTTGAGGCAGCAGAGGCCTGCGGAGGCCATATCCACTGCTGCCCCCTCTTCAAGGAAATCTCCCCTGGGGAGAGGTCAACGCCGAATTCTCTACAGGGCGTCCAAGCCCTCGTGGAGATCGCTTCGCTGCAAAGCAACCTCTGCAGAGCGCACATGGGCTCTGCAGCGGCCGCAGAGTGACGCGCGCCCCTGCGCGCGGTGACGACGACGCCGCAGTTGCCATTTTGGTGATTAAAGGGGTCAATAAAGCTGTGCCACCCGCTCCGGACTACAAGGATTTCCTCTTTGGTGATAAGGGGACCGGCCGGCGCTACGCTCCAAGGCCAACGTCACCGTGGGCACCCCCACGTTCCTCTGCGGCCCCAGCTGGCCGTCCTGCATGGACGGTGGGTACTCTGCTACAGGAGTCAGCTTTACGCTCATGGACCGCGTCCATGGACACCGGGCTGCGATGCACCGCGCTCCACCTTCTGCGCCACGTGACAGCCCTACCACAGTGCGAGTGCAAGGAGGGAGCACGGGGCGCCTATAAAAGGAGGCAAGGTGCACCGTAGCAAGGGATCGCATTCTCATTCCAGCATAGCCACTTACGCGCAAGGAAGAAGAAGACCATTGCTTCCCTTCCTTGTATACACCATTGCCAAAAGAGAGCCCTCGGCAAGCTCATTGTACTGTAACCTCTACAAGCAGTGCAATACAGACAAGCAGGAGTAGCGGTATTACCTCCACACGAGGGCCGTGAACCTGGGTACGGGCTGGTGTTCATCTCTGTCGTGATGTCCCTCCACTTGCTCGACGAGCACCGTCGCCGTGCAGGTTGAGGGTTGTTTGACCAACGTGTTCAGCCCCTTACACGAACTCTCTTCGTGAGCTTGACTATCCCTGTTTCGTGGGAGTCATTCTCCGACAATTGGCGCGCCAGGTAGGGGGCTGAGGCGCGTCTTCAACCTTCATCGACCTCTGCGCCATGGCGGACACTCGCGCAGCTCGCGCCACCCGGCGGGCGTCAGGCAGGGCAACCACCGAGCCCGCTGCCAACACCACCAACCCTCGCGGCCGTCCCCGCGCCAGCCGTGCCACGGGGCGCAACACCGCTGAACCGCGGGTGGAGCACCCCGAGGACGACGACGGCAACCACGACGACCGCTTCGACGACGACGTCGACCACGGGCACGGCGAGGACGCTGAGTCCTCGCACCGTCCCAGCGCCACAGCGCCTCCACTCTTGGGCGTCCAGCGCCCAGCCCAAACACCGCGCTGCTCATGGCCGCGGAACTCTTCCGCTACCGTCCCACAGCTGAGGCGCACGACAACTGGCTCGGCCGCCTTCAGCACCTCGTCGACATTGCGGCGGCACCGCGCGCTGCTCCTGCGGCGTCGCGCTCTCTGGTGCACCACAACTCCGGACGCGCTGGAACCACCGCGCATGGCGCACCTCCGCCGCCGCCTCCGCCAGGTCCGCCTCCAGCCGCGGCGCACAAGGCCGCATCCCACGCGTCTTCGCCGCGCGATTGTCAAATCGTGCAGCGGACACCCCCAGACGCGCGGGTGGAAATGGAGCGCCAGAAGGACCTCCAGAAGCGCATCGTCGAGGAAATCGGCCAAGCAGGGCGACAGAACCGCCGTGCTCTTCAGGGGGCATCGCCTCGTACGCCACAGGTTGCGCGGCCTTCACCCGCAACCTGCGTCGCGTCGTCTGGCCACAGAAGTTCAGGCCTGACCTACCCAAGGGCTACGACGGCACGAACAACCCCATCGAGTTCTTGCAGCTCTACACCACCTCCATCCAAGCTGCGGGGGGAGACGACAAGGTCATGGCCAACTGGTTCTCCCACGCTCTCAAGGATTCCGCCTTGTCGTGGCTCCTGAACCTTCCCGAGGACTCCATTGACTCGTGGGAGGAGCTCTGCCAGCAGTTCGTTGCGAACTTCAAGGGCACGTACGAGCGCGCCCTCACCTACAACGACCTGCGAGCTGTGCGCCAGAAGCCTGGCGAGACCCTCCGCAGGTACATCCAGCGCTTCAGCCAAGTCCGCAACAAGATCCCGAACATCCCGGACTCGCACGTCATTGCGGCCTTCAGAGAGGGCGTCACCAACCACAGGATGCTCGAGAAGCTCGGCATCCATGATACCCTCTCCTCCGTGGTGAAGCTCTTCGACATCGCAGACAAATGCGCCAAGGCAGAGGAAGGGCTCCTCTTCGTCAAGGTGGGCTCGACAGACGACCCTGTCGAGGGATCCAAGACCCAGAAGAGGCGTGACGAGATCAAACGCAAGCCTACCGCAGTCCTGGCAGCTGAACCCGACGCCAAGCATGTTCGCGAGGACTCTCCAGAGGCTGGCGAGAAAAAGGTGGACAACCGCCCGTTCTGCATCTACCACAACAGGCGCGGCCATGCGACGGAGAACTGCTATGACCTCAAGCAGTGAGCAAGAAGCGTGAGCAAGAAGAAGGCAGCGGTGGCCGCGGCAGAGGCCGTGGTTACCGCAAAGGTGGACGCAAGGGCAACTTCCAGAGGCCCAGGGAACTCAGGCGAATGCCGCCGAGAAAAACAACAATCTCCCGACGAAGAGCCTGGAGGCTACCAGGCCCCCAAGGGTGCCATGGCATGCATCCTCGGCGGATCCCAGGCGCCCAAGTCGAACAACCAGTTCAAGCAGTTCGCTCGCGAGCTCAACGCAGCGCTTCCCGGGGTCGAGACGTCCCGCCCCCTCAAGTGGTCCCAGTACACCATCGCCTTCGACGCCAAAGATCACCCCAAGTCTACAAAGACTGTGGGCACCCTCCCGTTGGTGTGCACCCCCACCATCAACAACATCGCCGTCGGCAAGACGCTCATTGATGGGGGTGCAGGCCTAAACGTCATCTCTGTCGAGACCTTCGAGACGCTTCAAGTGCCCTACGAGTGGCTCATGCCCTCCAGGCCCTTCACCGGGGTCACCAGCGGCTCAATCTCGCCTCTGGGGCAAGTGAGGCTCGCGGTCACTTTGGCACGCAGGAGAACTACCGCACCGAGCTAATTGACTTCGACGTCGCGCACATTGGCCTGCCCTACAACGCCATCCTCGGCTACCCCGCCCTCGCGAAGTTCATGGCCGTCACGCACCACGCCTACAACATGGTCAAGATCCCTGGCAGCGGTGGCACCATCACCATACGTGGTCACGTACAGGACGCCACGCGCGCGTCGAGATCGCCTACAAGGCCGCTGCCATGGCATTCCCCGCTGACGAGGACATGGAGCCTCTCGAGAGGCCCAAGAAGAAGAAACAGCTGTTCACTCAAGAGCAAGCATCTACAAAGAAGGTGTCGCTGAGCACCAGCGGCTCGGGGGCTGAGGGCTCGGGGGCTAGCGTCACCATAGGCGCTGGCTTGCCTCCCAAATAGGAAAGCGCGCTCGTCGCCTTCCTTCGGGCAAATTCTGACATGTTCGCATGGACTCCGTCAGAAATGTCCGGTGTACCAAGGGAGGTGATCGAGCACCACTTAGCCGTGTGTCCAGACGCACGCCCTGTAAAGCAAAAGCGCGGAAACAAGCCCCCGAGAAGCAAGCGTTCATCATCAAAGAAGTAGAGAAGCTGAAAGCAGCAGACATCATTCGAGAAGTTGCCCACCCCACTTGGCTCTCCAACGGTGTGGTTGTCCCAAAACCCAATGGAGGAGGCCGGCTCTGCATCGACTACACAGACGTGAACAAGGCTGCCCCAAGGATCCATACCCCATGCCAAGGATAGACCAGATTGTGGACTCCACCGCCGGCTGTGATCTCCTCTGTTTCCTGGATGCCTTCTCAGGCTACCACCAGATCAAAATGGCCAAGGAAGACGAGGAGAAAACAGCATTTCTCACCCCTTGTGGTGTGTATTGCTACACTTGCATGCCCTTTGGCCTAAAAACGCCGGCGCCACCTTCCAGAGGCTCATGAGGATCGCCTTGGGGGCTCAGATGGGAAGAAATGCAGAAGCTTATGTCGACGACATCGTGGTCAAGTCTCGCGAGGGAGACACTCTCTTGAAGGATCTCGAGGAAACCTTCGCCAGCCTGCGCAAGGTGAACATCAAGTTAAACCCCGCCAAGTGCGTCTTCGGGGTGCCTTCAGGCAAGCTCCTCGGGTTCCTCGTGTCCCACCGCGGCATAGAAGCAAACCCTGACAAGATCAAGGCTATAGAAGACATGCAGCCACCTCGCCGCCTCAAGGACATGCAGCGCCTAGCAGGATGCATGGCCAGCTTAGGCCGCTTCATCTCCAAGTTCGGCGAGAGAGCCTTGCCATTTTTCAAGATCATGAAGAAATCCGGCACCTTCAAGTGGACTCCAGAGGCTGACAAAGCATTTGAGGACTTGAAGAAATACTTGGCTAGCTCACCAGTCATGGTAGCCCCCAGGGCAGGCGAGCATCTGAAGCTGTACCTAGCAGCCACTCCACAAACTGCTAGCGCCGTCCTGGTGGTGGAAAGAGAAGAGCCAGTTCCCCAAGAAAAGCACTGCCACACCAAGTCCAGAACCTCCCGACGAAGGAACAGTCTCTCCAGACCCAGTGCCAGGCCCACAGCCTCAAGTCGAGTCCTCCACGTGATATGGGGTGGCCCGATCTTCTCGTTGAGCACGTCGTTGGATGATGGATAACTTGGTGTCACCGATGAACTCTCCTCGCTAGATCCCTGATGCCAATGCAGCAGCTCTCTACCCTTCGGATATTCACGACTTCACACACTTGCGCACGTAGCCGTCGACCACGAAACGGTATAATTGCAATCTACTAATTCCCAATGGAAAGAACAGATCACACTTCAGTTGTTGTTCACCTCTCCAGATCGATACGAATTGAAGATGTATAATTTCAGATGAATGCTTCTCGCAGTTCAATCTAGAATTCTAGGGTTTATCTTAAACATGGTCTAACTCATCTATGGCGGCTGGACTAGCATATAAAGGGATGGGGGCGTACTGTAGCGTCGTACTGTAGCACGCTACAGTACCGACCTAGGGCAACCCCATCTGACTCGGACTCAAACCGGTTCGACCCAAACTAGATACAAACTGACCCAAAGGGTTCAGCCCTGTTGGACTCGCAGGTCCTCATGTGTGGCGCATCAAACATGATGGTGTGGTGCGCCACCTTGGCAATTGGCGTGGAGCCCTCCTTCCTCTCCTCGGATGCCGGCCTCCCTCTCCTCCCTCGCATCCTTTGCTTGTATTTGCTCCATGCCTTGTTCTCCTTGCTGCCACAACTCCTTGCTCCCTCGTGCTATGCCATCTTCTCCAATAAACCTGATCATGCAAACATACAAAGATTTAGGCAGTAAACAATTCTCATTAATAAAATAATCAGATTCTTTGAGGAGCAAATTCACCTGTTGTTCCATTAGTTTTGCACGAGCTCTTGTGATGGGTCCAATTCTAATCTCATCATTGGACTTCTTCTTTGCAGCAACTTCCTTGTCATCATCATGAAGTGTAGAGGGAACAATAGTATGGATGTCCTCATCACCACGAGCGCCCCTGCCGAGGCTCCTCCACAGGCAAACCTCGCCAGAGGTCCTGAGGAGCCTCTCGAGGGAGCCGACGCTGCCGCACCATCAACGACTCTCGTCGAGCATCCAGTCTACTTCGTCAGCACTGTACTGCGAGATGCTCGCGAGCGGTACCCAGTGCAGCAGAAGCTCCTCCTCGCGCTACTCATCGCCTCCAGGAAGCTGCGCCACTACTTCCAGGGTCACCCCATCACGGTGGTCACGTCCTTCCCCCTGGAGCAGATCCTGCGCAACCCCAACGCTACTGACCGCGTCGCAGGGTGGAACATTGAGCTGCAGCCCTTCAACTTGCGCTTCGACACCACAAGAGTCATAAAAGGGAGAGCGCTGGCGGATTTCATCGCCGAGTGGACGGACCCAACTCCTGAAGAGCCTCGCGAAGAAGAAACCGCGTCATCGGGAGATACAATGCCAAGCCACTGAACCATGCACTTCGATGGAGCTTTCGCCTGCCGCAATGGTGGGGCTGGCGTTGTCTTAACCTCACCAAAAGGTGACAAGCTCTACTACGCCATCCAGCTGTGCTTCACAATAGACAAGATCTCCAACAACATCGCCGAGTACGAGGGCCTCCTCGCCGGGCTCAGAGCCGCAATCGCCCTTGGCGTCAAGCACTTACTCATAAAGGGTGATTCCCAGCTCCTGGTTAACTTCTCCAACAAGAGCTACACGCCTAAAGACGACCACATGGCCGCCTACCTTGAAGAGGTTCGCAAGCTCGAGAAGCACTTCAGGGGCATGGAGCTCATGCACATCCCGCGAAAGGAGAACCAAGAGGCAGATGACATCGCCAAGCGAGCATCACGAAGGCAGGCCCAGTCGGCCGGCGTGTTTGAAGAGAGACTCTCCAAGGCGTCCATAAAGCAGCCACAAGAAGCAGCAGCCGCAAGCACAGACGAAGTACTCCCACCACCTCCTATAGGTGGGGCACCCAACTGCGGTCCATCCTCAGGGGACCGTCTGCTGCTGGCTATGGTGCACCAAGAGACAGGCTGGGTTGACGAACTCAAAGACTACCTGCTGAAGGGAGTCCTTCCTGAAGAAGACGCGGAGGCAGAACGAGTGGCTCGACAAGCCAAGTCATACTACATCCTCGAGGGAGACCTGTACCGCAAGCGCCCAAATGGAATTGCACTCAAGTGCGTCCCCCGAGGAAGGCCGCATGCTGATCAGAGACATTCACAGTGGAGAGTGTGGCCACCATTCCTCTGCACGCACCCTGGCAGGCAAGGTCTTCAGGAGCGGTTTCTACTGGCCCCAAGTGCTTCAAGATGCCACCACCATCGTCCAGTCTTGCGATGCGTGCCAGTTCCACGCCAAGCAAGTTCATCAGCCTGCGCTGGGACTCCAAACCATCCCGCTCTCGTGGCCTTTCGCGGTCTGGGGCCTTGACATTCTGGGACCCTTCCCGAGATCACAAGGGGGCTACCGTTTCCTCTTCGTGGCAGTCGGCAAGTTCACCAAGTGGGCGGAGGTTGAAGCAGTGCGCAGCATACCGGCCAGGGCGGCAGTAAAATTCATCAGAGGCCTGGTCTGCCGCTTTGGTGTGCCTAATCGCATCATCACCGACAATGGCTCACAATTCACCAGCGGCATCTTCAGGGCCTACTGCGAGAGCCTCGGCACCAAGCTCTGCTTCGCCTCGGTGGCTCACCCACAGAGCAACGGCCAAGCCGAGCGAGCAAATGCTGAGGTCCTCAAGGGCCTCAAGACAAGAAGCTTCAATCGCCTGAAGGGCTACGGCAAGGGCTGGATAGACGAACTCCCGTCCGTGCTCTGGTCCATCCGCACGAACCCCAAGAATCCATGGAACATCGCGCATCAACGCAAGTTCTACCCGTGATCATAGTCACGCCAGACATTTTTTGTCTCTAGAGGGAAGCACACAACTTCACCTCCAAGCTTCACAAAAGCTTCTCCTCCCGAGGGCCAGCCCCTCTGAGCTCTCCTGATTACGTGCCGCCGCAGGCCGTGAAGAGTCTCAGCCACTGAATGTGGTCCCCATGCCTCGACATGGAAAACTTTATCTTGGTCACACCAAGTGTAATGAACCAATTCGTTTCTCGATGAAACATTGCGCTGAGGCGCCGCTATGTAATATTTTGGTGGTGAGTTTTACTTTTCATCATCTTAGTTCATTTCGCGCTCATATTCTTCCCCATGCGCACCTCGCGAGCGGGGGCTGAGTACGGTGACTGTGCCTCAAGAGCACCCCAACAGCACCGCAAAATCCAAAGGATCCGAGCTCTAGCACGTGAGCACGCTCTCACGCCTGTTACCTCCCCAAAGAGCTCTGGCCCATGGGCTTGCTCCCAAAACACGCCACCTCACCAAAGGACCTTGGTACTTACTCTCCTCGCGAGATACCCATGAGGAAGCCTATAAGCGCGCATGGGTGTTTACTACCATGTGCTTGCTTTGGGTCTGCCTCTCTAACCAATACAGGGAACAAGAAGTCCTCCCCAAGGTCGAGAAGTCACGCTCCGACCCCTAGAAGGGAGCGCACCATCAGGGAAGCCAACGCCCTCTACGAGGCCAAAGTCTCACCAAGCTAAGTCTAGCGCTCGCGCTCCTCAGAAGTGTTTCCTCAGAAGTGCCCCTCGAGCGGTTTTTTCTCTCTCACACTCCATGGACTGCTTGTGCGTCAAAGGGGAGCCCTCGAGCACCGCGACTCGAGAGCCCTTACCTCTCCAAGCCTTAAACACCCCCCGGCCTTGCCGAGTCACGCTCCGACATACCGTAGCGGCGGTGTCATAGCGCAAAGAGATGGGTCCTGACGACGTAGAGCGAAGAAAGACATGGAACAGGGATAAAGGACCCTTCGAGGTGCACACACACATGTTTGCATACGATCAAAGTATCTTACAAGCCAGCGTGAATTAAAACAAGTCTTAAAACAAAGATAATCGCGCCAAGCGCATCTTGTTTTAGGAGTGGCCTAGGCAGAGGGTTCACCATCGCCGTCCTCTTCAGCCTTCTCTTCTTCGGCGCCTTCATCCTCCTCAGCGGCCTGCTCCGCCTCAACCCTCTTGAAGTGGTCGACGTAATCGTTGACCTCTTCTCGAATCAAGTTGGAGAGGTCCCAGGCCGGATCTCCCTTGATGGGCTCGGTCACTGACTCGAAGTCGAAGCCGGGGTGAAGGCGCTGGAGGTTGGCAAAGACGCGATCGATCGCCACGGTCAAAAGCTTGCGGCACTCCTCATCAACAACGTCGCCAAGTTCCGCCACAGGGCCCTCGAGCACAGAGAAGAGCTGGTCAAAGTAAGCAAGATATGTGGCGGCGTCGGCGTTCCCATGGACGGGAACAATAGGAGCATCCACTCCTAGCTGCCTCGCGAGAGTATTCCCCCGGGCCACTAAGGATTGGAACATGTGCTCCCGTTGCTGCGTCAAGACCTGTGCCGCCTGCACGCGATGCTCAGCCTCTTCGGCGTGCTCCACGACAGGGCCCACCTGAGCGGTCAACTCCTTCATGTCCGCCATCAAAGAGGCAAAGTTCTGTTCCGCGCGCGCCCGAGCCTCCGCGGCAGCCTGGAGGCGAGAGTCGAATCGCTTCTTCTGGGCCTCAAGGTCCTGGACGCGAGCCTCAAGCTCTTTGCGTCTCTTCGTGAAGCGATCCTCTTGCTTCTTGGCCTTATCCGCGAAGTCTTTTCTACAGCTATCGCGAAAGAGTTTCTCCCTCGTCGCAGACTCTTCCGCCATCTTCTCCTCCTTTTTGCGAAGGTTCTCGTTGGTCTGCGCAAGGCGCTTCTGGTAGAACTCCTCGTCTTGAGTGACCTTGTTCTCGCGGGCTTCCAGGTGCTCCCGCTGCGCGGACTGATCCTTCTCGATCTGCTCAACCTGGTCTTCACGTTTGCGCGCCTCGGCCTCGCGGGCGTCGAGATCAGCTCCGCGCTGCACGATCAAGTCTTCGCGAATGCTCAAACTCTCACGGAATTTCTCCAAACTCTGCCGCACATTTTCCGACTCGGCGACGATCCCCGCCTCGCGGTCCAGAAGCTCTTTGTGCTTGGCGGAGACCGCCGCCTCGCGGGCCGCCAGCTCCTGGTGTTTGGCCTCGGTCTCCACCTCGAGAGCCTCGCGCCTAGCACCCAGGTCCGCTAGGGTCTCCTTGACCTCGCGGACCACGCTGATGCGGATCTCCTCAGCAGAGCGCAGCGCTGCCTCGCGCTGCGCCTGGGCAGCTTCGTTCTTCCGGCGGCAGCTCTCCACGGTCTCATGAAGACAAGCCCAGCCCCGCGCAAGCTCAGCGGCCTCCTCCGCCCTGGAGCGATCTTCCTCGGCAAGCTGGGCCTCAAGCTCGTCGAGAACCTCCCTCGCCGAGCGGAGGACAGCCCCACGGCGGGCTGCGACGGGACGCCGCCCCCGCAGAACTAAGGCCCATGGTTCGCCGGAGGGCCTGGAAATGCCGGCGCCTGCCGAGGATTCCGGAGCGTCCAACCTTGGGCTCCGAGCGGCCTCAAGGCGCGCCTGGGGGCTCTGGTGCGAGCCCCCCTCGTGGTCCACACAAGGAGCCTTCAGGGGGCTTTGATGAGAACCCCCCTCACCCCCGCGCTGGAGGCCTCCTGGGGGTTCGGGGCATCTTCATCTTCAACCACGTCATTCTTCTGCCCCTGGGGAGGGCTCTCCTCTCCAGGGACAGGGTTGGCCTTCTCAGCTGAGGCTGCCTCCCCAGCGGCCTCAGAGTCCGCTGTGGCTTCTCCAAGTTTCGTGCTCGGTGGGGGCGATGGCGCGGCGGCCTCCTCCATTTCGACGTCAGCGCACGCCCCCGCGGACGCCCCTGTCACCGCAGCACACTCCTTCGCCGGCGGCGTGAGCCTCGCCGCATCCGCCTCCGCCGTCCCCTCCGGCTGTAGGGGGAAGACGTCAGGCCGCATGGGTGGAGGCGTCGCCACCTCTGCCTCCCCCTCCATCTCCTTGCAGTGCTCCTCCGCTTCAGGAGGCGATGCCGCAGCCTCAGGAGATGAAGCAGTGCCCTCGGGAGGCACCTCGTCGACTATACACGCTGCAGGCGCCGCTGCAGCGCTGGGGATCTCTCCAAGCCTCCGAAGTCTCCGCCTCTTCGGCACCTCGGGGCCCCTGGAGAGGCTAAAACTCAAAAACTCCGCTGGAAGCCTACGCAAGAACAAGCCAAAACAGAAACGGGAGTCGGTTCTTACCCTGATGTCTTGGCACGGGAATCGACCCACACCGTGTTCGACGACCGCCACGGCCTCGGTGGTGCGGCTCCGACGCACCTCCATCTATGACCGGGCCGCCGGGAGTCCAGCGGGCATCTCCCTCAAGAGGAAAGCCGAGGCCGCTCTCGAGGGGTCCGGCGCCGGAGCCGCAGGAGCGCAGGCGTCAAGAGCAAGGAGACGGGCACGCAAATGATGCAGTAACTGCTGCCTGAACCGGCGCGGCAGGCTTTATTCCCCTCAGAACAGTTACCGAGACGTGGTGGGACCCCCCACTACGCCCATCATCTCGAGGAGAACGTGTCGTCGCGGCATAACTGCCCTGCACGTGTCTCAGGCCGGCCGGACACTTTGGGCCCATGACGGTTCGCTGCGTCCATCGGACTACATCGTGCCCATCATGGGCCCGGGGGCTACTGTCGGCCCAGTGAAATCCAGGGTGTGCTGGGCCTGTCCTATACGGCCCTCGACACTTGATGGCGAATTTTCGCTAAGGACCAAGCCTACGGCCTGGAGAGCCTCGCGAGGATCATTGCCTCGCGAGGGCATTTGAAGCAGCAGAGGCCTGCGGAGGCCATATCCGCTGCTGCCCCCTCTTCAAGGAAATCTCCCCTGGGGAGAGGTCAACGCCGAATTCTCTACAGGGCGTCCAAGTTCTCGTGGAGATCGCTTCGCTGCAAAGCAACCCCTGCAGAGCGCACATGGGCTCTGCGGCGGCCGCAGAGTGACGCGCGCCCCAGCGCGCGGTGACGACGACGCCGCATTTGCCATTTTGGTGATTAAAGGGGTCAATAAAGCTGTGCCACCTGCTCCGGACTACAAGGATTTCCTCTTTGGTGATAAGGGGACCGGCCGGCGCTACGCTCCAAGGCCAACGTCACCGTGGGCGCCCCCACGCTCCTCTGCGGCCCCAGCTGGCCGTCCTGCATGGACGGTGGGTACTCTGCTACAGGAGTCAGCTTTACGCTCATGGACCGCGTCCATGGACAACCGGGCTGCGATGCACCGAGCTCCACCTTCTGCGTCACGTGACTGCCCTACCACAGTGCGAGTGCAAGGAGGGAGCACGGGGCGCCTATAAAAGGAGGGCAAGGTGCACCGTAGCAAGGGATCACATTCTCATTCCAGCACAGCCACTTACGCGCAAGGAAGAAGAAGACCATTGCTTCCCTTCCTTGTATACACCATTGCCAAAAGAGAGCCCTCGGCAAGCTCATTGTACTGTAACCTCTACAAGCAGTGCAATACAGACAAGCAGGAGTAGCGGTATTACCTCCACACGAGGGCCGTGAACCTGGGTACGGGCTGGTGTTCATCTCTGTCGTGATGTCCCTCCACTTGCTCGACGAGCACCGTCGCCGTGCAGGTTGAGGGTTGTTTGACCAACGTGTTCAGCCCCTTACACGAACTCTCTTCGTGAGCTTGACTACCCCTGTTTCGTGGGAGTCATTCTCCGACATAATCAAGTTTGATTAGATCAACCACCTAAACTACGCCGCAAGGCAGTCTCTCTTCGTCGGTTGCAAGTAGCTCTGGATGGCGAAACGCTGACGGGTTGGCGCGGTGTACGTGTGGATACTGCTAGAGCGGGGCTACGCAAATAGTTCCTTGACCACAAGAATCGAAAGGAAATCTCACCTCCCGGCGTGGACGTGAGATTCTTCATCAGGCATCACCAACGTCTACTTCGACTACAACAAGATCTTCCGCAACGGTTGTAGTAAGTTTTCTAGATCTAGCATTATGGGGTGCTGCATATCTTCGTAGTAGAGATCTTGGGCTCTTGCGTAATATGCTTAAGCGAAATTTTAAGTTTCCGTTGCGCAACCCAACAGTGTGTACGAACCGTAATTTGCCGGAACTGTTTCTGGAGTCGGCTAACGCTTTGTTTAATGTTGTGCCCTCTGTACTGGAGTGGGGGAGGTCGTGGTGTAGTGATGATGTTCGTTCCTTCGCGAGGCATGTCGGCGAGGGTTTGCGTATAATCTTATCAGTCAGATGAGTGGACCTTTCAGGCATGCGATTGGGATAGCGTTTTAAAGACAAAGTTAAATAATCCATTTTATCATAGGAGGTGCTTGCATGCCATTTATTAGTTGCATGAATCTGTTTTCTATTTATTTGTTTTATTTTGTCCTCGAGATTACATATGGATATAATTATTTCTACCCGTTGATTATTAGCATCGTGTATGGCGTATCGTTAAATAGGGCTCGGGGGGGTCTTGCGCCAGAACGTACACAAAAGAGACGACCGGTTGTGTTACGACATGTTTGTTTTTTGGTTGACTGATATAGGCTTCTCCGTCATAATGCACCGTCAGGTCGTGCCGACTCCTTGGAGTCGGCGTGGGTTGCGTTTCTCTCCGTGTGAATTGTTGCGCCTTCTCTACACAGCCGGAGAGGATAGGGGCGGAAATGGTGTTACTATTGAGCCGTCTGCCTTAACGTGTGTAGAAGTGATGTATTGCAACCTAGGCACACAACACCAAGTGGCCCAATGACAAGAGCAAGAGTCAAACCTCTCCAGGATAAGATGAATTCACTCCTATCTATGTGTGATCTCGACACTCCTTTGAATGGTTTGCTACTTCATTCGGATACTTTGGGCATGCTCAGGAACCACCTCGATGATGACCCACAATGGAGTGGAGAAGATGACCAAGAGAAGAACCAAGAAGATGGCCAAGAAGGAGAAGAAGAAGAGCAGGAAAAACTGACACAGCGGTACTACCGCCCCCAGTGCCGCCGGGAACCCTCCTCGACGCCCATGTGCGGCACTGCCGGCGGTACTACCGCCCGCCCAAGCGGTACTACTACGCTGACGAGCGGTACTACCACCCGCGTCGAAGTCAACGATGTTCTGGCCCGCCCCAGCGGTACTACTGCTCGGACGAGCGGTACTACCGCTGCTGCGGGAACCAGCCAGGCTGTTGAGCCTTGTAGCATCCACCTACCCCACCTAATTTTCCCCTTTTGCCTCTAGACTATAAATAGGAATTCCCCATCTAGATCTAGGGTTAGACTATGATTTGGGATTAGAGTAGAGCCTTGCTCCTTCTTCTCAAAGTGGTCCTTTCCTCCTATGGAGTTGAATAATGGCCTCCCCTTGAGGAGATGAACCAAGGCCTCCCTTGTGGAGAATATCCCTTCGTGGATACCAAGGCTTCCTCTTGTAGTTTGCTACTTGCCAATCTTTCATCCTAGGGTGATTCTATTGGGTTGGTTTGGATTGACTAATTGGACAAGCAATCCTAAGAGTAAGGTGTGCTTGGGAGAGGAGAATTGGGGGCTACCCTCGGGGCTTGTTACCAATTGAATCTTGCTGAGTTGCTACTTGCTAGTTATCCTTGATTTGGTGTTTTCCCCTCTTCGTGTTCTTGTGTTCGTCCCTTGTTCTTCGTGTTCATCGATCCCTCCGCCCAAATCCATGAAAATCGGGACCAACCTACATCATATGGTATCAGACTCTAGGCTGCCATGGATTTTTTTGTGTTTCCACCAAAATCCACCAAATTTTTCTTTGTTTTTGAGAAATTCAAAAATTTCCACCAAAAATAGCCTTGCCTTGATTTGAGCCAATCTATCGATTCGTTGCGTTTTTGGTAGTTTTTGTCCATGGATCTGTTGCTTTAGGACCCCCTCCACCTTTGTTTGCGTTCCCTGGCCTCAATTTTGCCGATTTCCCATGAATTCGAGGAATTTTTGGAGCCCATTTCCGCCAATTTCGAATCAAAATCGCGCAGATCCGTGCGCAGCGGTACTACCGCCCGAGCGGTACTACCGCCCGGAACAGCGGTACTACCGCCAGGGCTGATTTTTCAGAATTTTTTTTTTTCCTCGGTCGTTTTGGCATTTCCTCTTTGGTTTGAGTCCTTTCTTGGTGTGCCCTACGTCTACGACATCGACAAGCTTCCGCAGCCATGCATCATCAACGCCAAGCGACGACGCTACCAAGGACTTGACCTTTCCCCACCATCATAATCCATTGTGAGCCCTTCTTCCTTTCGTGTACCTTGACCTATCGGACTAGCTCTTTGATATTGCGGGGCATTGCACTTGTTCGAGTGATTGTCTTAAAGTATTGGCGAGTGTGTATCGTTAGAGATCTTGGCACTAGCAAAAGTTGAAGGAATCATCATCAAAAATAAAAAAAAGAAGAGAAAAGAAAAGAACATGAGTAGTGCCAAGTATCATCTCTTATAGGTTGCGACAAAGCTTATACCGCCAAAGTGAGTGAGTGTGTAACACTTGTGCAAATCCGTTGCCCATCAAAAGGCAATTGAGCTAGCGTCCCTCTTGTGTTGGGTGACATTTGAGCACGTAGTCTTCGTTAGGTTGTCTATCTTCGAGTGCTCGCCCTTTGGTCGCCCAACCCCATCATTCGCTTTTGTGTGTGTTTCTTCATCATTTGTGGTTGGAGTTTCTTTGGTAATTTGATCATTGTGGATTTTCTCTACCTTGAACAACATACTTTTCGCCGGTTTGCTTGTTTCGTTTGCCACTTCATACCTTCCTATCCTCATAAGTGTGTGTGTTGGGTGTTAGAACCGGATTCTCTCCTCTCAAGCCACATTATACTTGGGATATAGTTTGTCTTGGTTTTTCTTTACCACACATCTCACTTGTTCTTGAGAAAATGTTTAGGGGAAGTACAAACGGAAGCTCAAGCTCGGACGATGAAATCCATGGTGGAGTTCGCGGTGATCATGGCTATGTCACACATACCGAGTTTGTTGGTCTTCGACACCTTTTCGTGATGGCCTAGGACGCTACGAGCGCGTCTTAAGCTCAAGAGGCCAACTTCAACGACGCATGCATGCGCAAGAAGCATCTATGGAGCGGGTGACCGAAGCTCTCAACAACCTTGTGCGACAACGCGCTTCTTCTTCATCACGCTCAAGTCGTACAAGAAGCACCTCAAGGTCGACGCAAGCACATCATGGACGTCATGAACCTCGACAAGAACGTCAACACAATCCAAGGCGCGACGCCCATGAACGACCTCCTCCTAACGTTGAACAACCACATGATCTTCACGCGAACAATGCCAATGCGCATCAAGAACAACCTCACCAAAATGATGAACGTCGTGAACGCATACCATCACCACCACCGCAACAACGTGATCGTCATGACCCATTGGCTAATGACAATGGCGTACCGGGTGCGAATGACTTTGATGAACAAGGACGTCATCCCCGTCATCCTCCAAGGCCACGCCATCAAAATCATGACAATGCGAACAATAACGAACAACCCATTCCTCGCCATGATCCTCGTCCTCGTCAAGAACTTCCACATGATCGTCAACAACACCATCGTTCCGAGTCAAGTGATAACGAGTCAAGCCAACACAATGGTGATGGACTCAATCGAAGGAGACGTGGACGTGCATTCCCACGTGGTGCCATGGCGACGACTACGACAACTTGAACAACGTCGCTTTGACATACCCAAGTTCTACGGCACAAGTGATCCGGAAGCTTACTTCTCATGGGTACTCAAGGTTGACAAGATCTTCCGCGTACAACGCTTCTCCGACAACAAGAAGGTTGCCTTAGCCTCGATGGAGTTTGAAGAGTATGCCCTCTTGTGGTGGGAACAACTACAAGATGCACGCATCGCTAACCACCAACAACCAATCGACACTTGGGTTGAAATGAAAGAAACAATGTACAAGCGCTTCGTGCCAAGCCATTACACTAGAGACTTATACAAGAAGTTGCAAGAGTTGAAGCAAGGGTTGAAGTCGGTTGATGAGTACTATAAGGAAATGGAAATCTCCATGATGAGAGCCAATGTCAACGAGTACGAAGAGCAATCCATGGCTCGCTTCATGAATGGCCTCAACTATCCAATCAAGAAGATTGTGGAGTTCCAACCATATGCCAACTTGGTTGAGCTAGTCATCAAGCAACAAAGGCCGAGCGCACGTGCTTGAAGAGCTCAAATACATCAAGACAAAGGCATTCTTCGCCAACAAGCCTCTTCGTCAACACCTACACCTTCACAAGCTCTTCCTCAAGCAACACACGAGGTCCTCCAAGAGTCTCTACATCGACACCTCAAGCGCCTCAACCTTTCAAGAAAGTACCTCCCTCTACCAAGGCGCCTCAAGGATCTTCGTCCGGCACAAGACTTTTGCAATGCTACAAGTGCGGGACAAGGGCACAAATCTTTTGAGTGCACCAACAAGAAGGTCATGATCATCAATGACATGGGAGAGTATGAATCTATGAGTGAAGATGAGTACAATGCTTTGAACAAGGTCGCCACAATGCAAAGTGCTCAAGAAGAAAAGTGAGATATATTGTGATGGCGACAACAACCCTTCCTTGGTTGTGGCAAGAGCTTTAACCACCAATGTTCAAGTGGAAGAAGACCAAAGATGCAATTGTTTCAAACAAGAGCGGGAATCAATGGAAAGTCCATCAAGGTCATCATAGATGGTGGAAGTTGCCACAACTTGCGAGCAAGGAACTTTGTGATAAGCTCAACTTGAAGTTCAAGAAGCACCCACATCCTTACCATGTGCAATGGTTGAGTGATACCGGAGCCGTCAAGATTCAACACATGGTGCAAGTGTCCTTCAAGATTGGAGCCTATGAAGATACGTGGATTGTGATGTTGTGCCTATGACCTTTGTCACTTACTTCTTGGACGTCCTTGGCAATTTGACAAGGGTGCTATGCATGATGGAAGGACAAATTACTATAGCTTCAAGAACAACGACAAGACCTTCGTCCTTCGTCCCATGACACCAAGTCAAGTCATCGCCGACAACGCCAAGACTATTGCAAGGGCACAACAAGATCGTTCGTCAAGTGAGATGAGTGGTGAGCGAGAGACCCACCATAAAGTGAGTGAGAGCCACAAGCCAAATGAGAGTGACACTTCAAAGAGAGTTCCCACAAAACTTACACTATTTGCCACCAAGAGAGAGATGAGGGAGTTGAGAGAGAACCCATCCACCCTCCACTATGTGCTCATATGCAAGGGTGAAGTTTCTATGACTAACACTTTCACAAACCTTCCTCCTTCTTTGTTGTCTCTTTTGAAGGACTTTGAAGATGTTTCCCTCAAAAGTGCCACCGGGACTACCTCCTCTACGCGGAATCGAGCATCGCATCGACCTTGTTCCCGGCGCACCGCTACCAAACCGCGCTCCTTACCGCACCAACCCCGAGGAGACAAAGGAGATCGAGCGGCAAATACAAGAACTTCTTGCCATGGGACATATCCGCGAGAGCTTGAGTCCGTGCGCCGTGCCCGTCATCTTGGTACCCAAGCACGACAACACTCTTCGCCTTTGCATGGATTGTCGCCCCATCAACGCCATCACCGTTAGGTATCGCCATCCTATCCCTCGACTTGATGATATGCTTGATGAGCTTTGTGGTTCCGCTATATTCTCCAAAATTGATCTTAAAAGTGGATATCACCAAATAGAATGTGTGAAGGTGATGAATGGAAGACCGCATTTAAAACAAAGCTTGGTCTTTATGAATGGCTTGTCATGCCATTTGGTCTTTCCAATGCACCTTCTACTTTTATGCGTCTCATGAATCATGTTTTGCGTCCTTTCATTGGGAAATTTGTTGTGGTATACTTTGACGACATCCTTATCTATAGCAAATCTTTGGAAGAGCACACTTCTCATGTTGCTCAAGTTTTGTTGGTTCTTCGCAATGAAAAGCTTTATGCAAATCTTTCTAAGTGCACTTTTGCCACCAACAAACTTGTTTTCTTGGGTTTTGTTGTTTCTTCGGATGGAGTCAAGTGATGAAGCAAAGATACAAGCAATTCGGACTTGGCCTTTTCCGATGTCACTTGAGGAGTTGAGACGTTTTCTTGGTTTTGCCGGATTTTACCGCCGATTCATCAAGGATTTTTCCACATGAACTTACAAAGAAAAATGTACCTTTCATTTGGGGCAATGCACATGATTTTGCTTTCAATGAGCTCAAACGGTTATTAACCGAAGCACCACTCCTTGCCCTTCCGGATTTCTCTAAGACATTTGAGATTGAATGCGATGCAAGTGGATTGGGCATTGGTGGAGTGCTTATGCAAAATGGTAGACCATTGCATACCATAGTGAGAAATTAGATGGAGCTCGCTTGAATTACCCCATTTATGACAAAGAGTTATTTGCTTTGGTTCGTGTTTTGGATGTGTGGCAACATTACCTTCGTCCTAAGGAATTTGTCATTCATTCCGACCATGAATCGTTGAAATATTTTGTCGGCCCAGTAAGAACCAGGGTGTGCTGGGCCTGTCCTCCGCAGCCCTCGACACTCGATGGCTAAATTTTGCTAAGGAGCAAGCCTACGACTTGGGGAGACTCGCGAGGCGATTCGCCTCACGAAGGCTTAGGAGGCAGCAGAGGCCTGCGGAGGCTTTCCACACTGCTGCCCCCACTTCAAGGTGATCTCCCCTGGAGAGAGGTCAACGCCGAATCCTCCACAGGGCACCCCAGCCCTCGTGGGGATTCCTTCGCTGCAAAGCAACCTCTGCAGAGCGTACATGGGCTCTGCAGCGGCCGCAGAGTGACGCGCGCCTCTGCGCGCGGTGACGACAACGCCGCAGTTGCCGTTTTAGTGATTAAAGGAGTCAACAAAGCTGCGCCATGCGCATCGGACTACAAGGATTTCCTCTTTGGTGATAAAGGGACCGGCTGGCGCTACGCTCCACGGCCGACGTCACCGTGGGCACCCCCACGTTCCTCTGCAGCCCCAGCTGGCCGTCCTGCATGGACAGTGGTTTCTCTGCCATAGGCATCAGCTTTGAAGAAGGAGACCTTGTTTGGCTACATCTACGCAAGGACCGCGAGCTTAGACTCTCTCATCGGGGAAGCGGTCCTTGCGTAGATGTAGCCAAACAAGGTCTCCTTCTTCAAAGCTGATGCCTGTGGCAGAGAAACCACTGTCCATGCAGGACGGCCAGCTGGGGCTGCAGAGGAACGTGGGGGTGCCCACGGTGACGTCGGCCGTGGAGCGTAGCGCCAGCCGGTCCCTTTATCACCAAAGAGGAAATCCTTGTAGTCCGATGCGCATGGCGCAGCTTTGTTGACTCCTTTAATCACTAAAACGGCAACTGCGGCGTTGTCGTCACCGCGCGCAGAGGCGCGCGTCACTCTGCGGCCGCTGCAGAGCCCATGTGCGCTCTGCAGAGGTTGCTTTGCAGCGAAGGAATCCCCACGAGGGCTGGGGTGCCCTGTGGAGGATTCGGCGTTGACCTCTCTCCAGGGGAGATCACCTTGAAGTGGGGGCAGCAGTGTGGAAAGCCTCCGCAGGCCTCTGCTGCCTCCTAAGCCTTCGTGAGGCGAATCGCCTCGCGAGTCTCCCCAAGTCGTAGGCTTGTTCCTTAGCAAAATTTAGCCATCGAGTGTCGAGGGCTGCGGAGGACAGGCCCAGCACACCCTGGTTCTTACTGGGCCGACAAAATATTTCAACGATTCATGGTCGGAATGAATGACAAATTCCTTAGGACGAAGGTAATGTTGCCACACATCCAAAACACGAACCAAAGCAAATAACTCTTTGTCATAAATGGGGTAATTCAAGTGAGCTCCATCTAGTTTCTCACTATGGTATGCGATGGGTCTACCGTTTTGCATAAGCACTCCACCAATACCCAATCCACTTGCATCGCATTCAATCTCAAATGTTTTAGAGAAATCCGGAAGGGCAAGGAGTGGTGCTTCGGTTAATAACCGCTTGAGCTCATTGAAAGCAAAATCATGTGCATTGCCCCAAATGAAAGGTACATTCTTCTTTGTAAGTTCATGGAGGGGGCAAGCAATTGTGGAAAAATCCTTGATGAAACGGCGGTAAAATCCAGCAAAACCAAGAAAACGTCTCAACTCCTCAAGTGATGTCGGAAAAGGCCAAGTCCGAATCGCTTGTATCTTTGCTTCATCGACTTCGACTCCATCCGAAGAAACAACAAAACCCAAGAAAACAAGTTTGTTGGTGGCAAAAGTGCACTTAGAAAGATTTGCATAAAGCTTTTCATTACGAAGAACCAACAAAACTTGAGCAACATGAGAAGTGTGCTCTTCGAAAGATTTGCTATAAATAAGGATGTCGTCAAAGTATACCACAACGAATTTTCCAAGGAAAGGACGCAAAACATGATTCATGAGACGCATAAAAGTAGAAGGTGCATTGGAAAGACCAAATGGCATGACGAGCCACTCATAAAGGCCAAGCTTAGTTTTAAATGCGGTCTTCCATTGATCACCTTCACACATGCGTATTTGGTGATATCCACTCTTAAGATCAATTTTGGAGAATATAGCGGAACCACAAAGCTCATCGAGCATATCATCAAGACGAGGGATAGGATGGCGATACCGAACGGTTATGGCGTTGATGGGGCGACAATCCATGCAAAGGCGAAGAGTGTTGTCGTGCTTGGGTACCAAGATGACGGGCACGGCACACGGACTCAAGCTCTCGCGGATGTGTCCCGTGGCAAGAAGTTCTTGTATTTGCCGCTCGATCTCCTTTGTTTCTTCGGGGTTGGTACGGTAAGGAGCGCGGTTTGGTAGCGGTGCGCCGGGAATAAGGTCGATGCGATGCTCGATTCCGCGTAGAGGAGGTAGTCCCGGGGGCACATCTTGAGGGAAAACATCTTCAAAGTCCTGCAAAAGAGACAACAAAGAAGGAGGAAGGTTTGTGAAAGTGTTAGTCATAGAAACTTCACCCTTGCATATGAGCACATAGTGGAGGGTGGATGGGTTCTCTCTCAACTCCCTCATTTCTCTTTTTTGGCAAATAGTGTAAGTTTTGTGGGGACTCTCTTGGAAGTATCACTCTCATTTGGCTTGTGGCTCTCACTCACTTTATGGTGGATCTCTCACTCACCACTCATCTCACTAGAAGCTTTCTCTCGCACCGCCCTTTCTTGTGCGGTTGGATGGCGCCTATGGTCATTTGGATGGTTAAAGTCATGTTGAGCCCTTGCTATTGACTTCGCATTTTCGGCAATGACTTGACTCGGTGACATGGGACGAAGGACGAAGGTCTTGTCGTTGTTCTTGAAGCTATAGTAATTTGTTCTTCCATCATGCATAGCACCCTTGTCAAATTGCCATGGACGTCCAAGAAGTAAGTGACAAACGGTCATAGGCACAACATCACAATCAACCGTATCTTCATAGGCTCCGATCTTGAAGGACACTTGCACCATGTGTTGAATCTTGACGGCTCCGGAATCACTTAACCATTGGACATGGTATGGATGTGGGTGCTTCTTGAACTTCAAGTCGAGCTTATCACAAAGTTCTTTGCTCGCTAGGTTGTGGCAACTTCCACCATCTATGATGACCTTGACGGACTTGCCATTGACTCCCGCTCTAGTGTGAAACAAGTTGCATCTTTGGTCTTCTTCTACTTGAACATTGGTGGTTAAAGCTCTTGCCACAACCAAGGAAGGGTCTTTGTTGTCGCCATCACAATATATCTCACTTTCTTCTTCTTGAGCACTTTGCATTGTGGCGACCTTGTTCAAAGCATTGTACTCATCTTCACTCATAGATTCATACTCTCCCATGTCATTGATGATCATGACCTTCTTGTTGGTGCACTTAAAAGATTTGTGCCCTTGTCCGCCGCACTTGTAGCATTGCAAAAGTCTTGTGCCGGACGAAGATCCTTGAGGCGCCTTGGAAGAGTGAGGTACTTTCTTGAAAGGTTGAGGCGCTTGAGATGTCGATGTAGAGACTCTTGGAGGACCTCGAGTGTTCGCTTGAGGAAGAGCTTGTGAAGATGTAGGAGTTGACGAAGAAGGCTTGTTGGCGTAGAATGCCTTTCTTGAGGTATTTGAGCTCTTCAAGCACGTGGCGCTCGGCCTTGGAAGCTTGATGTACTAGCTCAACCAAAGAGGCATATGGTTGGAACTCCACGATCTTCTTGATGGGATAGTTGAGGCCATTCATGAAACGAGCCATGGATTGCTCTTCGTACTCGTTGACATTGGCTCTCATCATGGAGATTTCCATTTGCTTGTAGTACTCGTCAACCGACTTCAAACCTTGCTTCAACTCTTGCAACTTCTTGTATAAGTCTCTAGTGTAATGGCTTGGCACGAAGCGCTTGTGCATTGTTTCTTTCATCTCAACCCAAGTGTCAATTGGTTGTTGGTGGTTAGCGACGCGAGCATCTTGTAGTTGTTCCCACCACAAGAGAGCATACTCTTCAAACTCCATCGAGGCTAAGGCAACCTTCTTTTTGTCGGAGAAGCGTTGCACACGGAAGATCTTGTCAACCTTGAGTACCCATGAGAAGTAAGCTTCCGGATCACTTGTGCCGTAGAACTTGGGTATGTCAAAGCGGACGTTGGTCAAGTCATCATAGTCGTCACGTTGGCCACCACGTGGGAATGCACGTCCACATCTCCTTCGGTTGAGTCCATCACCATTGTGTTGGCTTGACTCGTTATCACTTGACTCGGAGCGTTGGTGTTGGTGACGATCATGAGGAAGCTCTTGACGAGGCGCATGTTGAGGAGGTAGCTCTTGTTGAGGAACGGGTTGCTCGACATTGTTCGCATTGTCATGGTTTTGATGACGTGGCCTTGGAGGATGGCGGGGATGACGTCCTTGTTCACCAAAGTCATTCGCACCCGGAACGCCATTGTCATTAGCCAATGGGTCATGACGATCACGTCGTGGCGGTGGTGGTGATGGTATGCGTGCGCGACGATCATCATTTTGGTGAGGTTGTTCTTGATGCGCATTGGCATTGTTTGCGTGAAGATCATGTGGTTGTTCAACGATAGGAGGAGGTCGTTCATGGGCGTCGCTCCTTGAATCATGTTGACGTTCTTGTCAGGTTCATGACGTCCATGATGTGCTTGTGTCGACCTTGAGGTGCTTCTTGTACGGCTTGAGCATGAAGGAGCTCGTTGTCGCGCAAGGTTGTTGATAGCTTCGGTCATCCGCTCCATGTTCGCATTGATTTGGTTGAAGTTGGCATCATGAGTTTGGAGGCGGCGCTCGTAGCGGCCTAAGCCATCACGAACAAGGTGTCGAAGACCGACGAACTCGGATTGGGTGACATAGCCATGATCACCGCGAACTCCACCATGGATTTCCTCATCCGAGCTTGAGCTTCCGTTTGTACTTCCCCAAAACATCTTGTCAAGAAACAAGTGAGATGTGCGGTAAGGAAAACCAAGACAAACTATATCCCAAGTATAATGTGGCTTGAGAGGAGAGTATCCGGTTCTAACACCCAACACACACACTTATGAGGATAGGAAGGTATGAAGTGGCAAACGAAACAAACAAGCCCGGCGACAAGTATATTGTCAAAGGTAGAGAAAGTCCACAATGATCAAATTACCAAAGAAACTCCAACCACAAAGTATCAAGAAACACACACAAAAGCGAATGATGGGGTTGGGCAACCAAGAGGGCGAGCACTCAAAGGTAGGCAACCTAACGAAGACTACGTGCTCAAATGTCACCCAACACAAGAAGGACGCTAGCTCAATTGCTTTTTGTGGGCAACGGATTTGCACAAGAGTTAACACTCACACTCACTTTGGCGGTTTTCGCTTTGTCGCAACCTACAAGAGATGAAACTTGGCACCACTTGATTCTTTTCTTTTCTCTCTTTTTTTTTTGATTTTTGCTTTTTGACGATGATTCCTTCTCTTTTGCTAGTGCCAAGCTCTCTAACGATACACACTCGCCAATACTTGAAGACAAACACTCAACACGTGCAATGCCTCGCAATGTCACCGAGCTAGTCCAATAGGTTAAGTTGCGCGAAAGGAAGAAGGGCTCACAACGGAAATGATGGTGGGGGAAAAGTCGAGTCCTTGGCGGCGTCGTCACTTGGCGTTGATGAAGTCGCTGCGGAAGCTTGTCGATGTCGTAGACGTGTGGAACACACCAGCGAAGGACCCAAACAACAAAGGAGAAATGCCAAAACGAACCGAGGAAAAGAAAAATTTCTGAAAAATTTGGCCCTGGCGGTAGTACCGCTTAAGCTGGCGGTAGTACCGCTGTCAACTTTTCTGCTCGAATTTTGTGCGATTTTGGGCTCCAAAACTTCCTCGAATCCGTGGGGAAATGGCAAAATTGAGGCTAGGGAACGCAAACAAAGGTGGAGGGGATCCTAAAGCAACAGATCCATGGACAAAAACTACCAAAAACGCAACGAATCGACAGATCGGCTCGAATCAAGGCAAGGCTATTTTTGGTGGAAATTTTCGAATTTCTCAAAAACGAAGAAAAATTTGGTGGATTTCGGTGGAAACACAAATCAAATCCGTGTCAACCTAGAGCTCTGATACCATATGATGCGGGTAGGTCCCGATTTTCACGGATTTGTGCGAAGGGAAGGATGAACACGAAGAACACGCGAAGAACGATGAACACAAAGAGGGGAAATCAAACACACAAGGATAAATAGCAAGTAGCAACCCGGCAAGAATTGACTGGTAACAAATCCCCGAGGGCAGCCCCCAATCCTCCTCTCCCAAGCACACCTTACTCTTAGGATTGTTTGTCCAACTGGTCAATCCAACCAATCCAACCTAGCCACCTAAAGATGGAAGATTAGCAAGTAATCGCAACTACAAGCGGAGCCTTGGTATCCACGCAGGGATCTTCTCCTCAAGAGGAGGCCTTGGTTCATCTCCACATGTGGAGGTCTTGATTCATCTCCATAGGAGGAAAGAGACACTTTGAGAAGAAGGAGCAAGGCTCTACTTTAATTCCCAAATCATAGTCTAACCCTAGGGGTACTTTAAATAGTCTAGGCAACTAGGAGGACGAACGGATAAGGTTTGGTGGCCGAACTGACGAATCTGCTCCCGCACCGGCGGTAGTACCGCTGGCTTAGCCGGTGCTACCGCTGGCGCGGGCATGCGCTGCTTCCTCCCACGCGCCCGGTACCTCCTGGTACCGCTCCTCGTACCGCTGGCGGTACCGGAAGAAGCTGCCGAAGGCCCGATTCGGCGGTAGCGCGGAGCGGCAGCTGCTGGTGCCGCTGACGTGGGCTTGGGCCATCCCACGCTCCCGGTACCGGGCGGTACCGCTGCTGGTACCGCTGGCGTGGTCCTGGTTCTCGCTGACTGGGCCAGGGGCGGTAGTACCGCTTATCCCAGCGGTAGTACCGCCGCCTGGGAGGTTCTTCTCCATCTTCTCTTCTTCCTCTTCATCGCCTTGACTCGATCCTTGTCCATCTTCATGCGTCGCCTCTTGCCATCTTCATAGGGGTCTTCAGGTCCACCAAAGCTGAGCACACACAAGGTATCGGAATGAAGTAGCAACCCATTCAAAGGAGTGTCGAGATCACACATAGATAGGAGTGAATTCACCTTATCATGGAGAGCTTTGACTCTTGCTCTTGTCAATGGGCCATTTGATGGTGTTGGTGTTGTGTGCCTAGGTTGCACTACATCACTCGCGCCACCCGGCGGGCGTCTGGCAGGGCCACCACCGAGCCCGCTGCCAACACCACCAACCCCCGCGGCCGTCCTCGTGCCAGCCGCGCCTCGGGCGCAACACCGCTGAGCCGCGTGTGGAGCACCTCGAGGACGATGACGGCCACCACGACGACCGCTACGACGAAGACGTCGACCACGGGCACGGCGAGGACGCTGAGTCCTCGCATCCGTCCCAGCGCCACAGCGCCTCCACTCTTGGGCGTCCAGCACCCAGCCCGAACACCGCGCTACTCATGGCCGCGGAGCTCTTTCGCTACCGCCCCACCGCCGAAGCGCACGACAACTGGCTCGGCCGCCTCCAGCACCTCGTCGACATCGCAGCGGCGCCGCGCGCAGCTCCGGGGACGTCGCGCTCTCTGGTGCACCACAACTCCGGACGCGCAGGGACTGCCGCGCATGGCGCACCTCCGCCGCCGCCTCCGCTGCCGCCTCCGGCAGGACCGCCTCCAGCTGCGGCCCACAAGGCCGCCTCCCACGTGTCTTCGCCGCGCGATTGCCAAATCGTGCAGCGTACTCCTCTTGACGCGCGGGTGGAAATGGAGCGCCAGAAGGACCTCCAGAAGCGCATCGTCGAGGAAATCAGCCAGGCGGGGCGACAGAACCGCAGAGCTCTTCAGGGCGGCGTTGCCTCGTACGCCAAAGGATGCGCGGCCTTCACCCGCAGCCTGCGTCGCGTCGTCTGGCAACAGAAGTTCAGGCCTGACCTACCCAAGGGCTACGACGGCACGAACAATCCCATCGAGTTCCCGCAGCTCTACACCACCTCCATCCAAGCTGCGGGGGGAGACGACAAGGTCATGGCCAATTGGTTCTCCCACGCCCTCAAGGACTCTGCCTTGTCGTGGCTCCTGAACCTCCCCGAGGACACCATTGACTCGTGGGAGGAGTTCTGCCAGCAGTTCGTTGCAAACTTCAAGGGCACGTACGAGCGCGCCCTCACCTACAACGACCTGCGCTCTGTGCGCCAGAAGCCTGGCTAGACCCTCTGCAGGTACATCCAGCGCTTCAGCCAAGTCCGCAACAAGATCCCGAACATCCCGGACTCGCACGTCATTACGGCCTTCAGAGAGGGCGTCACCAACTGATGTAGTGCAACCTAGGCACACAACACCAACACCATCAAATGGCCCATTGACAAGAGCAAGAGTCAAAGCTCTTCATGATAAGGTGAATTCACTCCTATCTATGTGTGATCTCGACACTCCTTTGAATGGGTTGCTACTTCATTCTGATACCTTGTGTGTGCTCAGCTTTGGTGGACCTGAAGACCCCTATGAAGATGGCCAAGAGGCGACGCATGAAGATGGACAAGGATCGAGTCGAGGCGATGAAGAGGAAGAAGAGAAGATGGAGAAGAACCTCCCAGGCGGCGGTACTACCGCTGGGATAAGCGGTACTACCGCCCCTGGCCCAGTCAGCGAGAACCAGGACCACGCCAGCGGTACCAGCAGCGGTACCGCCCGGTACCGGGAGCGTGGGATGGCCCAAGCCCACGTCAGCGGCACCAGCAGCTGCCGCTCCGCGCTACCGCCGAATCGGGCCTTCGGCAGCTTCTTCCGGTACCGCCAGCGGTACGAGGAGCGGTACCAGGAGGTACCGGGCGCGTGGGAGGAAGCAGCGCATGCCCGCGCCAGCGGTAGCACCGGCTAAGCCAGCGGTACTACCGCCGGTGCGGGAGCAGATTCGTCAGTTCGGCCACCAAACCTTATCCGTTCGTCCTCCTAGTTGCCTAGACTATTTAAAGTACCCCTTGGACTAGATCTAGGGTTAGACTATGATTTGGGAACTAAAGTAGAGCCTTGCTCCTTCTTCTCAAAGTGTCTCTTCCTCCTATGGAGATGAATCAAGACCTCCACATGTGGAGATGAACCAAGGCCTCCTCTTGAGGAGAAGATCCCTGCGTGGATACCAAGGCTCCGCTTGTAGTTGCGATTACTTGCCGATCTTCATCTTACGGTGATTCTATCGGTTGGTTGGATTGACCAATTGGACAAACAATCCTAAGAGTAAGGTGTGCTTGGGAGAGGAGGATTGGGGGCTGCCCTCGGGGATTTGTTACCAGTCGATTCTTGCCGGGTTGCTACTTGCTATTTACCCTTGTGTGTTTGATTTCCCCTCTTTGTGTTCATCGTTCTTCGCGTGTTCTTCGTGTTCATCCTTCCCTCCGCACAAATCCGTGAAAATCGGGACCTACCCGCATCATATGGTATCAGAGCTCTAGGTTGACACGGATTTGATTTGTGTTTCCACCAAAATCCACCAAATTTTTCTTCGTTTTTGAGAAATTCGAAAATTTCCACCAAAAATAGCCTTGCCTTGATTCGAGCCGATCTGTCGATTCGTTGCGTTTTTGGTAGTTTTTGTCCATGGATCTGTTGCTTTAGGACCCCCTCCACCTTTGTTTGCGTTCCCTAGCCTCAATTTTGCCATTTCCCCACGGATTCGAGGAAGTTTTGGAGCCCAAAATCGCACAAAATTCGAGCAGAAAAGTTGACAGCGGTACTACCGCCAGGGCCAAATTTTTCAGAAATTTTTCTTTTCCTCGGTTCGTTTTGGCAATTCTCCTTTGTTGTTTGGGTCCTTCGCTGGTGTGTTCCACACGTCTACGACATCGACAAGCTTCCGCAGCGACTTCATCAACGCCAAGTGACGACGCGCCAAGGACTCGACATTCCCCCACCATCATTTCCGTTGTGAGCCCTTCTTCCTTTCGCGCAACTTAACCTATTGGACTAGCTCGGTGATATTGCGAGGCATTGCACGTGTTGAGTGTTTGTCTTCAAGTATTGGCGAGTGTGTATCGTTAGAGAGCTTGGCACTAGCAAAAGAGAAGGAATCATCGTCAAAAAGCAAAAATCAAAAAAAAAAAGAGAAAAGAAAAGAATCAAGTGGTGCCAAGTTTCATCTCTTGTAGGTTGCGACAAAGCTAAGACCGCCAAAGTGAGTGTGAGTGTTAACTCTTGTGCAAATCCGTTGCCCACAAAAAGCAATTGAGCTAGCGTCCTTCTTGTGTTGGGTGACATTTGAGCACGTAGTCTTCGTTAGGTTGTCTATCTTCGAGTGCTCGCCCTTTGGTTGCCCAACCCCATCATTCGCTTTTGTGTGTGTTTCTTGATACTTTGTGGTTGGAGTTTCTTTGGTAATTTGATCATTGTGGATTTTCTCTACCTTTGACAATATACTTGTCGGCGGGTTTGCTTGTTTCGTTTGCCACTTCATACCTTCCTATCCTCATAAGTGTGTGTGTTGGGTGTTAGAACCGGATACTCTCCTCTCAAGCCACATTATACTTGGGATATAGTTTGTCTTGGTTTTCCTTACCACATCTCACTTGTTTCTTGAGAAAATGTTTAGGGGAAGTACAAACGGAAGCTCAAGCTCGGATGAGGAAATCCATGGTGGAGTTCGCGGTGATCATGGCTATGTCACACAATCCGAGTTCGTCGGTCTTCGACACCTTGTTCGTGATGGCTTAGGCCGCTACGAGCGCCGTCTCCAAACTCATGATGCCAACTTCAACGCAATCAATGCGAACATGGAGCGGATGACCGAAGCTATCAACAACCTTGCGCGACAACGAGCTCCTTCACGCTCAAGCCGTACAAGAAGCACCTCAAGGTCGACACAAGCACATCATGGACGTCATGAACCTCGACAAGAACGTCAACATGATTCAAGGAGCGACGCCCATGAACGACCTCCTCCTATCGTTGAACAACCACATGATCTTCACGCGAACAATGCCAATGCGCATCAAGAACAACCTCACCAAAATGATGATCGTCGCGCACGCATACCATCACCACCACCGCCACGACGTGATCGTCATGACCCATTGGCTAATGACAATGGCGTTCCGGGTGCGAATGACTTTGGTGAACAAGGACGTCACCCTCGTCATCCTCCAAGGCCACGTCATCAAAACCATGACAATGCGAACAATGTCGAGCAACCCGTTCCTCAACAAGAGCTACCTCCTCAACATGCGCCTCGTCAAGAGCTTCCTCATGATCGTCACCAACACCAACGTTCCGAGTCAAGTGATAACGAGTCAAGCCAACACAATGGTGATGGACTCAACCGAAGGAGACGTGGACGTGCATTCCCACGTGGTGGCCACGTGACGACTATGATGACTTGACCAACGTCCGCTTTGACATACCCAAGTTCTACGGCACAAGTGATCCGGAAGCTTACTTCTCATGGGTACTCAAGGTTGACAAGATCTTCCGTGTGCAACGCTTCTCCGACAAAGAAGGTTGCCTTAGCCTCGATGGAGTTTGAAGAGTATGCTCTCTTGTGGTGGGAACAACTACAAGATGCTCGCGTCGCTAACCACCAACAACCAATTGACACTTGGGTTGAAATGAAAGAAACCATGTACAAGCGCTTCGTGCCAAGCCATTACACTAGAGACTTATACAAGAAGTTGCAAGAGTTGAAGCAAGGTTTGAAGTCGGTTGACGAGTACTACAAGGAAATGGAAATCTCCATGATGAGAGCCAATGTCAACGAGTACGAAGAGCAATCCATGGCTCGTTTCATGAATGGCCTCAACTATCCCATCAAGAAGATCGTGGAGTTCCAACCATATGCCTCTTTGGTTGAGCTAGTACATCAAGCTTCCAAGGCCGAGCGCCACGTGCTTGAAGAGCTCAAATACCTCAAGACAAAGGCATTCTACGCCAACAAGCCTTCTTCGTCAACTCCTACACCTTCACAAGCTCTTCCTCAAGCGAACACTCGAGGTCCTCCAAGAGTCTCTACATCGACACCTCAAGCGCCTCAACCTTTCAAGAAAGTACCTCCCTCTCCAAGGCGCCTCAAGGATCTTCGTCCGGCACAAGACTTTGCAATGTACAAGTGCGGCGGACAAGGGCACAAATCTTTTGAGTGCACCAACAAGAAGGTCATGATCATCAATGACATGGGAGAGTATGAATCTATGAGTGAAGATGAGTACAATGCTTTGAACAAGGTCGCCACAATGCAAAGTGCTCAAGAAGAAGAAAGTGAGATCTATTGTGATGGCGACAACAACCCTTCCTTGGTTGTGGCAAGAGCTTAACCACCAATGTTCAAGTGAAGAAGACCAAAGATGCAACTTGTTTCAACAAGAGCGGGAATCAATGGAAAGTCCATCAAGGTCATCATAGATGGTGGAAGTTGCCACAACCTAGCGAGCAAAGAACTTTGTGATAAGCTCAACTTGAAGTTCAAGAAGCACCCACATCCTTACCATGTGCAATGGTTGAGTGATACCGGAGCCGTCAAGATTCAACACATGGTGCAAGTGTCCTTCAAGATTGGAGCCTATGAAGATACGGTTGATTGTGATGTTGTGCCTATGAACGTTTGTCACTTACTCCTTGGGCGTCCATGGCAATTTGACAAGGGTGCTATGCATGATGGACGAACAAACTACTATAGCTTCAAGAACAACGACAAGACCTTCGTCCTTCGTCCCATGACACCAAGTCAAGTCATCGCCGACAACGCCAAGACATTGCAAGGGCACAACAAGATCGTTCGTCTAGTGAGATGAGTGGTGAGCGAGAGACCCACCATAAAGTGAGTGAGAGCCACAAGCCAAATGAGTGTGACACTTCAAAGAGAGTTCCCACAAAACTTACACTATTTGCCACAAAGAGAGAGATGAGGGAGTTGAGAGAAAACCCATCCACCCTACACTATGTGCTCATATGCAAGGGTGAAGTTTCTATGACTAACACTTTCACAAACCTTCCTCCTTCTTTGTTGTCTCTTTTGAAGGACTTTGAAGATGTTTCCCTCAAGATGTGCCACCGGGACTACCTCCTCTACGCGGAATCGAGCACCGCATCGACCTTGTTCCCGGCGCACCGCTACCAAACCGCGCTCCTTACCGCACCAACCCCGAAGAAACAAAGGAGATCGAGCGGCAAATACAAGAACTTCTTGCCATGGGACACATCCGCGAGAGCTTGAGTCCGTGTGCCGTGCCCGTCATCTTGGTACCCAAGCACGACAACACTCTTCGCCTTTGCATGGATTGTCGCCCCATCAACGCCATCACCGTTCGGTATCGCCATCCTATCCCTCGCCTTGATGATATGCTCGATGAGCTTTGTGGTTCCGCTATATTCTCCAAAATTGATCTTAAAAGTGGATATCACCAAATACGCATGTGTGAAGGTGATGAATGGAAGACCGCATTTAAAACTAAGCTTGGTCTTTATGAGTGGCTCGTCATGCCATTTGGTCTTTCCAATGCACCTTCTACTTTATGCGTCTCATGAATCATGTTTTGCGTCCTTTATTGGCAAATTTGTTGTGGTATACTTTGACGACATCCTTATTATAGCAAGTCTTTGGAAGAGCACACTTCTCATGTTGCTCAAGTTTTGTTGGTTCTTCGCAATGAAAAGCTTTATGCAAATCTTTCTAAGTGCACTTTTGCCACCAACAAACTTGTTTTCTTGGGTTTTGTTGTTTCTTCGGATGGAGTTGAAGTTGATGATGCAAGATACAAGCAATTCGGACTTGGCCTTTTCCGACATCACTTGAGGAGTTGAGACGTTTTCTTGGTTTTGCCGGATTTTACCGCCGTTTCATCAAGGATTTTTCCACAATTGCTTGCCCCCTCCATGAACTTACAAAGAAGAATGTACCTTTCATTTGGGGCAATGCACATGATTTTGCTTTCAATGAGCTCAAACGGTTATTAACCGAAGCACCACTCCTTGCCCTTCCGGATTTCTCTAAGACATTTGAGATTGAATGCGATGCAAGTGGATTGGGCATTGGTGGAGTGCTTATGCAAAATGGTAGACCCATCGCATACCATAGTGAGAAACTAGATGGAGCTCGCTTGAATTACCCCATTTATGACAAAGAGTTATTTGCTTTGGTTCGTGTTTTGGATGTGTGGCAACATTACCTTCGTCCTAAGGAATTTGTCATTCATTCCGACCATGAATCCTTGAAATATTTGAAAAGTCAAACAAATTTGAACAAAAGACATGCTAAGTGGGTTGAGTTCATTGAGTCTTTCACTTTTGTAATCAAATACAAGAAAGGTAAAGACAATGTGGTCGCGGATGCTCTATCCCGCAAGGCCAACCTACTTACACGTCTTGACATTAGTGTCTTGGGTTTGGATGAGATTAAAGAGTTGTATGCTACCGATGCTTTCTTTGGAGACATTTTCGCTCAATGTTCGGAGCACAAAGGAATTGGTGATTTCTATTTGCACAAAGGTTTCTTGTTTAAGGCTAACAAACTATGTATACCCGAGTCTTCGCTTCGTTTGGTCCTTTTGAAGGAATCTCATGGAGGATCACTCATGGGTCATTTTGGACGTGACAAGACCTTTGCGATGCTCTCCACAAACTACTATTGGCCAAGGATGTACCGGGATGTGAACCGCTTGGTGCGACGATGTTCAACATGTCTCAAAGCTAAGTCTACTCTAAACTCTCATGGTTATACACACCTTTGCCTATTCCACATCACCCATGGTCCGATATAGCTATGGATTTTGTCTTAGGACTCCCACGCACTAAAACAAACAAGGATTCCATCTTTGTCGTCATTGATCGCTTCTCTAAAATGGCACACTTTATACCTTGCAACAAGAGCGACGATGCTTCACACATTGCTACTTTGTTTTTCAGGGAAATCGTCCGTCTTCATGGAGTGCCCAAGACCATTGTGTCGGATCGTGACACCAAGTTCGTGAGCTATTTTTGGAAGACTTTGATGGCCAAGATGGGAATCAAGCAACTATTCTCCACCGCATACCACCCTCAAACCGATGGCCAAACCGAAGTGGTGAACCGAAGCCTTTCCACACTCCTTCGTGTGTTGATCAAGCCTAACTTGAAGAATTGGGAAGAGTGCATCCCACACGCCGAGTTCGCCTACAATCGAGCACTACATCGCGCAACAAAGAGAACACCCTTTGAGGTCGTCTATGGCTACAACCCCTACACCGCGCTCGACATGCTACCACTTCCACTCCGTGAGCAAGTCAACATGGACTTCGACAAGCGTGCCGCTTACATGAAGAAACTACACGAAGACACAAGGGCCACGCTTGAGAAGCACAACGAAGACCATACTACGAAGATGAACAAGAACAAGCGCCCCATGATCTTTGAAGAAGGAGACCTTGTTTGGCTACATCTACGCAAGGACCGCTTCCCCGATGAGAGAAAGTCTAAGCTCGCGCCAAGAGGAGATGGCCCTTTCAAGGTTATCGAGCGCATCAACGACAATGCATACAAGATCGACATATCCAAGTCCAAGTACGGCGTTCATGACACCTTCAACGTTGCCGACATCTCACCTTACTTTGGAAACCCAAGTGATGATGAGGACGAAGAGTCGAGGACGACTCTTTTCCAAGGGGGGGAGATGATGTAGTGCAACCTAGGCACACAACACCAACACCATCAAATGGCCCATTGACAAGAGCAAGAGTCAAAGCTCTCCATGATAAGGTGAATTCACTCCTATCTATGTGTGATCTCGACACTCCTTTGAATGGGTTGCTACTTCATTCCGATACCTTGTGTGTGCTCAGCTATGGTGGACCTGAAGACCCCTATGAAGATGGCCAAGAGGCGACGCATGAAGATGGACAAGGATCGAGTCAAGGCGATGAAGAGGAAGAAGAGAAGATGGAGAAGAACCTCCCAGGCGGCGGTACTACCGCTGGGATAAGCGGTACTACCGCCCCTGGCCCAGTCAGCGAGAACCAGGACCACGCCAGCGGTACCAGCAGCGGTACCGCCCGGTACCGGGAGCGTGGGATGGCCCAAGCCCACGTCAGCGGCACCAGCAGCTGCCGCTCCGCGCTACCGCCGAATCGGGCCTTCGGCAGCTTCTTCCGGTACCGCCAGCGGTACGAGGAGCGGTACCAGGAGGTACCGGGCGCGTGGGAGGAAGCAGCGCATGCCCGCGCCAGCGGTAGCACCGGCTAAGCCAGCGGTACTACCGCCGTGTGGGAGCAGATTCGTCAGTTCGGCCACCAAACCTTATCCGTTCGTCCTCCTAGTTGCCTAGACTATTTAAAGTACCCCTTGGACTAGATCTAGGGTTAGACTATGATTTGGGAACTAAAGTAGAGCCTTGCTCCTTCTTCTCAAAGTGTCTCCTTCCTCCTATGGAGATGAATCAAGACCTCCACATGTGGAGATGAACCAAGGCCTCCTCTTGAGGAGAAGATCCCTGCGTGGATACCAAGGCTCCGCTTGTAGTTGCGATTACTTGCCGATCTTTCATCTTACGGTGATTCTATCGGGTTGGTTGGATTGACCAATTGGACAAACAATCCTAAGAGTAAGGTGTGCTTGGGAGAGGAGGATTGGGGGCTGCCCTCGGGATTTGTTACCAGTCAATTCTTGCCGGGTTGCTACTTGCTATTTACCCTTGTGTGTTTGATTTCCCCTCTTTGTGTTCATCGTTCTTCGCGTGTTCTTCGTGTTCATCCTTCCCTCCGCCAAATCCGTGAAAATCGGGACCTACCCGCATCACCAACCATAGGATGCTCGAGAAGCTCGGCATCCACGATACCCTCTCCTCCGTGGTGAAGCTCTTCGACATCGCAGACAAGTGCGCCAAGGCAAAAGAAGGCCTCCTCTTCGTCAAGGTGGGCTCAACAGACGACCCTGTCGAGGGATCCAAGACCCAGAAGAGGCGTGATGAGACAAAGCGCAAGCGTACCGCTGTTCTAGCGGCTGAGCCCGACAAGCCAAGTCATACTACATCCTCGAGGGAGACCTGTACCGCAAGCGCCCAAATGGAATTGCACTCAAGTGCGTCCCCCCCGAGGAAGGCCGCATGCTGATCAGAGACATTCACAGCGGAGATGTGGCCACCATTCCTCTGCATGCACCCTTGCAGGCAAGGTCTTCAGGAGCGGATTCTACTGGCCCCAAGTGCTTCAAGATGCTACCACCATCGTCCGGTCTTGCGATGCGTGCCTGTTCCACGCCAAGCAAGTCCATCAGCCAGCACTGGGACTCCAAACCATCCCGCTCTCCTGGCCTTTCGCGGTCTGGGGGCTAGACATCTTGGGCACCTTCCCGAGATCACAAGGGGGCTACCGTTTCCTCTTCGTGGCCATCAACAAGTTCACCAAATGGTCAGAGGTTGAAGCGGTGCGCAGCATACCGGCCAGAGCAGCAGTAAAATTCATCAGAGGCCTGGTCTGCCGTTTTGGTGTGCCAAATCGCATCATCACCGACAATGGCTCACAGTTCACCAGCGGCATCTTCAGGGCCTACTGCGAGAGCCTTGGCACCAAGCTCTGCTTCGCCTCGGTGGCTCACCCACAGAGCAACGGCCAAGCCGAGCGAGCAAATGCTGAGGTCCTCAAGGGACTCAAGACAAGAAGCTTCAATCGCCTCAAGGGCTACGGCAAGGGCTGGATAGACGAACTCCCGTCCGTGCTCTGGTCCATCCGCACGAACCCCACGAAGCCCACTGGTGAGACGCCATTTGCCCTCGTGTATGGAGCTGAAGCAGTCCTCCCCACAGAGATCAAGCATGGATCCCCACGGGTCCTTGCCTTCAATGAGGATGACCAGGAGACCTCCACAACAACGACCTGCTGCTCCTCGACAGGCTATGCCGCCGTGCCGCCCTCAGGGCCGCAAAGTACCAGCAGGACCTGCGACGCTACCACAGCCCCACATACGCCCACGCACTCTAGAGACTGGTGACCTCGTCCTCAGGAGAATCCTCTCCAGGGAAGGTCTCCACAAGCTCTCGCCCATGTGGGAAGGCCCCTACATGGTCGCACACATCGCCAGGCCCGGCGTGGTACGCCTCGAAACGGAGGACGGCATCCCGGTCAAGAACCCATGGAACATCGCGCATCTACGCAAGTTCTACCCGTGATCATAGTCACGCCAGACATTTTTTGTCTCTAGAGGGAAGCACACAACTTCACCTCCAAGCTTCACAAAAGCTTCTCCTCCCGAGGGCCAGCCCCTTCGAGCTCTCCCATAACGTGCCGCCGCAGGCCGTGAAGAGTCTCAGCCACTGAATGTGGTCCCCATGCCTCGACATGGAAAACTTTATCTTGGCAATACCAAGTGTAATGAACCAATTCGTTTCTCAATGAAACATTGCGCTGAGGCGCCGCTGTGTAGTATTTTGGTGGTGAGTTTTACTTTCATCATTTTAGTTCATTCGCGCTCATATTTCCCCATGCGCATCTCGCGAGCGGGGCTGAGTACGGTGACTGTGCCTCGAGAGCACCCCAGCAGCACCGCAAAATCCAAAGGATCCGAGCTCTAACACGTGAGCACGCTCTCACGCCTGTTACCTCACCAAAGAGCTCTGGCCCAAGGGCTTGCTCCTGAACACGCCACCTCACCAAAGGACCTTGGTGCTTACTCTCCTCGCGAGATACAAATGAGGAAACCTATAAGCGCGCATGAGTTTTACTACCGTGTACTTGCTTTGGGTTTGACTCTCTAACCAACACAGGGAACAAGAGTCCCCCCAAGCTCGTGAAGCCAAGCTCCGGCCTCAAGAGGAAAGCGCACCATCAGGGAAACCACTGCCCTCTACGAGGCCAAAGTCTCGCAAAGCTAAGTCCAGCGCTCACGCCTCAGGAGTTTTTTCCTCTCTCTCACGAGTATCTGTCGTCCCTCGAGCGGGTTTTTTCTCCCTCACACTTCATGGACTGCTTGCGCGTCAAAGGGGGGCCCTCGAGCACCGCGACTCGAGAGCCCTTACCTCTCTAAGCCTTAAACACCCCCCGGCCTTGCCGAGTCAAAGCTCCGGCATACCGCAGTGGCGGAGTCATAGCACAAAGAGATGGGTCCTGACGATGTAGAGCGAAAAAAGACATGGAACATGGATGAAAGGCCCATCGAGGGACACACACACACACATAGTGCACACGTTAAAGTGTCTTATAAACTAGAATGAAATGAAACAAGTCTTAAAACAAAGATAGCTGCGCCCAAGCGCGTCTTGTTGCAGGAGCGGCCTAGGCAGAGGCATCGCCATCACCATCCTCCTCAGCCTCCTCTTCAGCTTCTTCTTCGGCGCCTTCCTCCTCCTCAGCGGCCTGCTCCGCCTCGACCCTCTTGAAGCAGTTGACGAATCGTTGACCTCCTCCCGAACCAAGTTGGAGAGGTCCAGGGCTTGGTCCGCCTCGACAGGCTCGGTCACGGACTCGAAGTTGAAGCCGGGATGAAGACGCTGAAGGTTGGCGAAGACGCGATCGATCGCCACCGTCAAGAGCTTGCGGCACTCTTCATCGACAACGTCGCCCATCTCCGCCACAGGGCCCTCGAGCGTGGTGAAGAGCTGGTCGAAGTAGGCGAGATACGCGGCAGCATCGGCATTCCCATGGACGGGAACCGCAGGGGCGTCCACTCCCAGGTTCGCCGCAAGGGTGTTCCCCCGAGCCACCAAGGACTTGAACATGCGCTCCCGCTGCTGCGTCAAGACCCGTGCCGCCTGCACGTGGTGCTCAGCCTCAGCACGCTCCACGGCAGGGCCCACCTGCGCGGTCAACTCCTTCATATCAGCCATCAGGGAGGCAAGATCTTGCTCTGCACGCTCTTGAGCCTCTTCCGCGCGGCGACGACCATCCCTGGCGCGCCTCACCTGGGAGTTCAGGCTGGCGTTCAGTCGCTCCAGCTGAAGGATGCGGGCGTTGTGGTCCGCGCGTTTCTTCTTGAAGCGGTCCTCCTGCTTCTTAAATTTCCCGGCGTAATCTTCGGCGACGGCAGCGCGATACTCCTTCTGCTTGGCGACGGCCTCCCTCTCAGCCTCTTCCTTCCTCTCGGCGAGCTTTTGGTTGGACTTCTCTACAAGCTTTTTGTGCCTGGCCACTTCCTCACCGTGCTTGCCTATGGCCTCGGCCAGATTGCCCTCCCGCGCCTTGAGATCCGCGCGCTGCGTGGACAGCTCCCTGTCGACCTGCAGCTGCTGCTCCTCGCGCTTGAGCGCCTCCGCCTCGTGCGCCGCCAGTGCTTGCTCGCGGGCGTCCAAGGACACGCAGTGTTGGCCCAAGGATTTTCACGCGGCCTCAGACTCTGCGGCGAACTTCTTCTCGCGGTCAGCAAGCTCTTGGCGGTGGGCGGCCGGCGTGGTCTCGAGAGCCACGCGCTCCGAGGCTGCAGCTTGGCGTTCCGCCATGGCCGCCTCGCGATCTTTGGCCGCGGCCTGGCGCTCTGCCTGGAGTGGCTCCAGGGTCTCTTGAGCCTCGCGCACCGCGCTCTCGCGGACTTCCTTGGCGAAGCGCAGCGCCTCCTCACGCTGCGCCTGCATGGCCTCGTCGCCGTGGCGACAGCGCTCCACGGTCTCAAAGAAGCGGGTCCAGGCCTTCTCGAGTTCATCATACTTTCTGGCGAGCTCGGCCTCCTCGAGAGCGAGTTGGGCCTCCAGTCCGTCCAGCGCATCCCTCGCCAGGCGGAAAGCGGAGCTGCGGCGAGCGCCGCTCCAGTTCCTGCCGCCCAGGACCAAAGCCCAGGAGCTCCCGTGAGGCATGGAGGCTCCCACATCTGCACTAGGTTCAGGGGCAGAGAACTCCATGCTTCGGCCAGGGTCGACTCTGGCCTGGGAGCTCTGGAGCGAGCTCTCTCCACCACTTGCGTCGCGGGCATCAGCGCCTTCGCCTTCCAGCGGCGCCTCCTCTCGGGTTTCAGGGGCTGGGGAAGATTGCCCAGCCGTCGTCAAGTCCGCCATAGCCGTGCCGGCAGCGGCCTCAGAAGAAGCTGCCGCCCCCTCAGTTTCTGCACTTGGCGGGGGCGGAGGAGGAATGTTCTCCTCCATCTCGACATCGGCGCCTTCCCTCACCGGCGTGCCGCTCCCCATCGCCGCCGCGGCGATCTCCCCCTGCCGCTCCGGTGGAGTGACGAGGCGTGGCGGTGATGGCGTCCTCTCCACCGTCCCCTCCTCGAGGCGCTCCTCTGCAGTAGGAGACGAAGCAGCTGCCTCGACAAGAGGCACAACCACCACAGGCCCTGTGGCCTCCTCTGCCACAAGCCTCGTGGCCTCCTCCGCAGCTGGCTCCGTGGCCTCCGTCACCACGGGCCTGGCAACCTCTTCAGCTGAGGGCACCACAGGCCCCTCAGTGGCTGTCGTGGCGGCGCCCCACACCTCCGCAGAATTACGGAGCCTACGGCGCTTCGCCGTCACCAAATCCCTGACAAGCAATCAAGAAAGGTCGTCAAGAGGGGAACAAGGGTATTTTCATAAGAAGTGAAAACAGACAAGGGAGTCAATCCTTACCCAGATGACTTGGCGCGGGAGTCAACCCACACCGTGTTTGACGACCTCCATGGCCTTGACGACGTGGCACCGGACCCCTCGAGGGCTGTGGGGACCCCGGACTAGCTGTCCGAAATACCCGATTATGCTTAACACAACGATCCCGTGATCAGTCTGTCGATGCACATAATCCGAATTGGATACCAAAGTTTATATCCATTACAATACCGAATAAAAAGTCTTGCATAAATGGTCATTTAGACCCAGTCTTACATAGGTGCCTTCATGGGCCAAACCAAAATATCAGCGGAAGCTACGGCGTAGTAGACATCATATTCTAACGACGACGACCCGACAGGCAGCTGACTTGTGGAGATCCTTAGTTTGCGTAGAAGTCACCATACTCCTGCTCGGCGTAGTGCTCCTCCTCGTAGTCTGGCTAGGACAATAGACAGGGACGAAACCAATATGAGTACATTTGAATGTACTCGCAAACTACCCCAACATCAGTATGCACTAGTTTTATTTTAACTTACAACTTTTATTGATTTAAAACATCTCTATATCTTTATTGAAAAAGGTAAGAAGAGTTTTATAACTATCTTTAAAAGAAAACACCATCTCAGTTGTTTCTCAAAAACCCCTCCTTTTCATGACCATGGCTCACCATGGTCCATTTATTCCAACAACTCATACCACTCCATTTGGTATAGTTGTGTAACACCCTCACCATTTCCATTTCTTTTAAACTTAAAAGCTTTTCCAAAAATTTGCACAAGATCTTAGGACAGCCTCCCAATTGTCCATATCCGAGGACTCGGCTATTCGAATAGTTTTGACCCTCTGCAGAGGTAGCACGCTTTTATCCCACATCCATCCGGTAACTCATCGTGTCAGCCACGTCCCGCCATACAAGGTGTATGCGAAGTTGAGCCACCGACCCTAGCCTCTCCTTTGCTCATGCTAGTATAGGATCCTACCCATATGATAGTTCCCACCAACACTCAGTCCGGTCCCCGTCGGCAACCCTAAGTGTGAGGACTCATATGTTTTTCCCGGCGACCACATTTATGAAGTCTTCAATCCTCCTCCTTATCTTTCCATAGAGTTTGAGCGAGGACCCAGGTCAGGGGAGTTCTCCAAACCATCCCCTCATGCATAACAGAGTCATCTCGTCGATGAGGTATCCCATACTAATAAGAGCAAATTATATGACTAAGCCCGTTCCCATATGGGGGTAAATGTGGTCGCACAGATTAAGATTGGTTGTCATAGTACTAGGACACTGTGCATTTTTCATAAACATTCCCATTTTTCCATTTCTCCACTTCAACACCGACATCTCGGTATTCCATAACCACACAAGTATTTCAAAGGAGTTTTGAGTAAACAACATTTATTTTCCCATCCTATAATTTTATATCAACTATCTTATACTTCTACATAGGTGGCAAAATAGTTTTCATGTACTTGTAAAAAGGTTTTCAAAATCATTGATAATTTTGAATAACTCATGTGACAAAATAGATGTATGTAAATGCAAGCTCAGTGAAGTAGCTTGCCTTGCTCGGCAAAGTTCTCAGGTGCTTGTGCTTGCTGATCAAGGTATTCCCCCTCCTCGTAGACTTCGGCAACGTTCTCGTCTAAACGTCAAACAAGCAATGCAAACAATTACTAAACTACTCAAGCAAGTATCACAACATATCAATCACAAACATCACAAATAGCTACTGCACACATCAAACCATACAATTTGGTTTCAAAATAATTGAATGAAATATCATTTATTTATGTTCAAAAATATGGCAGAAACTTGTGGATCATGTTTAATTGCACAACTTGAGTTCTGTTGGTCACAAAAATACAAACTAAATTTCTTTAGAAAGCTACTGATGTGTAGAAGACAACACAATTTGATTTGGATCCATTGGAGTTACCAAACTCCCTACACAATTGTTTGAATCCAGTAACTTAATAACAAGTTTTAGCTACCAATTAAATTCTGTTGATCCTAAAATTATATCCTTTTAGGGGTAACTAAACATGACTAAATGTGACCTAACAAAATTGGTCCTAATTCATTGGGTTAACCATTAAACATATTTAAATGTTTGAGTGCAGAAGGGTGTTCAAACTTCATCTTCATACTAAACAATTAATAATGCACAAATAATTCTACCAAAATTAGGTAAGCTAATAAATGGCAGTACTAAGCTAGCAAAATTGGTTTGGAATTATTTGGACTAGCAGAGTATCAGAAACAAACAAGTTTAGAATTTAAACCTTCTGTAGTATTTTTAATAATACTTTTTATATATTTAATTAAATGACATGATACCACTTGTGTTAGTTAAACAATTTCATAAGCTTTCCAGAACAATTGAGTTTGATTTATTTGGATTCCTAAATCTAGAGATATCGAATTTCTAAAATGGGTCCAGTACTGAATTCACAGAGAAAACTAAATTCGAAAATCTAACTGCTCTGGATAATGTTGAAAAGTATGACAGGTGGGGCCCTTCTGTCAGTGACTCAGTGCACGCAGGAAAATTAATAAAACGCTGACGGGTGGGGCCAGCCCGTCAGCCTAACACCTAACGAAGAGGTAAGTCACCGTTGGATCTAGATCCAACGGTCCAGATTTAAAGACATCGGCGGCGACCTTATTCTGGCGGCGCCGCCGCGCCGGCGGCACGGTGGTGGATGGATCCTCACCTAGGGGGCTCGGAAGACGCGGGGAAGGTGCTGGAGAACGGCGGAGGCTCGAGGAAGGCGGCGGTGAGAGTTGTACTTGCTGGGGAGGCTCCAGTCGACGGCGGCGAGGTCTCGAACTTCCACGGCCACGGCACGAACTCCGGCGAAGCTTCTACGGCGCGCCTGTGCACGAAACAACGGAGAAAAGGGCTCGGGTGAGTGCGGTGATGATGGAGAGCAAGGTGGAGGGGTCAGAGAGGGAAATGGGGCAGCAGCACGGCACGGCCGTGTCGTCGTCCACCTTCGGAGGCGGCGGAGCGTCGAGGAAGCTCACGGGCAGCTGGAGCTTCGAGGGAGTGGCTCCGCCCTCCTGGCGGTGCACTGAGGAGTGGAGAGGGGTGGAGGCAGTGGTGCGGGGTGTGGAGAGTTCGGGCGCGAGGTGGGGTATTTAACGGCGAGCACGGGTCCATGGTGGTCCGGGCGCAGGAGAGCTCCAGGGGCGACGTGCTCTCGCCGTAGGGGCGGTGGAGGTGCGGCTACGATGTGGGAGTGGCAGGGAGCAAGGTCGAGTGCGTGTCGACGAGCGGAGCGAGCTCGCGAGTGGGACGGCCAGGGAACGCTCGGGCGGTGCGCGGCGCGCACTGCACACGGCGTCACTCCGGCGAGGGCGGGTTCCTGCGGGCTGCGGTGTGGCCAGAGAGGGGCAGCGAGGTGAGGGAGAGCGGGGGGGGGGGGCACGGAGCTGAGCAACGCGGCGTCGCCACGCCACGGCCACTTGCGCGACATGGCGCGTGCACGCCGGAGCGTGTCCCCTCCGAAGCTTCTCCTCGACGCCAACCTCCCCTCTTCGATTTCTTGAGCGCGGCGAGGTCGGTGAAGCCAGAGGGATCGAGTGCTGGCATCAATTCGACGAACAACACACGAATTCGATCGATTTGATTTCGGGTTTGGATGAATTGGGGAAGAACACAGTGCATGGGTGCAAGGTGTTCGATGAAATGATTGAACCAAATTTGAATTTGAATTTCTGAAATTTATTTTCATAATTTGCTTCACCAATTCAAATGTAGGTTTGTGGTGCTGTGGTGCAATTTAATTGACAAGTTTTGCACCACACACTTTGTGATTTTAAAAGATAAAGAAAGGTTTTTGGAATTTTAAATTTAGAATTTTGAAAATATATTTGGAGAGGGAAAAGTATAGGAATAAAATTGAGAGTGATTAAACATCACTCCTCTGAATTTTATTTTGAAAGGAATTAATTTCTCACTTGGAGAATTTTGTGTGACACTTGTCACACTATTTTTATTGCTTTGCTTTTTATTTTATTTCTTTTCTTTTCTTCATGTTTTTATTTAGGGCAAGCAACACACAATTAGCAAGAAATAAATAACACAAGCAACAATAAGAGATCAACACATATAATTTAGCAAAAGTTTTTGTTGGCTCTCATTTTTGGAATAATAATACTTATATTAATTTTTGGGATGTTACAAGGGCTGCCTCAGCTTTCCTCTTGAGAGGGGTGCCCGTCGGACTTTTGGCGGCCCTGTCGTGGCTAACCTTGGAGCGGGGCTCGCAGCGTCCCACTGCGGCCTCCTGGTCGCTGTCTTCCTTCCCTCCGCGGCTTGGTGAGAAGGAACCACAAGGAAATCCTCATCCCCGCTGGACGAGATCTCCAGAACCTCTTCCTCGGGAGGCGCAAGCTTCGAGGAGCTCGCCTCTCCTGCCGAAGGATTCGCCCCTCCAGAGGCGACGCCCAGATCGGCGTCAGACGCGGCGCGTGGCTCTGCGGTCCAGTCTTCTTCCACCACGGGTGCCGCGGCCTCCTGCTTTTCCTCCCCCGCCAGACCTTGAGGGGTGAACTCCGGCATCAGCTCCAGGATCGCGAGGCGCTTCTTCGGAGTGAGCTCATGGAGAGGCCTCGCAAGTTCACTGCGCGGCAAAGGAACGTCCGAGGCGGTGAAGACGATGCCCATGATGGAGGCAATGACGTCGGGGGTGTGGGAGCTGCAGTGCAGCCGCATCGGGTCCGCCGGGCCTGAGTACATCCACGCCGGCTTCGTGTGCTTCTGGAGAGGAGCGATACGGCGCCTCACGAAGTCTTCAGCAACCATCTGCCTCGTGAGGCCAGCTTCGCGGACGAGCCTCATGCGCGCGACCAAGTCAGCAATCTTCGGGCTTTGGAAGGCCGCGTTTGACCAGTTCGAGTTCTTCAGCGGCGGCGCCTCAGGGACGTCGAAGAAGGAGTTCTGCGTCTTGGCGTCCATGATGAACCACCGCTGGCGGAAGTCGTCCACCTTCTTCGTCACCCGCGTGACGGGCTTGTCGCCGTCCCAGGACATGGGGATGTAGATGCCTCCCATCCCATCCGCAATGCGGAAGGACACGCAACCAGATCGCTCGCCGGGCGCCGTGGAGCGGAGCGCGTAGAAGCTCCGGAAGAAGGCCACGGAAGGCATCACACCCAAATACGCCTCGCAAAGATATGCGAAAATGGCGAGGATCAAGATGGAGTTGGGGTGCAGATGCAGAAGCTGGATCTGGTAGAAGGCCAGAACCTCCTCCAAGAAAGGGGAAAATGGCGGCACCAGGCCAGCAAAAATGGTCTGGAAGAAAATGGGTACAGCCCCGCCGCGAGCTTGCCAAAGCGCGTCGCCTTGAGAACGCTGGCGCCGTGCTCGTTGTTCTTGCCCGCGGCCATCAGCCTGATTTTGTCCAGCGCCTCCGCCGTGTGGATGTGGGTCCCCACCAGCGCCGGCGCGAACTCGTCCTCCTGTTGCGCCCCAGCAGGCTTGTTCACCGTCGCCGCTTTGTCCTTCTTAGGACTCATGGTCGATGAAGGAAGGGCGGCGGAGAAGCTCGGTGAAGGAGGAAGAGCGCCGGGACGAAGAAGCGCAGAAGTCAAGAGCAAGGAGACGTGCGCGCAAATGATGCAGTAACTGCTGCCTGAACCGGCGCTGCAGGCTTTATATCACCTCAGGGCAGTTACCACGACGTGGTGGGTCCCCCCACTACGCCCATGATCTCCGAAGAGAACGTGTCGTCGCGGCTCAACTGCCCTACACGTGTCTCGGGCCGGCCGGACACTTTGGGCCCATGACGATTCGCCTGCATCCACGGACTACATCGTGCCCATCATGGGCCCGGGGGCTACTGTTGGCCCAGTAAGAACCATGGTGTGCTGGGTCTATCCTCCGCAGCCCTCGACACTCGATGGCTAAATTTCGCTAAGGACCAAGCCTACGGCTTGGGGAGACTCGCGAGGCGATTCGCCTCGCGAAGGCTTAGGAGGCAGCAGAGGCCTGCGGAGGCTTTCCTCACTGCTGCCCCCACTTCAAGGTGATCTCCCTGGAGAGAGGTCAACGTCGAATCCTCCACAGGGCACCCCAACCCTCGTGGGGATTCCTTCGCTGCAGAGCGCACATGGGCTCTGCAGCGGCCACAGAGTGACGCGCACCTCTGCGCGCGGTGACGACGACGCCGCAGTTGCCGTTTTGGTGATTAAAGGAGTCAACAAAGCTGTGCCATGCGCACCGGACTACAAGGATTTCCTCTTTGGTGATAAAGGGACCGGCCGGCGCTACGCTCCACGGCCGACGTCACCGTGGGCACCCCCACGTTCCTCTGCAGCCCCAGCTGGCCGTCCTGCATGGACGGTGGTTTCTTTGCCACAGGCATCAGCTTTACGCCCATGGACCGCGTCCATGGACAGCTGGGCTGCGGTGCACCGTGCTCCCCCTTCTGTCGCCATGTGGTAGCCCTTCCGCGGCGCAAGCGCAGGGAAGAGGCCCGGGGCGCCTATAAAAGGAGGAGGTGCACCACCGTAGCAAAGGATCGCATTCCAGTCTAGTTTAGCTACCTACGCGCAAGGAAGAAGAAGACTACTGTTTCCCCTTCCTTGTGCACACCATTGCCAAAAGAGAGCCCTCGGCAAGCTCATTGTACTGTAACTTCCATAGCAGTGCAATACAGTCAAGCAGGAGTAGCGGTATTACCTCCACACGAGGGCCGTGAACCTGGGTACGGGCTGGTGTTCATCTCTGTCGTGATGTCCCTCCTCATGCTCGACGAGCACCGTCGCCCTGCAGGATGAGGGTTGTTTGACCAACGTGTTCAGCCCATACACGAACTCTCTTCGTGAGCTTGACTATCCCTGTTTCGCGGGAGTCATTCTCCGACATATTTGAAAAGTCAAACAAATTTGAACAAAAGACATGCTAAGTGGGTTGAGTTCATTGAGTCTTTTACCTTTGTAATCAAATACAAGAAAGATAAGGACAATGTGGTCGCGGATGCTCTATCCCGCAAGGCCAACCTACTTACATGTCTTAACATTAGTGTCTTGGGTTTGGATGAGATAAATGAGTTGTATGCTACCGATGCTTTCTTTGGAGACATTTTCGCTCAATGTTCGGAGCACAAAGAAATTGGTGATTTCTATTTGCACCAATGTTTTTTGTTTAAGGCTAACAAACTATGTATACCCGAGTCCTCGCTTCGTTTGGTCCTTTTGAAGGAATCGCATGGAGGCGTGTCTTAATGGGACACTTTGGACGTGACAAGACCTTTGCAATGCTCTCCACAAACTACTATTGGCCAAGGATGTACCGGGATGTGGACCGCTTGGTGCGCCGATGTTCTACATGTCTCAAAGCTAAGTGTACTCTAAACTCTCATGGTTTATACACACCTTTGCCAATTCCATATCACCCATGGTCCGACATTGCTATGGATTTTGTCTTAGGACTCCCACGCACTAAAACAAACAAGGATTCCATCTTTGTCGTCATTGATCGATTCTCTAAAATGGCACACTTTATACCATGCAACAAGACCGACGATGCTTCACATATTGCTACTTTATTTTTAGGGAAATCGTCCGTCTTCATGGAGTGGCCAAGACCATTGTGTCGGATCGTGACGTCAAGTTTGTGAGCTACTTTTGTAAGACTTTGATGGCCAAGATGGGAATCAAGCAACTATTCTCCAACGCATACCACCCTCAAACCGATGGCCAAACCAAAGTGGTGAACCGAAGCCTATCCACACTCCTTCGTGTGTTGATCAAGCCTAACTTGATGAATTGGGAAGAGTGCATCCTACACGCCGAGTTCACCTACAATCGAGCACTACATCGCGCAACAAAGAGAACACCCTTCGAGGTTGTCTATGGCTCCAACCCCTACACCGCGCTAGACATGCTACCACTTCCACTCTGAGAACAAGTAAACATGGATTTCGACAAGCGCGCCGCTTACTTGAAGAAACTACATGAAGACACAAGGGCCACGCTAGAGAAGCATAAGGAAGACCATGCCACCAAGATGAACAAGAACAAGCACCCCATGATCTTTGAAAAAGGAGACCTTGTTTGGCTACGTCTACGCAAAGACCGCTTCCCCGATGAGAGAAAGTCTAAGCTCGCGCCAAGAGGAGATGGTCCTTTCAAGGTTCTCAAGCGCATCAACGACAATGCATACAAGATCCACATATCCAAGTCCAAGTACGGCGTCCATGACACCTTCAACGTCGCCGACATCTCACCTTACCTTGGAAGCCCAAGTGATGATGAGAACGAAGAGTCGAGGACGACTCTTTCCCAAGGGGGGGGGGAGATGATGTAGTGCAACCTAGGCACACAACACCAAGTGCCCAATGACAAGAGCAAGAGTCAAAACTCTCCATGATAAGGTGAATTCACTCCTATCTATGTGTGATCTCGACACTCCTTTGAATGGTTTGCTACTTCATTCGGATACTTTGTGCATGCTCAGGAACCACCTCGATGATGACCCACAATGGAGTGGAGAAGATGACCAAGAGAAGACCCAAGAAGATGGCCAAGAAGGAGAAGAAGAAGAGGAAAAACTAACACAGCGGTACAACCGCTCCTCCAGGCGGTACTACCGCTCGGGCGGTACTACCACCCCCAGTGCCGCCGGGAACCCACCTCGGTGCCCATGTGTGGCACTGCCGGCGGTACTACCACCCGCCCAAGCGGTACTACCGCCCGCGTCGAAGTCAACGATGTTCTGGCCCGCCCCAGCGGTACTACCGCTCGGACGAGCGGTACTACCGCTGCTGCGGGAACCAGCCAGGCTGTTGAGGCTTGTAACCTCCACCTACCCCACCTAACTTTCCCCTTTTGCCTCTAGACTATAAATAGGAGTTCCCCATCTAGATCTAGGGTTAGACTATGATTTGGGATTAGAGTAGAGCCTTGCTCCTTCTTCTCAAAGTGGTCCTTTCCTCCTATGGAGATGAATCAAGGCATCCCCTTGTGGAGATGAACCAAGGCCTCCCCTTGTGTAGAAGATCCCTTCGTGGATACCAAGGCTTCCTCTTGTAGTTTGCTACTTGCCAATCTTTCATCCTAGGGTGATTCTATTGGGTTGGTTTGGATTGACCAATTGGACAAACAATTCTAAGAGTAAGGTGTGCTTGGGAGAGGAGAATTGGGGGCTACCCTCGGGGCTTGTTACCAATTGAATCTTGCTGAGTTGCTACTTGCTAGTTATCCTTGATTTGGTGTTTTCCCCTCTTCGTGTTCTGTGTTCGTCCCTTGTTCTTCGTGTTCATCGATCCCTCCGCCCAAAATCCGTGAAAATCGGGACAACCTACATCAAGAATCATCTGTGTGTATAGCATAAATTAGAGGTCATGGTGTCGTGATGATGTTCGTTCCTTCCCGAGGCAGGCGGCGAGGGTCTGGGTATAATCTTATCTGTCAGGTGAGTGGATCTTTCAGGCATGCGATTGGGACAGCGGTTTAAAGACAGAGATAAATAATCCATTTGATCGTAGGAGGTGTCATCACGAGTACGTTGGTGCTTGCATGCCATGTTGTAGTTGCATGAAAATGTTTTCTCTTTATTATTTGTTCTATTTTGTCCTCGAGATTACATATGGATATAATTATTTATACCGGTTGAGTATTAGCATCGTCTATGGCGTGTCGTTAGAACAGGACTCGGGGGATCGTGCGCCAAGGCGCACCCCTAAATCTAGTAACCACTCAACGCAATGTGGCTGCGGGTGCTTCCATGTAGGCAATGCAAGAGAATCCACCAAATTCTTGCTAACAATATTCGTGTAGCTGGCATTATCAATAATCAGCTTGCAAGTGGTGTTCTTAACGATGCATTGGGTCTGAAATATATTCCAGCGCTGCCCTTGTCCCTCTATGCGGTCTTGAGGCACATGTTTCACCATCAAACTTTTGCAATTAGGAGCAGCGTCCTCCGGTACACATCGTACTTGTCGTCGTCAGATTTGTCACTAGATGACTCATTAAGGTTCTCCTCATCCGTCACATAGCCATCTTTTGTGAGCATAACCCTCTTTGCATTAGGGCATTCACGCCTCATGTGTCCTCGTCCTCGACAAGTGAAACACTCAATACTGGTTGTGGTATGAGTAATGTAGCTTTGGAAGGGCTTGACTTCGGCGCTTCAGTAGTGGAATTATAAGCAGAACGTGTAGGAGGTGCCGACTTGGAACTAGTACCAGCAGTCTCAGTATGTGAACGACGCCATGGACTAGTTGGGGGTGCCACATTGTGACGTTGCAGCTGTTGTTCCGCACGCTCAGCCTGGTGCAAAAGCTCCTCCAGATCATAATATTGGGTCAGCTCTACACGGTATTGTATCTCCAAATTCAGTCCATGAAAGAATCGAGACATCTTAGCCTCCGGATCCTCTCTTGTCCCCGTACGTATGGACAGCAACTCCATCTCCTTACAGTACTCAGCAACGGTTTTAACACCTTGAGTGAGACGCTGTAACTTATGATGCATGTCTCGCTTGTAGGTTTGAGGGACAAAACGACCTTGCATGAGAGTTATCATCTCAGCCCACGTTGTTGGACGATTACGAAACTGCAGAATTTGACTCCACCAAACCAGCACATATCCGGTGAACTCAACTGCAGCAAGTTGGAGCTTCCTCTCCTCAGAGTAACGGTGGGTAGAAAAATTTGCTCCATGCGCATCTCCCACTCCAAGTACTCCTCAGGTCCACGGTCACCAGAAAACGACGATATGGTCAATTTAACACGTCCAATACCTCCATCATCCAGGGGTAGACGAACAGCATGGCCTACCCGATCATGTGGCTGCACACGATGGGCACCAACAGGGTTACCAGAAAAATGTCGCTTGCGAGCCAAGTAATAAACATCATCTCCAAGCTCCGCACGAACAGCAAGATGTTGTTGGACAGCAGGTGGTGGTTGTCCAATTGGTAGAGGTGGAGCAGCAGGTTGGCGTTGTGCAACCAAAAGAACAACCTGATCAACCAGCGCATCCATCCGAGTTCCTAGATCTTCCATGTGCGCAGGTAGCACGTCAAACCCTGCAAGAACATTAGGGTCTAACCCTCAGCAATTCAAGTTTTGGCAGCTCCTTCGATTGACCTCCATTAGCAGCAGCAGCAGCGGATTGAGCATCGTCCGACATCACGTCGTAATTCAGTAGCAGCAGGCGAGAGAAATAGCAGAAGCGATCAATATCCAAGCGGTACAGGACTAGGCAAAGAAATCGATCCGATCCAAGCCTAAATAAAAATAGTCACGTACGTGAACTTTTCTTTCCTTGTGTAGGGGAAAGCTAGCAATTCCAAACTGATCAGTACCGGCTTTTCCTTTCCTTGCCGATCCGATCTCTTCTTTCCTTGCTCGTTTAAATCGAAACAGCTCCGATCGTAACGAATCGAGACTTCTAGCGATGCAACTAGCACGGCCTCCACGAGCGATCGAAACAAGAACTCCTCGATCGAGAGAACCAACAAAGAAACTCCTCAGCTGATTCAACAAACGATCAACACCGTTGTCTTGGCTTGATGCCTCCGACAGCAACTTCTTCAGCAGATCAACAAACTCAGCAGATAATTCTCGGAACGAAATCGCCGTGAGAAACCCGACAAATCTGATACCAGGATGATACGGATCAACGTGATCTAAAAGGGTTTTGGCCCAATCTTTCACGACGATCAACACGATCAACACAAATAGCAAGACGACAAATAAGAGAACTCAATCTCAAATAGATCAAGCTGATCCCTCTTCAATTTCTCACATTGTAACTGATCAAAATCAACTCCCACGCATGGCACAACATCAGATCATCAAGATCAGCAAGCAAACACAACGATATGTGTCCCCAATCATTGGGACTTTTCTGGTGTATTTCTTATCTCGAAAATAACAAGTCTAAGATACATGGCGGCTGCCGTGACCCTTATAGGGTGACTCAAACCTAACTCGGTTGGACAGGCCCAAACCGAACCTAACACAAACTCAAACCGCCTGAACCCAGGCATGGTTCAAAACAACTAAAATAAAGCACACGAAATAAAAACAAAAAGACTACGTGGAGCGCCTCAATCTCCATGCACCTCTAGCTCGGTGGAGTCCGGAAGTTGGGCGTCACCTCATCCTTGAAACGAACCTCAAAATAGAATTGTCCAATCTTCACAATATATGGAGGTGGTGCGATGGCAGGAATAATAGACATCCTCCCCTCATCACGCTCACAGGGTGGAAACGCTCAGGTTTTAATCTGGCCACACCCTGTCTGGGAGTCCAGGCTCACCTTAAGCGTTCAAGCTACCAGCAAACGGTTGGCATTGCGGCCCTGCTTATCGAAAGACAACGTCCTGCAACTGCCAGCCCGTGCGCTAACATCTCTTCCGGAATCGTTCGAGAGGAGGGTGTTCCCGGGACACAGGTGCTCAGATACGCTCTAGCATGTCTTGGCTAGAACACTCGAGCGCCCAGAAATGTAGATTTTCTAAGATAGCTTTGGTGCCCTATGAGGAGCGTTTAGATCCGCTCTGACGACCACAGTCTGGCTCACATGCACTCGATTTCGCCCAGGAAACCATGTCTTGAGAATATGCTTGGGATCGAAAATTCAAACTGGGAACCAAAGGCGTTTTATTCAGTATGTTAATGTAATTTGCAATGCATAAGAAAGAGCTTGATGAGATTTTTTCATGTTTTTTCCATGCTCGATGAGCTTACAAGGTGAAAAGAGGTGCGTGAAGAAGGTGATAATAGATCTACACTTGGGGGCTGCGCCCACCGATCTTCTCCTGGTTCTCCAGCTTCAACACCTAGGAGGAGAGCCGGTTTCCCCAGATCAAGGATGGTCTTTGTAACGCCCCAAATTTTGGGAAGCTAGAAAAACACAGTTTTTAGAGAGCCAAAATCAGGGTCAACAAAAACTTTTTTTTTGAAATGCTTCTCTAATGCTGGTGTTTCACTCCTGATTTCTCTGTTTGACCTTGTCTGCTTTGTTGATTGAGTTAACAACCACTGAAAACACTAACCTTTTGAACTCAACTAATTTAACATGTCATCTTAATTTTGGTGATCATGTCATGACAAGAGAAACAATCCTTAGGTCTTCTCCAATCTTATTTTGGCCAAGCTCTTTTTCAAGGATGCCTTGATTTTAAGTACAACCCCAAAAGCCTACTATTTTAGAAAGTAGAAGTTTCCAAAAATCTAAGTGTTTCCAAAGCTATGGAGATCTATTTAATATCTCCTACTTATTTTTAAAACCTTGATGTGTTGCAAGGATCAACATACCTTATTCTAAAACTCCTGTTTTCAAAACACCTTTTGAAAATGATACAAGTTGGAGATATATTACTCCTATGTTTCTTTTTATCAAGCCTTTTGAAAAATAGCAAAATATGAGTTGAGGTAATTTTTTAACATCATCTTGTCATGATTATGTGTGATCACTATATCACCTAATAATATTAAATGTTATGTAAATTTTTGATGGTTATTTGTTTGTGTTTGAATTGCTTGACTTGAGTTTGTTATTTTATGAGTATTCATGTGGTGATTGATTGTAGCACCATTTGATGCACATGTTTTGATTTGGTATCTAAATGTTTGCTTTGCTTGTCTTGTTTGGGTGGAATATATTACCTCTTTTAGAATTGTGGTGTTAATCTAGAATTTTCCAAAATAGTAAAAACTTTTGTTTGATTTTAGTCAACTCTTGCTTGGTTGATTTAGTTGATTTCTTTAGCCCTCTAGTTTTTGTTTGAAACCTATTAGTAACACTTTTATTAATTCTTCTAGATAAAAACTTGGAGACTTTGATCTTCTGGTTTGTTAAAACTTAGCCAATCTAGAGCCCTAGATTAAGCAACCCTGGTGTCTTCTTTGACATGCAACCTGACACTCTTGCTCACTGAACTTCATACTTCTTGATTGTGCTTAGTTTGCCCCCCTTGGAGTCTGTTTTAACATAAATCCATCTAGGTGTTTAGGCCTACACAAATCAGTGACCATTTTGTCATCTTTCACAACTTGCAAATATTCTAAAATTCTTTCTTTATCTTTTGGACTTGGAAACCTTTTGTCTCATCACCATTAGGTCACCCCACACATGTTTTTGCCTAGCTCAATGTGTTGTTCAACTTTAGCCTTGTTAGTAATTGTAGTAAAACAAAATGGTGTTGACCAAAAACCCTAAAACTAACTAAATCCAGCCCCTCCCCTCACACCAACTACCACCCCTCTCACCTTTGGGCAGAGAGGGCATCCTAGTCAGCCTGGCCCCGCAGGTCAGCCACTCCTCTCACCTCTCCACCACTTAAATCACTTCCTCTCACCCACCCCCAATGGGAGATCACTCCCCCCTCTCCTCACTGGCCAGAGCACCTCACCCCCGACCACCCTTTCTCTGTCCCCCCTCTCCACCGCCCAGCTGAGCCAACGGGAGCAGCCCACGCCCTCTCCTTTGACCCCCTTGTCCGAAAATGCCCAAGAACGAGACCACGGTCTAAAACCTGGCCCCGACACCTCCACTCCCCATTCTTCCCCCAAACCACGCGCATGCACCCCCTCTGCTCACCCGCGAAGCCACGCCCAAGCCCTAGCCCCGTGTTGCTCAGGAGTCCAAGGTCTCGCCGTGGGAACCGCCGGCTTCGGGTCTCGTTTGCGGCGCTTTCCTCCACCTTTTCTCGCCATTTTTGGCTTGCTATGACCCCTCTGCAATGCCTAACCTCTCCCCTCTCCTTTTGCCCAGAGACCGCCCGTGGACGCCGTGCCCGTCCTCGACCCGAGAAGCTCGAGACCGCCGTCGCCATGAACGCCGGCGTCTCATGCGGGACCTGAGGACACCCCCGAGCGCGCCGTCGTCTTCTCCTTCGGCCCCACCCTCTCCGCAGCCGCTCGAAGCCCTGGGTGAGCGCGCCGCCGTTGCCCTTCTCTTCCCTCTCTCTGGTTCGTCCGTGCGCCGTCGTGCTGGGGAAGATGCAGGAGGACCGTCGATCTCCAGATCGACGGCCCCCTTTGAACCCGGCCAATAGCGCGCGCGCAGAGCGCATTTGGGCCGGCCCAGCCCCGCCGCGCCTCGTCCCCGTGCTGGCCTCGGCCAGATCCGGCCCAGTAGCAGCCCGCGGACATTTTTATTTCCTCCGTTTATTCTTTTATGTTTCCTTTTTTTTGTATGTGCTTAGTTTAATTAATTTTTGTCGATTCTGTGCATGCAAAATATTTAGGGGTAATTTTGTTAGATGCCCTTGTACTTTCTTAACCATGCAGAAGTAGTTTGGGACAAAAATAAATTGTTTTTTGTGCTGCACATTTAATCCTGTAGAAATGGTGTTTTTCACTCTTTTTAGAATATCTGGAGCTAGGTTTGTCCAAATGGAGTAAATCCAATTGCTACAGAAAGCTAAAATCCATACCTTTGCGTAGAAATTAACCTTGCATGCAGGAGATTCCTAGAACTGGAGTTTTAATTCTTTTGGTTTTGAGACCAGTAGCTTTTGTGGGATTTTTAATTCCTGTTTAGTGTTATGTTTTGATGCAAATCCAATTTCTTTAGCTTTGTATGGCTACTAGGAGTACTGTGGTAGAAATATTTAATTTTAGGAACATTATTTTAGGATTTGTGGATTTTCCTCCAAAACAGCAACTTAGTTGCTAAGAAATGTCCATTTTATTGTTTGTCTTATATTGTTTGTGTTTAGTGTTGTTGTAGAAGTACTATCCAGAGGAGTGCTTATGTGTTGGAATGCTTGCTGTTTTGTTTAGTTTCTTTAGATTGTTGTCAACCTGCTTCTTAGTTTTGACGGTAGTTCGTTCAAACTTTCCGGTACCTTAGCACCGCAAGAGGAGGAGCAGTACGTGGAAGCTGAGCAGGTCTACGAGGAAGAACAAGACCAGGGACAATTTGCTGAGCGAGGCAAGCCACCTCAACACCCTACTGAAATCCCATTATTTCTACAAAGCATGTTTTGGTTTTCAAAACAAAATAATGCATGTTTTATTACTTTTGTGGCATTTTGCCACCCCAAAACTATTTTCACAAAATATTGTTTGGCCAAAGATATCTACTAGTATATAATAGGTTTTATAAAAATAAGTCTTTACTTGAGAAACCTTCTACTGAAGGCGCTATCAAGAAAATTATATTTTCTAGTAGTATATCTTTATATGCTTATCTCCAAACTATAGGATGGGAGCCTGGTTTTGATAAAATGTTTTCGGAGGAAAAACCCGAGTTGCTGGAGCAATCGGCGAGTAAGTGTTTTATAAAACCCAAGTTGCTGGGAGCAATCGGAGATGTTTACGAAAACTCGAGTTGCTGGGAGCAATCGGAGATGTTTGCGAAAACCCGAGCTGCTGGGAGCCGTCGGAGGTGGAGATGTTTTGAAAAACAAAGTACTGCCCTAGCGGCCGCCCGAACAATTAACCCGTGCAACCACATTACCTGAGATGGGTAGGGCTTAGCCGGAAACTTGTTTATCTTAGTACGGCGCGCCTCAAATTGCTTAGGAGAGCGGGGCTCTCTGAACCAAGTTATCTAAATGCGGGATCCAGTTTGAGTCTGGATCGCTGCTGGTTGCAAACAGTGGGCCTCCTGTCATGGCGCAGTGTTGCTTGGAGGGACCGGATCGATAGGATGGCCATCCCCACTGGGTGCCGGGGAGATTCAGACCCACTGAAGAGGAGGCTCTGTATTAGGGTCGGCATAGTGAAAAGCATTGATCATGTTATCCGAAACCCGCATACTGTCGTATGAGGACCATGGCTGATCACGGCGGAATGACTGTTTGGTGTGGTGAAAGTGCACCACTCTGCAGAGTGTAAAACTATTCAAATAGCCGTGTCCGCGGTCATGGACGGTTGGAAAGGCACCGATCTAGGCGTATGGGCATTTTTATGTTTTGAAAAGAAACTGTTTTCGGAAAAGAAAAAGGAGGCATCAAGGAGGTACCTGGGAGGTACGGATTTTGGGAGAAGATGGTTGGTCTCGGGGAGTCAACCAGTCGGAACCCGGAAAAGAAAAAGGAGGCATCAAGGAGGTACCTGGGAGGTACGGATTTTGGGAGAAGATGGTTGGTCTCGGGGAGTCAACCAGTCGGAACCCGGAAAGGAGAAAGGGGCATCCCTACCCTAGTGTTTTGAAAAAGTTTTACAAAAGTGATTTCAAACGTGGAAATTTTTTCTGTCATTTCTAAAAGAAGGAGAATTATATCTCCACATGCCTTTTTCAACAAAGATATAGAGATGTTGTATTCTCTATGTCTAAAAGCATCGTTTGCGAAAATTAAGCCCTATAGTCATGTATAGCAACTATCCCAGTTTTTGAAAACGCTTCTATTGCATTACCATGAAAACTTAAGCCTGGTGGTGGTTTTGCGAGTACGTAATTGTACTCATGGCTGTGTCCCTGGATATTCCAATGTCCAGGTTTTCAACGAGAAGACCTACGCCGAAGATGAGGAGTACGCCGACGACTACGCCAACTGAGTGTCACCGGTCAACTGCTCTGTGGGAATGCGTCCGGTTGTGACGAGGGCCGACGCTAGCCGAAAGCTTCCACTCTATCGTAGTTAATTTCGTCCTGCGTGACGATGGTTGCAGGCTTGGTCGTGTGACCATCATTTATGTAAGTCTTGTACTAATCGAGTTGGATGATGTAACTTTGTATACCATGTTGGTTATGTGATCGCGATGCACTGATCATTGGGATCGTGATCTGTTTACATAACGTGGGCACATCGGACTTTGGTATTTCGAGGGGTCCTTACAGACTTGGTATCAGAGCCAGGTTGACCTTAGGAGACCTTAGTTAGCGTGGTCGTTAGCTTAGGAGGGAAATATTTCTGCTAAAACCCTATTTGCACAAAAATCTATTTTTATCTAAGTAAGCCTAGTATGGTCTCCACTCTTCTCTTCTTCTCAAAAAAATATATCTTGACCTGGTCTCTCCAATTTAAAGCATGTCAAAAGATTTTTCCTAATATCTTGTCCCCATTCAAACTTGTTTCGCCTGGACGATGAACCCAAATGAGACCTAAGTAAACTAGTACCGAGAAGGCGAAGTCAGTCTGAAGACTTCAACATACGACATCAAGGCGGCGTCAATTGAAGAAACAAGCTACAGAGCAACCCTTGCTTGCCGAAGCCGTCTCACTGTCAAGACTTCAACCCCAACAATGGTACTCCAGTTGCCATTTCGACAGTCTCAAGGTTTCCAGCAGGAGCCCAAGCCGATGAAATGAAGACTCCAACAAGTAAGGTTGACCAAGACCAATAGGACATTAGGATATGACCCTTGGTTGGATTATCCGACTAACACGATTGTGGAGTGCCCTTTTGGTACTATAAGTGTCGTGTGTGCTCTTTTGCTGGTATGCTTTTTGCTTGAGTGTGTGTCTTGCTTGTGTGCTTTTTTGCTGGAGCATTAGTTGGCTGTGTGCTCCGTGTCTGTGTGTACCTTGCTAGACAGACATAAGGACCTTAGGAATGGCGTCAACACAAGTAACAGGCCCTAGGACTAAAACCTTACCTTTCACCGAGAAATCACTTCCTTGATTCTTTTACCCTTTTTACGCCATCTCCTAAGACGTTTTCTTTATTTATAGATGTCGAGCCTCACCGAATCACTCAGGAAGGGCCTGACGATGACTATGACTTTGGAAAGCACCACTGAATTTCCCAAGGCCCTGGAGAACCTCATGCTAAGCTTCGAACTCGAAGGACCCGCAGTCTACAAGGGTTTTCCATGGATGGAGAATGGACAAGAGCTTTGGTGGGTGCAGCTCCACCTCTACAAGAACAAAAATGATGATCAGAACAAAACGGGATATATGATGTTCACTAACTCAGAGTCTCAGTACGCCTCCTTTATGGAATCAGCAAGGAGCGCTGCATGGGCCGCCATTGATGAAATGGGAGAAAGACTCAAGTACCGAGTTCTCAACACCCGGAAGGATCTCAAGGAAACCTACAAGGAGATTGAAGCTTTGAAGGCGGACAAAGATTCCATCCCCAAGAACGAGTCTTACAAGAAGCGCCACATCTAGTAGTTTGTGACGGTTGAATGAAGTCATGTTCCCCTCCCAGTCGCTAATTAGTTTGTTGTTATGTTGAGGGTTAAAACTATGCCCATGAGCGGAACGGTGTCATGTGCGCTGTTTCTGTTAAGACCTGATGCACCTAATTGTTGACAGTGATTCGTCTGCTTGTCGTTGGTGTGTTGTTTTCCTGGTGTGTTTCACCAGCACTCTTAGTCGGCAGCACATGTTAGACCCAAAACTCCCCTTTTGTTTAAAACATCTTTTTGTCTCTACACAAAGTACCTTTATGGCCTTTTTAGCGTTAGATGCATCGTGATGCTTTTCAAAACTTGCTTAGAAAACCTCTCTAAAAATATTTTGCCTCTGATCTGAACTTCGACACGTGAGAGCTTTTGACCGCACCTGATACAGAAGACGACCCCGAGAAAGCCCATCCCCGTGGTATGACGAGCCTTGTCTAGTTTAATTAACTTCTCGAATTACCAGTATACCATCACTGACTTAATATATCTAACTTTAAGTAACATCTAACACCAGTGACTTGTTACTAACTAACCTCTTCAAGACCTACAGACGGCAGCAAGACGAACTCAAAGATCAGCAAGATCCACTACCTTTTGAAGACTTTGTGAAACCCTCAAGTCGTGTCATACAAAGGAGATCGACGTCAGCAACAACGAAGACAACCAGCACTGAAGATCGTCTACCTGAAGGTGTACCACGAAGCTAGTGTCATCAGTGCCTTCTATGCGCCAACCTCATTAACTCAACTTACCCGACTAGAGACTGCTATCAAGAAGTACCTTCACTAATCTTTTAGGATAACTAAGATGGAACCGACCTCGGAAGGATAGAGCGAAGCGTCATGAAGCCCAAGAACCAAGGAAGTCTTCATCAATACTCCTCGTCTGCTATACCGAAGGTGAGCACAATAGAAGACATCATATCTAACAAGACGCCAAGAACGGCGAAAGGCCCGGAGACTGTTACTGTTGACAACACACTAAGCAAGTCAGACGTCTTTAGTAGCTTGTAGCGCCCTTTTGACTCTAAGAAAAATTGGAGAGTGTCAAGTCTACGGACCTGACACCCTGTGAGGCTTGAAAACTGGTGGCGGATATTTAACTGCTAACCCTCATGACGGCAATATCTGGACAAGTGTCTACACCAACCGCAAGCGCCAAGGAGCTACGACCAAGACAAGATCGCCGTGATGCCCAAGAACAACAACATATTGAAGTCAGCAACAACTTATACCTTCAACATCCACCCTTCAAGGCCCCTTTTTAAGGGGGGAAGACAAACGCTAGTTTTATTATGGAGTTTTGGCAAACTATCCTTTACGCCCTAACTCTGGAGTATTTGAAGTCAACTCGACAAGAACGCGAATCAGCATCGACCTTCATGACAACACCTTCAGCAGAGACCAAAAACCCTCCGGAAGAAAATTCGACGTCGTTTCGCCAAGGAGACCTCAGTTGAGAATCGACAATCCCGGAAGATGAAGGAGCAACAAACCCACTAACCTTGCACTCTCTTAGTACCCGCTTAGGAATCTCGGGACGAGATTTTTCTAAGGGGGGAAGGTCTGTAATGCCCCAAATTTTGGGAAGCTAGAAAAACACAGTTTTTAGAGAGCCAAAAATCAGGGTCAAAAAACTTTTTTTTTGAAATGCTTCTCTAATGCTGGTGTTTCACTCCTGATTTCTCTGTTTGACCTTGTCTGCTTTGTTGATTGAGTTAACAACCACTGAAAACACTAACCTTTTGAACTCAACTAATTTAACATGTCATCTTAATTTTGGTGATCATGTCATGACAAGAGAAACAATCCTTAGGTCTTCTCCAATCTTATTTTGGCCAAGCTCTTTTTCAAGGATGCCTTGATTTTAAGTACAACCCCAAAAGCCTGCTATTTTAGAAAGTAGAAGTTTCCCAAAAATCTAAGTGTTTCCAAAGCTATGGAGATCTATTTAATATCTCCTACTTATTTTTAAAACCTTGATGTGTTGCAAGGATCAACATACCTTATTCTAAAACTCCTGTTTTCAAAACACCTTTTGAAAATGATACAAGTTGGAGATATATTACTCCTATGTTTCTTTTTATCAAGCCTTTTGAAAAATAGCAAAATATGAGTTGAGGTAATTTTTAACATCATCTTGTCATGATTATGTGTGATCACTATATCACCTAATAATATTAAATGTTATGTAAATTTTTGATGGTTATTTGTTTGTGTTTGAATTGCTTGACTTGAGTTTGTTATTTTATGAGTATTCATGTGGTGATTGATTGTAGCACCATTTGATGCACATGTTTTGATTTGGTATCTAAATGTTTGCTTTGCTTGTCTTGTTTGGGTGGAATGTATTACCTCTTTTAGAATTGTGGTGTTAATCTAGAATTTTCCAAAATAGTAAAAACTTTTGTTTGATTTTAGTCAACTCTTGCTTGGTTGATTTAGTTGATTTCTTTAGCCCTCTAGTTTTTGTTTGAAACCTATTAGTAACACTTTTATTAATTCTTCTAGATAAAAACTTGGAGACTTTGATCTTCTGGTTTGTTAAAACTTAGCCAATCTAGAGCCCTAGATTAAGCAACCCTGGTGTCTTCTTTGACATGCAACCTGACACTCTTGCTCACTGATCTTCATACTTCTTGATTGTGCTTAGTTTGCCCCCCTTGGAGTCTGTTTTAACATAAATCCATCTAGGTGTTTAGGCCTACACAAATCAGTGACCATTTGGTCATCTTTCACAACTTGCAAATATTCTAAAATTCTTTCTTTATCTTTTGGACTTGGAAACCTTTTGTCTCATCACCATTAGGTCACCCCACACATGTTTTTGCCTAGCTCAATGTGTTGTTCAACTTTAGCCTTGTTAGTAATTGTAGTAAAACAAAATGGTGTTGACCAAAAACCCTAAAACTAACTAAATCCAGCCCCTCCCCTCACACCAACTACCACCCTCTCACCTTTGGGCAGAGAGGGCATCCTAGTCAGCCTGGCCCCGCAGGTCAGCCACTCCTCTCACCTCTCCACCACTTAAATCACTTCCTCTCACCCCACCCCCAATGGGAGATCATTCCCCCCCACTCCTCACTGGCCAGAACACCTCACCCCCGACCACCCTCTCTCTGTCCCCCCTCTCCACCGCCCAGCTGAGCCAACGGGAGCAGCCCACGCCCTCTCCTTTGACCCCCTTGTCCGAAAATGCCCAAGAACGAGACCACGGTCTAAAACCTGGCCCCGACCACCTCCACTCCCCATTCTTCCCCCAAACCACGCGCCTGCACCCCCTCTGCTCACCCGCGAAGCCACGCCCAAGCCCTAGCCCCTGTTGCTCAGGAGTCCAAGGTCTCGCCGTGGGAACCGCCGGCTTCGGGTCTCGTTTGCCGGCGCTTTCCTCAACCTTTTCTCGCCATTTTTGGCTTGCTACGACCCCTCTGCAATGCCTAACCTCTCCCCCTCTCCTTTTGCCCAGAGACCGCCCATGGACGCCGTGCCCGTCCTCGACCCGAGAAGCTCGAGACCGCCGTCGCCATGAACGCCGGCGTCGCATGCGGGACCTGAGGACACCCCGAGCGCGCCGTCGTCTTCTCCTTTGGCCCCACCCTCTCCCACAGCCGCTCGAAGCCCTGGGTGAGCGCGCCACCGTCGCCCTTCTCTTCCCTCTCTCTGGTTCGTCCGTGCGCCGTCGTGCTGGGGAAGATGCAGGAGGACCGTCGATCTCCAGATCGACGGCCCCCTTTGAACCCGGCCGCTAGCGCGCGCGCAGAGCGCAGTTGGGCCGGCCCAGCCCCGCCGCGCCTCGTCCCCGCGCTGGCCTCGGCCAGATCCGGCCCAGTAGCTGCCCGCGGACATTTTTATTTCCTCCGTTTATTCTTTTCTGTTTCCTTTTTTTGTATGTGCTTAGTTTAATTAATTTCTGTCGATTCTGTGCATGCAAAATATTTAGGGTAATTTTGTTAGATGCCCTTGTACTTTCTTAACCATGCAGAAGTACACTAGTAGGGAAAAGCTTATACGTGAGATGCTATCAGTGGCGCACCAGCCACTTGTGCGCCACTGATAGTCTCTCACCAGGTTTCCTGGATTTTGAAAAAAAATACCAGTGGCGCACCAGATTGCAGTGCGCCAGAGGTAAATCTTTAGCAGTGGCGCACCGTAAACGTGGTGCGCCACAGGTAAGTTCCAGATAAACTTGAAAAATTTCGAGGTGGAGGAGAGAGATTACCAGTGGCGCACCATCCACTTGTGCGCCACTGGTAAATTTTTTACCTGTGGCGCACCACTTCCTGGTGCGCCACAGGTAAATTTTTTAGAAGTGGCGCACTGGGGCTGGTGCGCCACAGGTATTTGTCCACAGGTATTTCCCACAGTGGAGGGAGAATACCAGTGGCGCACCAGGCACAGTGCGCCACTGCTAAAGCAGTTATCTGTGGCGCACCAGGCCCAGTGCGCCACTGCTAAAGCAGTTATCTGTGGCGCACCAGACCCAGTGCGCCACTGATAATATTTTACCAGTGGCGCACGAGTAATCTGGTGCGCCACTGATAATCTGGGCAGACAACTTAAAGTCGCCCCACCTACCTCCACCTCCTTTATTGCAACCTCACTTCCCCCTTTGTTCTTAGCTCGAAATCTCTTCCTTCCTACCTCATTTCCTCCCTATTTTGGACCAAATTTGGTCAATCTAACCACTTTTAGTTGCTAAATCTCCCTCATACACATCTCCTACATCCATGGCATAGATCTACCTTCTAAAATCTCACCCACACCTATAGATCTACTTTTTCTCTCCCCTCTCCAACAAGCTTGAGCTCGTCGATGTGTCGTCTCGCGGTTATCTCTTCTTGTGTGTGTAAGGTGACGACTATATGGATTGGATGCGTTCTCAACGTCCTAAAATGATCGATGTGACATGAAAATGAGTTGCCAAATGTTGTCGAAACGTTGATTCGTTTCCGTTTCGGCAAAACTTTGGCAAACTCCTCGGTCCCATTTGTAGGGAGGTCATGCCGAAATTTTGCGTGACAACAACTAATGAGATGGTACTACTTAATTATTTGGCTTATATGTGTACCGTTGGACATGCAGGTGATAATGGTCATCATGAGTGAAAGGAAAGTGGACAGATATCTGGGACACGCGATAGAGGACATGTACAAAAATGAGGAGCAGGAGATAAGATGCCCGTGTCGAAAATGCAAGTCAATGACCTTGCACCACCCCTATTCCGGTGTAGTGCGGGATCACCTGCTCATGCATGGTTTCATGGATGGCTCCCTTGGATGAATGATGAAGATGATGTACAGGAGGTCCATGCAGCGCCGATGGCAGTACATGACGACGAACTTCGAGAATCTTGAGGGTCTCTCGCGATAAGTCAGGTCTTCGTTCAGGTCGATGGAGAGGTGGTCGATGTTTTTGAAAACATCAGGCTGGTCAGGAACTTCAAGACACTTCCGGAGCAAGGAAATGTGGAAGACATCATGATAATCTCCTAACTCTGGGGTAACTCCAGCTGATAGGATACTTCTCCTCGACGAGCAATGACCTTGAAGGGTCCAATATACCTTGGCGCTAATTTTCCTTTGACATGGAAACGCTGCATTCCTTTAAGGGGTGTCACTCGGAGATAAACATAATCTCCGACGTTGAAGGTGAGGTCACGGCGCTTGGTGTCAGCGTAACTCTTCTGACGGGATTGGGCAGTTTTGAGGCGTTCACGAATAAGCTGAACTTGCTCTTCAGCTTCACGGAGGGTATCTGGTCCGAACAATTTGCTTCTCCGGTATCGGACCAATTCAGGGGTGTACGACACTTCTTGCCGTAAAGGGCTTCAAAAGGGGCCATTTGCAGACTGACTGATAACTGTTGTTGTACGAGAACTCTGCAAACGGAAGACAATCTTCCCACTTGGAACCATAGGATAGAACACATGCGCGAAGCATGTCCTCCAATATCTGGTTCACTCGCTCAGTTTGGCCATCGGTCTGGGGATGATAAGCTGTGCTAAAGCTAACTTGGTTCCGAGGGCTTCATGAAGGGATTTCCAGAATCTTGAGGTGAATTGCGTGCCTCTATCAGATACAATCTTCTTAGGCACACCATGCAGGCTCACTATTCTGGAAATATACAGTCTGCTAACTGAGCTCCATGAGTGGTCTTGACAGGAAAAATGGGCAACCTTGGTCAGTCGATCAACGATGACCCAGATTGAATCATGGCCTCGGTTGGATCTTGGAAGTCCGGTAATAAAATCCATTCCAATCTCATCCCACTTCCACTCGGGAATTTTCAAAGGTTGAAGCAATCCAGCGGGTCGCTGATGTTCAGCCTTAACTCGCTGGCAGATGTCACACTTGGCTACGAAAGAACCAATCTCTCGCTTCATTCCATGCCACCAAAATCTTTCTCGAAGGTCTTGGTACATTTTGGTTCCGCCGGGGTGGATTGAATAAGGGGTCTCATGGGCCTCCTTCAGGATTAACTCCTTAAGTTCCGTGACATTGGGCACACAGATACGGTCATTGAATTTCAGCACTCCTTCAGCATCTTCGGTAAAACCGGGTGCTTTGCCGAGGGAAATCTTCTTCCTAATTCCTCTATGCTTTCATGACCTTTTGGGCTTCTTTGATTTGATCCATCAGGGTTGGGGTTAACTCTAAATTGGCGAGATAACCATGGCTAACAAGCTCTAGTCCAAAATCTTGGAACTCTTTGAACAAGGCTGGCTGTTCGGCTTGGATCAGGGCATTCAGGGTGCAAGGTTTGCGACTAAGGGCATCGGCAACTACATTAGCCTTTCCGGGTGATAATGGATTCCAATATCATAATCCTTGATTAATTCCATCCATCTCCTCTGTCGCAGGTTCAGATCTTTCTGGGTGAAAATATACTTCAAGCTTTTGTGATCTGTATAGACCTCGCAGCGATGTCCCGCAAGATAGGGACGCCACGTTTTGAGAGCAAGAACAACAGCAGCTAACTCCAAGTCATGGGTTGGGTAATTCTCTTCATGCGGTCGCAACTGCCGGGACAGGTACGACACAACTTTGCCTTCTTGCATCAGAACGCAACCAAGTCCGAGGCGTGATGCATCGCAATACACGTCGAAACTCTGGGTGACGTCTGGCATAATCAATTGGGGCTGAGGTTAGTCTCTTCTTCAGTTCTTGGAAACTATCCTCACACTTCTGAGTCCATTCAAATTTCTTGTCCTTCTTCAACAGTTGGGTCATGGGTTTGGCTATACTGGAAAATCCTTCAACGAACTTGCGGTAATAACCGGCAAGTCCGAGAAAGCTTCGGATTTCACACATGGTTGGGGATAACCAGTCAACAATGGCTTGGATCTTCTCTGGGTCACAGAAATTCCTCCGGCAGATACAACATGTCCGAGAAATGCCACTTCACTGAGCCAAAACTCACACTTGCTAAGCTTGGCATACAGCTGGTGCTCTCGGAGGTCTCCAAAACTAGACGCAGGTGTTCAGCATGCTCTTCTTCGGTCTTGGAATAAATAAGGATGTCATCAAGGAAAACTACCACGAACTTGTCGAGGTACTCCATGAAAATCTTGTTCATGAGATTCATGAAATAGGCTGGGGCATTGGTCAGACCAAAGACATCACGGTGTATTCAAACAAACCGTAACGAGTGGTGAAGGCGGTCTTGGGAATGTCTGTCTCTCGGATCTTCAACTGATGGTATCCTGTCCGAAGATCGATCTTGGAAAAGACTCGGGCTCCGTTCATTTGATCGAACAGATCCTCGATCTTGGGAAGAGGGTACTTGTTTTTAATGGTCACGTCATTCAGCTTGCGATAATCCACACACAGGCGTGTGGTACCGTCTCTCTTGTCCACAAAAATAATGGGTGATCCCCAAGGTGAAGCGCTTGGGCGAACAAGTCCTTTGCTGAGCATATCTGCCAATGCTTCTTCAACTCAACCAGTTCTTCCGGATTCATCCGATAAGGTCTTTGGGATATAGGGGCGGTTCCTGGGATAAGCTCAATTATGAACTCAATTTCCCGGTCTGGCGGCATACCAGGCAATTCTTCTGGGAAAACATCCTTGAACAGGTGAACAACACGGATCTCATCTAGGGCAGGTCGAGCTATGCTCTCATGGCAGCCTGGGTGAGATTGACTAGTTTCAGACACATACTCCACTTCTACTTCTTTGTCGGTGGTGATGGATACAGCTCTTCTGGCACAGTCAATTCGACCATGGTACTTGGCTAACCAATTCATACCGAGTATAACATCGATGCCTTGGGTTCCCAGAACAATTAAGTTAACTGGAAACTTTTCTCCTTTGATCTCAAGGGGTACATCGGAGCAAAACATCTTGGTCTCTACGGTGGATTCTGGGATTTGGATGACCATGGGTTTGGGTAAGAGGCTCTCGACTAAACCTCCCTTAGCAACAAATTCTTGGGTAACAAATGAATGGGTAGCACCAGAATCAAACAGAACAGTTGCAGGTACTGAGTTGACAAGGAACGTACCCAGCACAACATCCGGAGCATCCTGAGCTTCTTCAGCATTGATGTGGTGCAGACGACCCTTGGCAACAGCAGCATTTCCGCGGGTGCGGCATTCTTGCCATTTCCATTTCCATTGCGGCCTTGACCATTGTTCTGTGCCGGCGCATTGGGGCGCTGGACATTCCTCTTGGGATTGGGACATTCTTGGAGTAGTGACCCTTGTTGCCGCATTCAAAGCAGACACATTGGGATTGCGGGTGAAGTTGTTGAAGTTTCCTCCGGGACGGTTATTGTCATTGGGGCGGTTGAAGTTGTTTGGGCGGTTAGGGTAATTGGGGCGTGGAGCTTGGGGTGGACGATAGGCAGGCCTGGGTTTGCTGAAAGATACGAGGTTTCTGGCTGCTCGAACCTTCCTGAGCATTCATCCTCCTCTTGCGACCTTCATACATAGACTTGCGCTTGGTCTCCAGCTGGATGGCTTTGTCCACAAGTGACTCCAGATCACGGAAGTCATGGATAACCAGCACACTGCAGTTCATCATGAAGTCCACTCATGAAACGCTCCATCTTCTTCTCTTCTTTGTCGGTGTCATCAGGAGCATACCGAGATAAGTCGGTAAACTCATCCAGATAACCGACCACATCTTACTTCCCTGCCTCAGCTTGCGGAACTCATCCTTCTTCCTCTCAATAAGTCCGCTGGGAATATGCTTCTTGCGGAACTTCTCCTGGAACTCAGCCCAGTTGATGACATGACCAGCTGCTGGAGAGCCTTGGTAGTTTCCCACCAAGCTCTTGCAGGTCCAGCGAGATAGTGGGTTGCATACAACACTTTCTCATTCTCTCCCACAGCAGCAACTTCAGATTGTTGTCGATGGTGCGAAGCCAATCATCGGCTTCTAGTGGGTGAAGTCCCTTGGAGTAGGTGGGTGGGTTGGTCTTCTGAAATCGCCTAAGGTGGATCGCTGGTTTCCATCGCCATTGCCATTACCACCATTGTTGTTGTTGTTGTTGTTGTTGTTATTGTTGTTGTTGTTATAAGCGGCTGCGAGTTGCTGTAGGGCAACGAGATGAGCCTGGCGCTCCTGCCGGGCATTTTCACGTTCCTCCATGATAAGCGCGAGAAGTTGGGCGGGGGTTGGGTCCGGTGGTGGTGGTGCTGATCCTCCTCCGCGCGACGGGGCGGCATCCTGAAGCACACCGGGTATAAGAGGCAAGGCAAAGAAAAGTTCGACTAAGGGAAAAGACGATTTCGCAAGTGGTTGATTAATTTAAGGATTATATGAAAATATTTCACACAGATTTAAACAAGACAAACATACTTATATTTCACAAACATCACATCAAGGAGTTCACAACAACATGCTTACAACATCAAGCTTACAACATCACCTTACATCTAAGATACATACATCTGGTTTCCAAAAGAACCACTACTTCACTTGACTAGCGATAGGGGGTCAACCTAATCCTGCGGTAGTGATCAAGTCAAGAAAAGTTCGACTAAGGAAAGAGACGATTTCTCAAGTGGTTGATTAATTTAAGGAATTATATGAAAATATTTCACACAGATTTAAACAAGACAAACATACTTATATATTACCACATCACATCAAGGAGTTCACATCAACATCAAGCTTACAACATCAAGCTTACAACATCACCTTACATCTAAGATACATAACATCTGGTTTCCAAAAGAACCACTACTTCGACTCGACTAGCGATAGGGGGTCAACCTAATCCTGCGGTAGTGATCAAGTCACTCGCCTACTGAGGTGGAACCTCCAGCTATAACACGTCCGCATCTGACTGGTAGAGTGGCTCCTCAGGATCCTCCTCCTCGTCCTCGAGAACTGCCTCGAGTGGCTCCTCCTCCTCGTCAACTAACTCCTCCTCATCATCCTCCTCCTCACAGTCCATCTCCTCCACGAAGTCATCATCGTCACTGAGGAAAGCGTTGTTCTCCTTGCGGAGATCCTCGCCCTCCTCCTCCATCTCGTCAGTATGGTGCTCTAGATCCTCAATCAGCCCGTCCTGCTCCGCCACCTTCTTATGGAGCTGCACGATAGTCTTCCTCAGCTGGGCCCTCTTCCTGAGAAGAGCGACCTTCTCCTCCATCAGCTTCTCCTCGTTCTCGCGAAGCTCAACGAGCGACTCGCGGTCAAAGTGAAGCTGAATCCTAGTGCGCAACAGATCATCCTGAGTGCACTGAAGTAAGATCTCCATGTCCATGATGTAGCTCCCAAACATCGGGTGGTAAGGGAAGGAGTAGGGTGTCCGTCGCAGTTGCGCCTCCCGTAGAACCGAAAACGGGAGTCTACTAACTCCGCCTTGTGCTCCTCACAAAGTCGGGCTAGCATCCTCCGTGTGGCAGTACAGAGACCGTCAACCCAGGTGGCCTCCTTGGTGGTGAAGATGAGCGTCCTGGAACTGGGAGACTTGATGTTCCTGCGAACTGACGACCTGATGAGCCAGCTCAGCCTTCCGACACCGTGAACGTCAATCTGAGCTCCCTCAAACTCTGGAGCGGGCGACCTAACAGCTTGCTCAACTCGAACAAGTCCCTCTCAAACGTCAGCTTGCTGTCCTTCTCAAGCTGAACGAACTCAGTCCAATGGAGTGCCATCTACAATTTTTTTAGCAAAATTTTAAGTTAGTTAGGTGACAAGTATATCAAAATTTTAAATATAGTAGGGCAACAAGTGAGTCAAATTTTAAGCTTAATGAGAGGTGAGCAAAATTTTAGGGATACAAAGGAAAATGTAATATTTAATGAGAGTAAAATTTTGCATAAGTAAGAGGATTGGAGATAAGCAGTTTTCAAAAATACTTCATTCCTTTCTCTTTAGAAATTCATCTTTTTGTAACATTTGACAAACGACCATGCTAACTAAGGTTTCCTAAAGTCAGGATGGCTCTGATACCAAGTCTGTGGGGACCCCGGACTAGCTGTCCGAAATATCCGATTATGCTTAACACAACGATCCCGTGATCAGTCTGTCGTTGCACATAATCCGAATTGTATACCAAAGTTTACATCCATTACAATAACGAATTAAAAGTCTTACATAAATGGTCATTTAGACCAAGTCTTACATAGGTGCCTTCATGGGCCAAACCAAAATATCAGCGGAAGCTACGGCGTAGTAGACATCATATTCTAACGATGACAACCCGACAGGCAGCTGACTTGTGGAGATCCTTAGTTCGCATAGAAGTCACCATACTCCTGCTCGGCGTAGTGCTCCTCCTCGTAGTCTGGCTAGGACAATAGCCAGGGACGAAACCAATATGAGTACATTTGGATGTACTCGCAAACTACCCCAACATGAGTATGCACTAGTTTTAATTTAACTGACCACTTTTATTTATTTAAACATCTCTATATCTTTATTGAAAAAGGTAAGAGAGTTTTGTAACCACTTTAAAGAAATCACCATTTTATCTGTTTCTCCAAAACTCCTCCTTTTTCCGACCATAGCTCGTCATGGTCCACTTCCTCCATCTACCTCATACCGATCCGTTGGTATAGGTGTAAGGAACATTCTCTACTTCATTTTCTTTTTAAAACTCAAAGTCTTTCAAAAACTTGCACATGGTCTTAGGACAGTCTCCCAATTGTCCATATCCGAGGACTCGGCTATTCGAATAGTTTTAACACTCTGCAGAGGTAGCACGCTTTTAGCCCACATCCATCCGGCAACTCATCGTGTCTGCCACGTCTCGCCATACCAGGTGTATGCGAAGTAAGCCGCCGGCCATAGCCTCTTATTTGCTCATGCTAGTATAGGATCCTTCCCATATGACACTTTCCATCGACACCCAGTCCAGTTTCCCGTCAGAAACCCTAAGTGTGAGGACTCATAGTTTTGTCCGGCGGTTTATGGTGGAACCTTCTATCCTCCCCACCAACTCGTGTGAGGACCCGGGTCAGGGGGTAGGTCCTCGGACCATCCCCTCATGCATAACGGAGTCATCTCCATCGATGAGGTATCCCATACTAATAAGAGCAAACTACATGACTAAGCCTTTTCCCATATATGGTAAATGTGGTCGCACAGGGTAAGATTGGTCGTCATAGTACTAGGACACTGTGCATTTTTCATAAACATCACCATTTTTCCACTTCTCCATTCCAACACCGACATCTCGGTATTTCATAATCTCACAAGTAATTTCAAAGGAGTTTTGAATAAACCATAGTTATTTTTCCCATCCTATAATTTGATATAACTATCTTATATTTCTACATAAGTGGCAAAATAATTTCCATATACTTTTGAAATGGGTTTTATAAATCTTGCCTTGAGAGTAAAACATGTTATGAAAGTAGATGCATATGTTTGTAGTGCAAGCTCAGAGAATAGCTTGCCTTGCTCGGCAAAGTGACCTTGATCTTGTTCTTCAGTTTCAACAAACTCTCCTTCCTCGATAAATCTGACAACGTTCTGGTCTAATTAACAAACAAACAAACAATGCAAACAATCACTAATCTATACAAGCAATCATCTCAACATAACAATCATAAACATCACAAATAGCTACTGCACACATCAAACCATACAATTTGGCTTTCAAATAATTGAATTAAACATTATTTAATTACTTCTAAATTATGGCAGAAACTTGTTGAAAATGTTTAATTCCACAACTTGAGTTCTGTTGGTCACAAAAATACAAACTAAAATTCTACGGAAAGCTACTGATGTGTAGAAGACAACACAATTTGATTTGGATCAATTGGAGTTACTAAACTCCCTACACATTTGTTTGAATCCAGTAACTTAATAATAAAGTTTTAGCTACCAATTAAGTTCTGTTGACCCTAAAATTAAATCCTTTTAGGGTAACTAAACATGGATAAATGTGATCTAACAAAATTGGTCCTAATTCATTTGGGTTAACCATTAAACATATTTAAATGTTTGAGTGCAGAAGGGTGTTTAAACTTCAACTTAATACTAAACAAATACTACTGCACAAATAATTCTACCAAAATTAGGGAAGCTAATACATGGCATTACTCAGCTAGCAAAATTGGTTTGGAATTATTTGGACTAACAGAGTATCAGAAACAAACAAGTTTAGAATTTAAACCTTCTTTAGTATTTTTAATAATGCTTTTTATCTATTTAATTAAATGACATGAGACCACTTGTGTTGGTTAAAGAATTTCATAAGCTTTCCAGAACAATTGAGTTTGATTTATTTGGATTTCTAAATCTCGAGATATTGAATTTCCAAGTTGGATCCAGTACTGATTTCATATTTCCATTTTAAACAGAGAAATCTAGTTATGGATAATTTTTAAATTTCTGACTAGTGGGGCCTACATGGCAGCGGCACAGCGCGCATGGGAAATGATTTAAAACCTGACGAGCGGGGCCCGCCCGTCAGTCTCTCTCTCTTTCTCTTCTAATCGAAGCGGTACGCGGCCGTTGATCAAAGATCGGACGGCTCACGGAGCCCGCGATCATCGACGACCAAAAAGTGGCGTCGCCGGAGCTCCGGCGACAGCGAGGGTGGCCAGTGGGGTACCTGGGTGGTCTAGGGACGGTGGAGATGATGCGGAACGACGGCGGCGGCGTGGGGAGAGCTCCTGGTCGAGTGTCGCTTGCTGGGGTGGAGTGCAGCGCCACGGCGAGCTGCTGCACTTCCGCGGCCACGGGCAGCACTCCGGCGAGCTCCTGGCGTCTCCCCTATGCACGATCCAGAGGGAAAAGATGCGCGTGAGGGCGGTGAGGGTGAAGAACAAAGGTGCAGGGCAGAGAGGGGAAAATGGTGGTGTGTGGCGTTGCGGTCGTGGTCAACCTCGACGCGGCAGTGGCGGCGGCCGTGCACGCTCTCCGGCGGTGCACCGATGGATCGAGAGGGGGAAGTGAGGGAGTGGGACGGTGTGGTGCTTCCAGACGGGTGCGGGGGTGGTTTTATAGCGCAGGGCCGGCGTATCGTGGACGGGGTGCACGAACGACGTCCATGGCGCACGGCGGAGATATTTCTTCTCGAATCCGACGCGGTGGTGCGAGGGACGTGGAGACGCGGCGTCCACCGGGGTCCGGACACGTTCTAGAAGCTCTGGCTCAAGTGGTGCGTGTCGAGGTGCAGAGAGGTGCGCGAATTTGGGCCGGCTTCGCCGCGGCTGCCACGGCGGGGCTGGGGTGGATTCGAGGTGAGGGAGGGCTTGAGTGCTCTCCTCTGCGGCGCCGCGGCTGCAGAGGCACGGGAGCGAGGGAGAGCGCGGCCAGGGGGGCCTGGGGTGCGCGGGAACGGCGGGGACACGGCAAGGCGACACGGCGATGTGCGTCGGGGCGAGGGGGTGAGGTAGACGATGGCACTTTTGCCAAAACCCCCTGCCTCCTTTTCTGTTCTGTTTTTCTTTATTTCTTTTTAGTCCAGTAGCTTTTATAGGATTTATTTAGGGCACTTAAACATTTTAGAAAAATTTGCAAATATTTGTGGGGCTTTCCCATAATATGTAGAAGCTCCACAAAAATTGGCTTTGCAAAATAAAATGTTTTGAAACATTTTCTTTCATAGGGTTTTAAATATTGCATTTTGTTTTATTTCAATTGTTTTTATTTTTGAATTTTAAAATAGGTGTAAAATATTATTTGGAAGAAATAAGTGATAAGGATGTAAATGAGAGGTTTCATATACCATTCTTCTGAATTTTGTTTGGAACAATTTTGAGTTTCTTATTTGTCACTTTTATTTTTCTTGTTTCACTTTTGCTTTTGTATTTCCTTTTTATTAATTCAAGCAAACAAGCAACACAAGCAACAAGAATTAATTACCACAAGCAACAATTTATAAACAACACATAATATTCAACAAAAGTTTTTGTTGGCTCTCATTTTTGGAACAATAATTCTGATAATATTTTTGGGATGTTACACTTATGTTTGTGATTGATTTTGTTAGTACAGAATAACTATCTGGTCCTAAATTTGTTTGCTCATATTTTAGACCACTAATAGTTTATGTCTACAGGTTTCTTATGCTTGGAGGCGTGATGCCATTCCAATTCGACCGCATGGAAAAATAGGTGGTGACGAAATTGATTTGTGTCTATATGTTTCCATAAATACACCGATGTTGGACGGTGTGTTATTGCATTGCTGCAATATTTCACTATTTTTTCTTATCTAATGGTACTCTGTAGTAGTTTCAGCCCATGGTGCAGGAGTCATCCATTGCCCCGGCAATCAATTGGAGTGGATTTTAACTGTTATATCTCCATCATATGGATGGTTTATTTATTTTAAATCATCATGATAATTTCTAGGTGTGAGATTACGTGGATTGTCATGAGATAGGTCAGATTAAAAGCATATGAATTGTGAAAAAAAATCTACATAGGCCAAAAGTTGAAAAGTAAAAGCTATAGAAAAGCTAACCTTCTCAAATCAGATATGCAGACGAATAGTCAATTGTGAGTTACTTCTGTCCTCTCAACGCATACATGCTGCGTACCTACACTGGTACACATGATAATTAGATTGCTCCCTTTTCTAAAAAAAAAAACATGATAATTAGTTCCAGTAAATATATGTGCTATTTCCGAGTGAAAGAACATAATACTCTGAGTATAGTAGCATTAAAGATATTTCCTTCGATACTACTCTCTCTGTTTTTATTTAATTTGGGTTTTAGGTTTAGTCAAACACAAACTTTACCAAGTTTTTACCGAATATCTAGAAAACAATATCAACATCTACAATATAAAATTTATGCTATTAGGATCATCATAAAGTATATTTTATATTATACATATTTTTTATATTATTGATGTTGATATCTTTTCCTATATTCTTGGTCTAAGTTGATAAAGTTTGATTTTGACTAAAATCATAACGCGAAGTAAATAAAAACGGAGGGATTACTTTCAAGATTTCTGCAAATAAATTATGGAAGATACATAACTATTTATTAGGTGCATCACAACATATTGGTTAGTTCATAATGAAAAGCTGTACGTGCTTTTGCACATGCACGTGATACCATAAATCGCTGAAATCACACTACAATACTATGTAAAGAATTAATTGAACAGTGTAACAAATTAGTTACCAAGATTGGACAGAACCAAGGTTGAGCATGCAGACATGAATGCAACGGTATGCAAAAGCAATAATCGGATGATCAAGCCAGCCTCCTAGCATGCATGCAGTTTAATCACCTGAGATGCATGCAGTTTAATCACCTGAGATTTATTCGGTGGATATAGGCAAACTGGGTAACGCAGCTGCGAGGCTATCCCAGCATCTTGCGAATCTGATTATAAATAAGAGTAAAAAGAGATGACTGCACAATGGAGATTAGAATACAGCACTCGTGTGTACTGTGTAGAGGAAGGCAAAAATTTAATTTGCTACTGCCGTCGCACGCGGCGGCGCATCGCGCATGGAAAGACTCAATTGCTGCTTTTACCGAAGGAGACAGGCTGCTAGACAGAAATTGGTGTCCAATGCTAGAAATCATGCAGCCCCGCCGCCATGAGATTGGGTGAGATGATTTCGTTAGTTAATTAATGGTTAACTAATATGTAGGATACGGGATTCGAACCCATCGCCACCAGATCGCGCTGGAGGGTCACGCGATGATGCGTTCGGCAACAACTTAAATCCGACGGCTTTAAACAGTTTAGGTATGGATCTTACAGACAAAAATTATTACTGTCTAGGATTAACGTGGAAGCTTCTACGGTGCCTCCAATTAGTAAATATAAGATGGTGCATCACCGAGATAAAAGTAGCCTCGGAAGGCAGAGCTATGTTAGTTCAAAGGTGATAAACTAAACCGAGGCGGAAGCCGGGATCGGTCATACGGCTCTACGCCCCATTGCCAATCGTCCTCCATCTCGGTCTGGGCGATGGCCTTGACCCGTCTCTTAACTTGGGAGTGGGTAAGATCATGGGTGCTGACCCGGATCGGGTCCAGCAAACCACTCATGTGGCAAATCTTGTGCACACGGTGCTGAAGAGGGTTGACTCGGCGAATGACGAAAGTCCTCAAGAGGTCATCTGCACTCAACTTCTTTTCCAGCAGACCCTCAAGGGTTTGGTGGATCAGTTGGACCTCAGGAATGGTGTCCTGCGGGTCATAGTTCCAGTTTAACTCGGCTGTGGGGGGAGTGATGTTGAACTCCGGCAGGTCGAGAACATCCCGCTCTGCTGGGCTCTTCACATAGAAAAAGGACCTTTGCCATTTCCGGCAAGATTCTAAGCCGGTAATCCGAGGAATGATGGAGTGCTTCCTCAGAGTAATGCTAGCCGCTCCGCATGCGGTTATATCCTTCACGACCTCCTTGTCCTTATTTGGGATAGTTTGCTTCCGGAGGCGGAAGTACTTGGCCCAGGCGCTAACAGTGGGCCAGAGGCCGAGATACCCCTCGGTGAAGGAGGAAAAGGATGAGAGTGATGTAATGGCGTTGGCAGGGAGATGGTGAGGTTGTAAACCGAAGAAGTCGAGAAATTCCCGGAAGAAGGGGCTAGCTGGGAGTCCAAACCACGCTGAAAGTGCGCAACGAAGACCACTCGTTCACCCGATTCTAGAACGGTTCGAGTTCCGATCCCGGAAGCCGGCATATAGCCTCGGCCGTAACACGCCGGGTCTTGAGCAACCAATCGAGGTCATCTTGTTCTACGTCGGATCCCTCCCATCCGCCTCGGTTGCTAGGTGCCGCCGATGACTCGGCCGGGTCGGGAGTACTATGGCCTGACATCTCAGGACCAAACCTGCAAAAAAGTACAAATACAACCGAGATAAGTAACTCGGAGTTATGAATCTAGAATCGGAACAAGTGACCCGGAGAAACAATGCAAATGACTCGGAAACCGAGACAAATGACCCGGAAGAGCCGTGCAACTGACTCAGGAGTAGAACACGGAAACCGAGTTAAGTGATTCGGAAACCGAGGTAAAGTGACCCGGAAACCGAGATAAGTATCCCGGTTTAGATTATCTATTTATTTCGGAAAGATGATTCGGGTAAAAGTTATAAACATGATTTTGCATAAATCTGTGAGCAAGTAAGATCTACCGAGCAAGTAAAAAAGGAAGTAAAACATGAGTCTAAGGCAGAGAAGGATGAAACTATCAGGAGCCGTGTCAGGATATCAGTGCGAGAAAGATCTAGAAACGAATCTAAGTAGTTTTATCTATGAGCAAACAAAGCTAATCCTAGCGAGTCTAGTGTTTGGAGATCTAGAACACCCTAAGGATGAACTATGAAGAACATGTTAGGAAGAACACTTGAGATGATTCATGAAGAAGATGGAGATTGGGAATCCATACCAGAATGCAGATCCCGCGGGAAGGAGTTTGGCGGCGGCGGCGCGGTTGATTCCGGTCGTCGGCGACGGCGAAGCGTTCTCGGGGTCGTGCCAGGGCGGAGTGCTCTTCGCGGCGGCGGCGGCGGAAGTGTTTCGCAGTGGAGAGGGGAACGAAGGAAGAAGAAGGTGTTCACCGTGCCGCTCCCCTTTTATTTATAGGCGCGGAGGCGTGCGGTTTGCGAAGCGGCGGGGCCAGTTCCCCAAACCGCGCTCGGATCTGAATGCGCACGATCTGGCTGTGGTAACCGTCCGTTAGTGGGCGTAGTGGTGGGCCCGCCATCATTGGCGCGGTTACCCAGGCGCCGCGCGGGGTGGTCAAATGTGGTCAAAAGCTGTGCTTGAGGTGACCGGACACGACACGTGTGACGTATGCGACGTGCGGTGCGCGGCGCGTGTGATGCATGTAAAATGCGTACATGAACTTTGCACTTTATTTACTCATATTCCAATCATATTTGCATCATATAAGGGTTATATCAATGTTTTATCATGATTTTGGAAATATCTTAATGATTTCCTATTTTTATGGAATTAACCCTGCACAGGCAGAAAACCCTAGTTTTGTATTTTAATGTTTCAGGGACCCAAACGTCGTCCAAATCACCTGCAAATTTAGGGGCGTCATTTTTTGGAAGGAAGAATACCTGTGGGCGAAGGAAGCAAGCAAACGGAGGCCTGAGGCCCAAAAGGGGGTGGCCCACGCGGCCACAGTACCTGGTCGCGTGGGGCCTACTCTTTTGGCCCTCGAGGCTTCGTTGTCGTTGATCTTTGCTCCACCGACTCCGTCTTGACCTAAAAACGCCTATAAAAAAGGTCCCCCGACGTTCTCTGCAAGGAGGCGGCGGAGAAACACAGAACCACGAAACAGAGAGTCAGAAGGCTGCCGTCGGAGAAGATCGGAGGGGGGAAACGCCGCCGGAGTCACCTCCGGAGGGCTCCACCCCCCTCCGGCGTGTTCATCATCAACATCTACAGCAAGAACTTCTCCAACATCATCACCATGATGAAGGGGGAGTAGTCCACCCCTGGACTAGGGTTTGTGGTGGTAACTTTTGTATCTCTCCTCTCTCTTGAGCATCACTAATTAGTACCGTATGAGCTGCCAAACATGATTACGGTCATCTATGTAATACCTTTGTGGTGAATATTGTGGTGTGAGATGATTTGTTATGCATTTACCGTTGTGTTGGAGCTTTTGTGATTTGTCATACTTTGAAGTATGATGTATGTGGGTACGGGATGACCGATGTGACACGGCATAGGTATTGAGTGACACAGTACCGCCCAACATCCTTTATCTGGGGGTAAAAATAAAGAGTATGATGTGGGAGTAAGAGCAACCACGCTAGCCTTACGAGGGTGACCTAGCAACACAAATGAGTATTTCTTTCAACTATATGTTTTAGGACATATAGCCGTCATAAAAGCTACCATTAAAACATGACAATTGTGTGTACTTTATCTATAACATGATAATCACCATAGATGAGAGAGAGAGGATTAAGTGAACCATGAATCCATGTCCATTGTTCCTAGAAGAGAAAACCTTTGTCTTGTCCTCTTGCATTGAAGAGGATTGGGACACTTCTGCATTCTTGTTTGGATACATTAAAACTTCCATCCATTAAAATCAACCACCTTGTTCTTTAAACTTGTTTAGTGCATAATCAACTAAAACTTGTGACACTTTAGTTGTAGGGAATAGATAACTTTTCCTTCTTGCTCCTGCGGATCGATACCTTACTTTCACATTGAGATGTGCTACAGTGATCCCTTGCTCTTGGGGGTTATCAAGTACTTTTCTGACGCCGTTGCCTTGTGTGCACTAGACTAAGCTTGGGGAGGTTTCTTTATCTTGCAATCATCTAAGCTTGGGGAGGTTCTTTGACTTGTTTGATGATACTATGTCTCCTATTTATGATGATGAATATGATATTTTCAGTCCACCCACTATTGAGTATAAAGTTTATTGTGATTATGATATGCCTCCTATATATGATGATTACAATGATTATTATGAATGTTTTACTCCCACTATTCCTAATGAAACTGTTTATGCTTATGTGGAGAGTAATGATACTTTTATGCATATGGATCATGATAAGAATGTTTCATGTGATAGCTATATTGTTGAGTTTATCAATGATGCTACTGAAAGTTTTTATGAGAGAGGGAGACATGATTTCATATATCTCAAAAATATTAAGTCTTCTCTCTTTTTGTTGAAAATTTTGAAGTTGCACTTGCTTTGCCTTCCTATGCTAGTCACTTTGTGCTTTATTGATTTATTTTCTTACAAGATCCCAATGCATAGGAAGTGGGTTAGACTTAAATGTGTTTCATATTTTTCTCTTGATGCTCTCTTTTGCATTTCAATTCTTATTCCTATGTGAGCATCATTAAAACTATCAAGCCTAGCTATATGGCTATAAAGAAAGCGCTTTGCGGAGGCAACCCGGTTATTTTTTGTGTGATTTTCTTTGTGTCCTCTTGCTGTACCAAGAGACTTTGTTTATAGTTTAGGTTCTGGAATTTTCAATAAAGTGCCAAGTTTTACCCTTTTTGGTTTGAAAAAGTTGCTTATAGCGTTCGGAGATTTTATTCCTGCACGAATCAGTGCACGGTATGATTTTTAATTCTTATTCTGTAACTCCGAATGAGCTCATATTTGAACTGTAGTTGCAACTTTTCATCCTCTGTATGCATGAATTTTTCGGAATTTTTCGAGAAAGTTTGGTAGGGTAGAAAAATACGTTTTGCTGCTGCTGTTTTTCTGGACAGATTCTGTCCCATTTTGTTTGATGCATGCTTTGAGCTTTTAAGTTGAATCTTTTTGATCCAATTGAGTTTATGAGTAGGCATACAACATTATACACTTTCTGGACATCTCATATGAATTTTTGTTCAAGGATTATATGCAGCAAGAAACATTTTTGTTTATCACTATTAATGCACCCCACAGAAAAGAAATGGGAGAAACGGTGTTTTGAAGTTTTTTCACAGGGATTGGAGGAGATGCACCAAGAGCTATCCAAGGATGGTGAAGACCATAAGCTTGGGGATGTGAAGACAACCCCACTGGACCTACACACTCTCGGTTTGCACACGTCCAACTTCTGTTTTTCGATCGAAACACTTTATCGCATAAACTTGGAGCGTCTTTTTGTTTGTTTTGGTTTGATTCTTTGAGAGACCACCACACTATCATTTATATATGGGAGAGCTACTGGAAATATGGGTTGAAATATGTTGGATGCTTTTATAAGATTGGGAAAAGGGATGTTTGAGTTGATTTTTAATGATACATATAGTTGCATGATTCATGAGCTTGTTTATGAGTAATAGTTTGCAAATCCTTTTTGAAGAGCTATCACTTATTCATGTTTTGGTGCTGATTGTTATTTTACTTGGTTTAACATGGATTAGTTAGTTCTATGGACACTCATGCATGCATCTAGATGGTCAACTTTCTCCCTTTTGCTAGCCCAAACATTCCAACAAGTTAAAACTTGTTTCCAACACCTTCAACCAAAGTTATTCCAGTGAGTCCACCATATCTACCTACTAGCTATATGCTATTCCGAGTATGTTCATCATGATATTTGTGTTATCTATACCTCTGAATGAAAATGATTATGTTATTGATTGCCATGGGAAAAGTTGGTTATATAGCTCTCACGAACTTGATGCACATTTTACTATCATTGCAATAAATAAAACATGACCCATTGTGATTAAGATTATGATGCTAGTGGCTTGATAAATGTTCGAGGTTGGGAGTTAGCCCATATGTGCTGTCACATGCAAAGCTTTCAACATGCTCCTTCATCTCATTTAGTTGATATCATGTACTTTTGTTTATGGATGCCTATCATGGTGAAATGAGTTGGAAATGAAGTAGTTTAAATGAGTTTGTATAAATGGTTAGAGAGACGCCTGGGCCGCTAATCTAAGCCATGCATCATTCATGGTGGAAATTTACTTACATGCTATGGTGAACCGTCTGTGATACACCTTATAATAAAAGCTATTCCAATGGTAAATAAAAAGGGTGTTGAGGTTGTTCATCTTGTTTGTTTGTCTTGTCATTTTGATATGGGCTTGTTCCATATCCTGGGACAAGAGGTACCCCAGTTGACGCTCTTGATGATACTATTATTACTTACAATGATATATAACTTGAACTTGCTTTGTTTCCTAAGTTGAGTAATCAAGGTGTAGGTACTTGTATTCAAGGGGCATGAGACACCTAACCTTTACTTTGTCAAGCACACTACTCATATTTGCTCTCACATTAAACTATAATCATTCAAGATGCTATGATAGGGGAAAGAGAGCTTGACACCAAGTATTACCCATTGCAATCATTAACTTAAGTAGGAGAGTTTGGAGGTTAGATGAAACTTATGCATGCTTTACCTCTACTCACTTATTCATCTTTCCAAAGTGTCCACCAAACATATTCAGATTTTCATCATCACTCTATGGACCACATGTATGCAAAAGTAAGAATGTCCATATTACTTGCTACTATGTTACACTTTGTGATGTATCAATGAACATCCTTGTCTTGAATACTTGATATCACTTCATAAACTATTTTGCATATTGCTACTCCTTTGAAGAATGAATCATTTGACTTTATGTAGCAATTGTAATCATCTTTGATATCCATTGTTAGTAGTAAATTGCAAAATCCATGTTAGTTTTATCACCTTCATACTCGAGGACGAGCATGGGTTAAGCTTGGGGATGTTGATGCATGTAAAATGCATACATGAACTTTGCACTTTATTTACTCATATTCCAATCATATTTGCATCATATAAAGGTTATATCAATGTTTTATCATGATTTTGGAAATATCTTAATGATTTCCTATTTTTATGGAATTAACCCTGCACAGGCAGAAAACCCTAGTTTTGTATTTTAATGTTTCAGGGACCAAACGTCGTCCAAATCACCTGCAAATTTAGGGGCGTCATTTTTTGGAAGGAAGAAGACATGTGGGCGAAGGAAGCAAGCAAACGGAGGCCTGAGGCCCAAAAGGGGGTGGCCCACGCGGCCACAGTACCTGGCCGCGTGGGGCCCACTCTTTGGACCTCGAGGCTCCATGGTCGTTGATCTTTGCTCCACCGACTCCGTCTTGACCTAAAAACGCCTATAAAAAAGGTCCCCCGACATTCTCTGGAAGGAGGCGGCGGAGAAACACAGAACCACGAAACAAAGAGTCAGAAGGCTGCCGCCGGAGAAGATCGGAGGGGGGAAACGCCGCCGGAGCCACCTCCAGAGGGCTCCACCCCCCTCCGGCGTGTTCATCATCAACATCTACAGCAAGAACTTCTCCACCATCATCACCATGATGAAGGGGGAGTAGTCCACCCCCTGGACTAGGGTTTGTGGTGGTAACTTTTGTATCTCTCCTCTCTCTTGAGCTTCACTAATTAGTACCGTATGAGCTGCCAAACATGATTACGGTCATCTATGTAATACCTTTGTGGTGAATATTGTGGTGTGAGATGATTTGTTATGCATTTACCGTTGTGTTGGAGCTTTTGTGATTTGTCATACTTTGAAGTATGATGTATGTGGGTACGGGATGGCCGATGTGACACGCATAGGTATTGAGTGACACAGTACCGCCCAACATCCTTTATCTGGGGATAAAAAGAAATAGTATGATGTGGGAGTGAGAGCAACCATGCTAGCCTTACAAGGGTGACCTAGCAACACAAATGAGTATTTCTTTCAACTATGTGTTTTAGGACATATATCCGTCATAAAAGCTACCATTAAAACATGACAATTGTGTGTACTTTATCTATAACATGATAATCACCATAGATGAGAGAGAGAGGATTAAGTGAACCATGAATCCATATCCATTGTTCCTAGAAGAGAAAACCTTTGTCTTGTCCTCTTGCATTGAAGAGGATTGGGACACTTCTGCATTCTTGTTTGGATACATTAAAACTTCCATCCATTAAAATCAACAACCTTGTTGTTTAAACTTGTTTAGTGCATAATCAACTAAAACTTGTGACACTTTAGTTGTAGGGAATAGATAACTTTTCCTTCTTGCTCCTGCGGATCGATACCTTACTTTCACATTGAGAGGTGCTACAGTGATCCCTTGCTCTTGGGGGTTATCAGCGTGCAGAGGCACGGTCGGCCGTGCGCACGAATCGAGGCAAACCAAGACATCCTTGCATCGTATTTCGTGACTGGAACTCGGTGGAGTTAAGAAGAATCTCGTTGTATCGGTTAGACCAATTTGAGGATGAAAGTCGGACAAGGTTGGTAATTTGACTCGGAGAAACTCGGCCAGACCGAGACATACTTGAGTCGGATAGGCTATTAATTTGATTTGTTTTGTTAAACCTGGCGTGGCCCTCCATCCGAGGCTGTGGGACCGCACCAGCTTCGGGGACTAATGTCGGGGGGCTACCCCGGGTAGGGTAAGTTGTGGTGTAAAGAGCTCTAAAGAGTGGACTAAAGGTCAAACCGGGTCAACCAAGTTCCGGAGGGACCGAGACATGGTGTAATTACAAACCGGCTTATGACAGCCGGGTCACTTAGGCCGGGTCATGTTAGCTGAGTCACCTTAACCGACATACCACCGTCGGTCTACTCTTATTTATTCTCATGTGCAGGAAAGAGACGAAGAGGATCAGGCATAGCCTTGCCGGGTGTAGTGACCTAGCACACCACTGCATGTTGTAGTGTACAAGTCGTTGACATAATACTCACGAAAGGACCATTCCGTAAATATTACATCCTTCAGAGTAGTACAACAGAAACATAGTCGGTCCAAGGTAACACTATAGGATTACAACACTATTCAATACAAAATCTCGAGAACCTCCTTTACAAACAGAAGTAGGTCTCGTGCAAAAGAAACTCCCAAAAGACTCAAGTCGAAGCGCTAAGCGGGATACCAGCTCTACTTCTAACTCCTAATCCACTACTGCTGTTGTCACAGTCCTATCTATCTATCTGGAATTTCCGTGTCTAGAGTTGTTCTCCTCCATCCCATTATAGTCGTCTTGTCCATAGGCATTGTTGTCGACGTGTCCACCGTTGCTCTGTTGTCGCCACGCATCCGTTGGCAAAGTAGAGGTTGACTCCTTCAGGCCCACCAGGTTGATTTGACTCCTTGTCGGCGATCTCACCAACATCGCTATGGATTCCTGACCTTTCTCTGCTGTCTCCAATAATCTAAGCAGGGGTCAACGGAGGAAAGAGTGAGCAACACGAGCGTTACTCAGCAAGTTCATATTATAGGAATAAGGTGTTTTATGCACTAGCTACCATCCATACCAAAAGGTCATGGATGAACATGCATATCTTTGTAAAACATTTTTAGGAAAAGATTTATTTTATCTTCAGAAAACTATGCCCGTCATCCATTCACAGGTGCTAGGGCTTCATGGAGCCACCTTTCCTGCAGCGTTCGCAGCTCCTTCCCGGAACAGGGAGTAACATGTCACACTTTTTTACACTCTGCAGAGGTGCGTTACTTTACCCATAAGAGATCAACGCCTTGTTGCACAACCGGGCGATCTTTCCCGTCCACACTTCCTTGGTGTGGGCCCAGTCGATGATCCAAGCCATTCGCCGTGCTTCTCCAACAACCCCGCATGCCCACCCAATTCATGCATAGTAGAATAACCCATGATACACTACCCCTCACGATAGGTACCTAGGCATGCCCTTGCAGACCAATTCATGCATAGCAGAATCACCCCTGGCTCTACCCCTCACGGTAGATACCTAGGCATCCCCTTGCAGACCATCATAGGCACCAGAGTCCGTGGGCATTAAGGGGTCCCACCCATGTGCATGTAGTCTCGCAAGACCTACAGCGTACGGCTCTGGCTGCCCGTTGACATGCGAAAGGGAGAAGATCACAGATGACTTTCCCGTCCCATTCCAAGTCTCATGGTTAACGCTTCATTTACGGCGCAAGAACACTGACGGCATGGGTTATTAAGTCCTAGATAATACTTTCCCGTGCAAATGGAACCTCCACTAACCACATCATTCCATGGTTCCATCTGCCAGCCAACAATATTTATATATAGCAATTCACATCATTCGAAAATAGGTTTTACTTTTTCATGCAATGATAAACCATAGTATTTTGCATTTACTTTTTTAAACATAATCAAGTAGGACATGAGCAAGAGTGAACTTGCCTTGGATAGATATAGCAGTTCAAACCCTTCGGGGTTCTAGGGTTTGCGGTAAAACCCCGAGTTCTGAAAAATAGCAAGGTAATCCCGATAAGGACTACAGAAAACTCTGACAAGATGCTATTATGCATAGTAATGAAATGCATCGCAAAATACCCTCAATCAGACCCAAGCTTAACTAGGTAAGCTTCATTTTAAAATGATACTTCTATAACATCGTAAATTTAGCTTAGGTTATTTTATCATCTTTAGGTGCTGTTACAAGTGCTTACGTTAATAATGAGTTGGGATTAGTGAATGTTTAAGATTTTAGAATTTGATTTGATTCACTTGGTGATTTCAGAATACTAGTTCTTAAGTCTTAAGTGTGTTTCACTTTTATTTAAATGAAGAAGTATTAACAAATACTAGGAACAACCACTTTTAAGTTTCTTTATTATTTAAGTATCACACTTAAAAGAAGTAAGTAACGTAATATTATTTTGTGATACAATTCTTAGTTTTAGGATATGGTTTTGAATGAATAAAACTATAACACAAGGTTAATCCAATGTTTATGATAAAAATAATAATAGTGCTCATATTTTATTAAGTAGAGATTTCATTTTTAGATTATGTAGACATCTTTTAACAATTATTTTCCTTATAGAAATATCATTTTAATTAATAATTTAATGGAATATCAATTATTCATAACCACACATGGTATTTTCAAATGCTCACAATGTAGGACATATCATGATTAAAACATATTTTAGAATTTGAAGTTTATTCATGTGAATCATTTTAAATGAAGTTGAAATGCATCCAAAATAGCATTTCAAATTAACTCCATATTTAAATTAATAAGTAAATTGTTGTTTCAATTTTAAAGTGATTCAATTTTAGTCAAACAAGTGTTTGATTTATACAAACAGATAGATTTATTTTTCTGTTCATTTTGGTATATTGTTTGTATTTTTCTGATTTTATATGAAATAGTTATGAATTTTCAAAGTTTATTCCATTTAAAATATTTCTGGAATTATTTCCTTATTAATTTTTGATTTAGGAAATGACCAAAATGCCCCTGGTCCAGCCTGATTGAACCAGACCAAAACCTGGCTCGGGTTGGTGGTCAACCCGACCGAGCCCGCTCCTCTCCTTCTCCTCCTCTCTCTCGAGCCCCTCTGGCGAACCTTCGTCGCCACGCCGTCGCCGCTAGATTCCGGCGTGCTCCGGTCGTCTCCGCCGCCGTGCTGCGGCGCAATCGATGCGCCGGTCGATGCTCCACCTCCTCCTCTGCTTCGATTCGTTTTTCTCCGACTGTGGCAGCCATGCGCGACCCAACCCATGGCTAGGGTTACGGCGCCTGCGCGGCTCCTGTAACATCCCAAAAATATTATAAGTATTATTACTCCTAAAATGAGAGCCAACAAAAACTTTTGTTGATTATTATGTGTTGTTTGTAAATTGTTGCTTGTGGTAATTAATTCTTGTTGCTTGTGTTGTTTAGTTCTTGCTAAATGTGTGTTGCTTGCTCTAAAGAAAAACATGACGAAAAGAAGAGGAATAAAATAAAAGTTGAAACAAGAAAAATGAATGTGACATGTGTCACACAAATTCTCCAAGTGGGAAACTCAAATTGTTTCAAACAAAATTCAGTGGAGTGGTAATGCAAACCCTCCCATTTCATCCTTACTACTTATCTCTCTCAAATAATATTTTACACCTATTTTAAAAATTCAAATGTAAAAACAATAGAAATAAACCAAAATACTATAACTAAAACTTTATGAACAAAAATGATTCAAAACATTTTATTTTGAAATACCAAATTTTGTGGAGCTACTACATGCTATGTGGAAGCCTCACAAATATTTGTGAATTTTTCTAAATTGTTTAAGTACCCCAATTAAATTCCAGAAAAGCTTCTGGAAATAAAAAAAAAGAAACTGGAAAATAGAAAAGAAAAAAGGAGCCAGGGGGTTTTTGGCAAAAATGCCATCGTCTACCTCCCCCTAGCTCACTGTCGCCGTGGTCGTCGTCGCCGTTCCCAGGGCACCCCCCTCGCTCGCGTTCGTCCGCGCACGGTGCCTCTGCAGCCTCTGCGGGCACTCGAGCCCTTCCCTCTCCCCAATGCCGCCCCTGTCCCCCGTTGCCCGCCGTGGAGAGCTCGGACGGTGCCGGCCAAATTCGCCCCACCCGCTGCACCTCGACACACGCCGCTCTAACCCGTCCTTCTAGACCACGCCCGGACCCCGCCCGTCGTCGCATTGCCACGCTCCTCGCAACACTGCCTCGGATTCGAGCAGAAGCTCCCGCCGGTGCGCCATGGACGCGTTCGTGCGCCCCGTCCACGAAACGCCGGTCCCGGCCCTATAAAACCCGTCCCAGACCCCGCTGCAACTCCACACCACCCCACACCCACTCCACTCCCCTCTGTGCACCGCCAGGAGGGCGTGCACGCTGGCCGCGTCCTCTGCAACCTCGCCGTGCCCGAGGTAGGCGAGCACCACGCTGCCGTGCTGCTGCTGCCCCTCCAACCCCTCCACCATGTTGCCCGAGCTCACCGCACTCACCCCCCTCTTTTTTCCATTTGATTTGTGCCCAGACGCGACCGTAGGACCTTGCCGGAGCCCGTGTCCGTGGCCGTGGAAGATTGAGACCTCGCCGCCGTCGACTGGAGCCTCCCCAGCAAGTACAACTCGCACCAGCACCTTCGTCGAGCCTCCGCCGTCGATTCGTGTCTTCGCCGCGACTTCCCGAGCCCCCTAGGTGAGAGATCAATCCACCTCGCCGTCACCGGCGCGGCAGCGCCGCTAGTTCTTGGTCGCCGGAGTTGCGACGCACGCGAGCCATTGGATCTTGATCCAACGGCAGCTTACCGTTTCGTTTAGAATAGTCACTGACATGTGGACCCCACACGTCAGGTTTTTATTAATTTCCCTCGCGCACCAGTGTCGCTGACATGTAGGTCCCACTAGTCAGAAATCTGAACATTATCCATAACTAGAATTTCTGTATTAAATTGAAATACTAAAAAACAGTACTGGACCTAATTTAGAAATTCAATAACTGAGATCTGTACATCCAAATAAATCAAACTCAATTGTTCTGGAAAGCTTATAAAATTGTTTAACCAACCCAAGTGGTCTCATGTCATTTAAATAAATAGTTAAAAAGTATTGTTAAAAATACTACAGAAGGTTTAAATTCTAAACTTGTTTGTTTCTGATACTCTATTAGTCCAAATAATTCCAAACGAATTTTGTTAGCTTAGTACTGCCATGTATTAGCTTCCCTAATTTTGGTAGAATTATTTGTGCAGTATTAATTGTTTAGTATGAAGTTGAAGTTTGAACACCCTTCTGCACTAAAACATTTAAATATGTTTAATGGTTAACCCAAATGATTTAGGACCAATTTTTTAGATCACATTTATTCATGTTTAGTTACCCCTAAAAGGATTTAATTTTTGGAGCAACAGAACTAAATTGATAACTAAAACTTGATTATTAAGTTACTGGATTAAAACATTGTGTAGGGAGTTTGGTAACTCCAATTAATCCAAATCAAATTGGGTTGTCTTCTACACATCAGTAGCTTTGTGTAGAAATTTAGTTTGTATTTTTATGACCAACAGAACTCAAGTTGTGGAATTAAACTGTTCAACAAGTTTCTGTCATAATTTAGACCTAATTAAATAATGTTTAATTCAATTATTTTGAAACCAAATTGTATGGTTTGATGTGTGCAGTAGCTATTTGTGATGTTTATGATTGTTATGTTGAGATGATTGCTTGAGTAGTTTAGTGATTGTTTGTATTTTTTGTTTATTAATTAGACGAGAACGCTGTCGGATTTATCGAGGAAGGAGAGTTTGTTGAATCTGAAGATCAAGACCAAGTCACTTTGCCGAGCAAGGCAAGCTACTCTCTGAGCTTGCACCCCAAATATATGCATCTACTTTGATAACATGTTTTACTTTAAAGCAAAGATTTACAAAACCTTTTCAAAAAGTATATGGATATTATTTTGCCACCCTATGTAGAAATATAAGATAGTTTATAAAAATTATAGGTTGGGAAAAATAAACATGGTTTATTCAAAACTCCTTTGAAATACTTGTGTGATTATGGAATGCCGAGATGTCGGTGTTGGAATGGAGAAGTGGAGAATGGATGTTTATGAAAAATGCACAGTGTGTCCTTGTACTTACGTCAACCAGCCGATACCCTGTGCGACCACATTTACCCACATATGGGAAAAGGGCGTAGTCATATAATTTGCTCATATTAGTATGGGATGCCTCAACAACGAGGATGACCTCGTTCCATGAGGGGATGGTCATGGCGACCTACCCCCTGACCTGGGTCCTGGCATCTGAGGATGGGGGATTGAAGGGTTCGCTCGCCGGGCAGAACTACGAGTCCTCACACTTAGGTTTCCCGACGGGGAATCTGGACTGGGTGTCGATGGAAAGGATGATAATTTCGTAGCGGTAGGATCCTATACTAGCATGAGCAAAGGACAGGCTATGGTCGGCGGCTTACTTCGCATACACCTGTATGGCGAGACGTGGCGGACACGATGAGCTGCCGGATGGATGTGGGAAAAGCGTGCTACCTCTGCAGAGTGTAAAACTATTCGAATAGCCGAGTCCTCGGATATGGACAGTTGGGAGGCCCTACTTTGACCATGTGCAAGTTTTTGGAAAAGCTTTTAAGTTTAAAAGAAACTGAAATGGAGATGGTGTTACACAGCTATACCAAATGGAGTGGTATGAGTTGTTGAAATAAATGGACCATGGTGAGCCATGGTCAGAAAAGGAGGAGTTTTGGAGAAACAAATGAGATGGTGACTTCTTTTAAAGATAGTTATAAAACTCTTCTTACCTTTTTCAATAAAGATATAGAGATGTTTTAAATAAATAAAAGTATGAAAGTAAGATAAAACTAGTGCATACTCATGTTGGGGTAGTTTGCGAGTACATTCAAATGTACTCATATTGGTTTCGTCCCTGGCTATTGTCCTAGCCAGACTACGAGGAGGAGCACTACGCCGAGCAGGAGTATGGCGACTTCTACGCAACTAAGGATCTCCACAAGTCAGCTGCCTGTCGGGTTCATCGTTAGAATATGATGTCTACTACGCCGTAGCTTCCGCTGATATTTTGGTTTGGCCCATGAAGGCACCTATGTAAGACTTGGTCTAAATGACCATTTATGTAAGACTTTTATTCGGTATGTAATGGATGTAAACTTTGGTATCCAATTCGGATTATGTGCAACGACAGACTGATCACGGGATCGTTGTGTTAAGCATAATCGGGTATTTCGGACAGCTAGTCCGGGGTCCCCACAGACTTGGTATCAGAGCCATCCTGACTTTAGGAAACCTTAGTTAGCATGGTCGTTAGACAAATGTTACAAAAGATGAATTTCTAAAAGAGAAAGGAATGAAGTATTTTCGAAAACTGCTTATCTCCAATCCTCTTACTTATGCAAAATTTATTCTCATTAAACATTACATTTTCCTTGTATCCTTAAAATTTTGCAGACCTCTCATTAACTTAAAATTTGACTTATTGTTACCTACTAAATTTAAAATTTTGTACACTTGTCATCTAACTAACTTAAAATTTTGCTTAAAATTGTAGATGGCACTCCATTGGACCGAGTTCGTTCAGCTTGAGAAGGACAGCAAGCTGACGTTTGAGAGGGACTTGTTCGAGTTGAGCAAGCTGTTAGGTCGCCCCGCTCCAGAGTTTGAGGGAGCTCAGATTGACGTTCACGGTGTCGGAAGGCTGAGCTGGCTCATCAGTCGTCAGTTCGCAGGAACATCAAGTCTCCCAGTTCCAGGACGCTCGTCTTCACCACCAAGGAGGCCACCTGGGTTGACGGTCTCTGTACTGCTACACAGAGGATGCTAGCCCGACTTTGTGAGGAGCACAAGGCGGAGTTAGTAGACTCCCGTTTCCGGTTCTACGGGAGGCGCAACTGCGACGGACACCCTACTCCTTCCCCTTACCACCCGATGTTTGGGAGCTACATCATGGACATGGAGATCTTACTTCAGTGCACTCAGGATGATCTGTTGCGCACTAGGATTCAGCTTCACTTTGACCGCGAGTCGCTCGTTGAGCTTCGCGAGAACGAGGAGAAGCTGATGGAGGAGAAGGTCGCTCTTCTCAGGAAGAGGGCCCAGCTGAGGAAGACTATCGTGAAGCTCCGCAAGAAGGTGGCAGAGCAGGACGAGCTGATTGAGGATCTAGAGCACCATACTGACGAGATGGAGGAGGAGGGCGAGGATCTCCGCAAGGAGAACAACGCTTTCCTCAGTGACGATGATGACTTCGTGGAGGAGATGGATTGTGAGGAGGAGGATGATGAGGAGGAGTTAGTTGACGAGGAGGAGGAGCCACTCGAGCAGTTCTCGAGGACGAGGAGGAGGATCCCGAGGAGCCACCTACCAGTCAGATGCTGACGTGTTAGAGCTGGAGGTTCCACCTCAGTAGGCGAGTGACTTGATCACTACCGCAGGATTAGGTTGACCCCCTATCGCTAGTCGAGTGAGTAGTGGTTCTTTTGGAAACCAGATGTTATGTATCTAGATGTAAGGTGATGTTGTAAGCTTGATGTTGTAAGCTTGATGTTGTTGTGAACTCCTTGATGTGATGTTTGTGAAATATAAGTATGTTTGTCTTGTTTAAATCTGTGTGAAATATTTTCATATAAATCTTAAATTAATCAACCACTTGAGAATCGTCTTTTCCCTTAGTCGAACTTTTCTTGCCTTGCCTCTTATACCCGGTGTGCTTCAGGATGCCGCCCCGTCGCGCGGAAGGAGGATCAGCACCACCACCACCGGACCCAACCCCCGCCCAACTTCTCGCGCTTATCATGGAGGAACGTGAAAATGCCCGGCAAGAGCGCCAAGCTCATCTCGCTGCCTACAACAACTCGCAGCCGCTTATAACAACAACAACAACAACAACAACAACAACAACAATGGTGGTAATGGCAATGGCGATGGAAACCAGCGATCTACCTTAGGCGATTTTCAGAAGACCAACCCACCCACCTACTCCAAGGGACTTCACCCACTGGAAGCCGATGATTGGCTTCGCACCATCGACAACAATCTGGAAGTTGCTGCTGTGGGAGAAAATGAGAAAGTGTTGTATGCAACCCACTATCTCGCTGGACCTGCAAGAGCTTGGTGGGAAACTACCAAGGCTCTCCAGCAAGCTGGTCATGTTATCAACTGGGCTGAGTTCCAGGAGAAGTTCCGCAAGAAGCATTCCCAGCGGACTCATTGAGAGGAAGAAGGATGAATTCCGCAAGCTGAGGCAGGGAAGTAGAGATGTGGTCGGTTATCTGATGAGTTTACCGACTTATCTCGGTATGCTCCTGATGACACCGACAAAGAAGAGAAGAAGATGGAGCGTTTCATGAGTGGACTTCATGATGAACTGCAGTGTGCTCTGGTTATCCATGACTTCCGTGATCTGGAGTCACTTGTGGACAAAGCCATCCAGCTGGAGACCAAGCGCAAGTCTATGTATGAAGGTCGCAAGAGGAGGATGAATGCTCAGGAAGGTTCGAGCAGCCAGAAACCTCGTATCTTTCAGCAAACCCCAGGCCTGCTATCGTCCACCCCAAGCTCCACGCCCCAATTTCCCTAACCGCCCAAACAACTTCAACCGCCCCAATGACAATAACCGTCCCAGAGGAAACTTCAACAACTTCAACCCCAATGCCAATGTTGTCTGCTTTGAATGTGGCAACAAAGGTCACTACTCCAGAGAATGCCCCAATCCTAAGAGGAATGTCCAGCGCCCCAATGCACCGAACAATGGTCAAGGCCGCAATGGAAATGGTAATGGCAAGAATGCCGCACCCCGCGGAATGCTGCTGTTGTCAGAGGCCGTCTGCACCACATCAATGCTGAAGAGGCTGAAGAAGCGCCAGATGTTGTGCTGGGTACGTTCCTTGTCAACTCAGTACCTGCAACTGTTCTGTTTGATTCTGGTGCCACCCATTCGTTTATTACCAAAGAGTTTGTTTCTAAGGGAGGTTTAGTCGGGAGTCTTTTACCCAAACCAATGTTGGTACAAACCCCAGGACTGTTAGCCAAAACCAACCAGATGTGTTCCGAAACCCCCATAGAAATTGGAGGAGGAAGGTTTGCAGCCGACCTAATTATCTTAGGAAACCAAGGCATAGATGTTATTCTTGGAATGGATTGGTTAGCCAAGTATCACGGTCGTATTGACTGTGCCCGAAGAGCTGTTTCTCTCACTTCTGATGATGGAGTTGAAGTGGAGTATGCATCTGAGACCAGCCAGACCAGACCCGGATGCCATGAGAGCATAGCTCGACCCGCCCTAGATGAGATCCGTGTTGTTCACCTGTTCAAGGATGTTTTCCCAGAAGAATTGCCTGGTATGCCGCCAGACCGGGATATTGAGTTCATAATTGAGCTTATCCCAGGAACATCCCCCATATCCCAAAAGCCTTATCGGATGAATCCGGAAGAACTGGTTGAGTTGAAGAAGCAGTTGGCTGATATGCTAAGCAAAGGTCTTGTCGCCCAAGCGCTTCACCATGGGGATCACCCATTATTTTTGTGGACAAGAGAGACGGTACCACACGCCTGTGTGTGGATTATCGCAAGCTGAATGACGTGACCATTAAAAACAAGTACCCTCTTCCCAAGATCGAGGATCTGTTCGATCAAATGAACGGAGCCCGAGTCTTTTCAAAGATCGATCTTCGGACAGGTTACCATCAGTTGAAGATCCGAGAGACAGACATTCCCAAGACCGCCTTCACCACCGTTACGGTTTGTTTGAATACACCGTGATGTCCTTTGGTCTGACCAATGCCCCAGCCTATTTCATGAATCTCATGAACAAGATTTTCATGGAGTACCTCGACAAGTTCGTGGTAGTTTTCCTTGATGACATCCTTATTTATTCCAAGACCGAAGAAGAGCATGCTGAACACCTGCGTCTAGTTTTGGAGACCCTCCGAGAGCACCAGCTGTATGCCAAGCTTAGCAAGTGTGAGTTTTGGCTCAGTGAAGTGGCATTTCTCGGACATATTGTATCTGCTGGAGGAATTTCTGTTGACCCTGAGAAGATACAAGCCATTTTGACTGGTTATCCCCAACCAGTGTTGAAATCCGAAGCTTTCTCGGACTTGCCGGTTATTACCGCAAGTTCGTTGAAGGATTTTCCAGTATAGCCAAACCCATGACCCAACTGTTGAAGAAGGACAAGAAATTTGAATGGACTCAGAAGTGTGAGGATAGTTTCCAAGAACTGAAGAAGAGACTAACCTCAGCCCCAATTTTGATTATGCCAGACGTCACCCAGAGTTTCGACGTGTATTGCGATGCATCACGCCTCGGACTTGGTTGCGTTCTGATGCAAGAAGGCAAAGTTGTGTCGTATCTGTCCCGGCAGTTGCGACCGCATGAAGAGAATTACCCAACCCATGACTTGGAGTTAGCTGCTGTGTCTTTGCTCTTAAAAGTGGCGTCCCTATCTTGCGGGACATCGCTGTGAGGTCTATACGATCACAAAAGCTTGAAGTATATTTTCACCCAGAAAGATTGAACCTGCGACAGAGGAGATGGATGGAATTAATCAAGGATTATGATATTGGAATCCATTATCACCCTGGAAAGGCTAATGTAGTTGCCGATGCCCTTAGTCGCAAACCTTGCACCCTGAATGCCCTGATCCAAGCCGAACAGCCAGCCTTGTTCAAAGAGTTCCAAGATTTTGGACTAGAACTTGTTAGCCATGGTTATCTCGCCAATTTAGAGTTAACCCCAACCCTGATGGATCAAATCAAAGAAGCCCAAAAAGGTCATGAAAGCATTGAGGAATTAGGAAGAAGATTTCCCTCGGCAAAGCACCCGGTTTTACCGAAGATGCTGAAGGAGTGCTGAAATTCAATGACCGTATCTGTGTGCCCAATGTCACGGAACTTAAGGAGTTAATCCTGAAGGAGGCCCATGAGACCCCTTATTCAATCCACCCCGGCGGAACCAAAATGTACCAAGACCTTCGAGAAAGATTTTGGTGGCATGGAATGAAGCGAGAGATTGGTTCTTTCGTAGCCAAGTGTGACATCTGTCAGCGAGTCAAGGCTGAACATCAGCGACCCGCTGGATTGCTTCAACCTTTGAAAATTCCCGAGTGGAAGTGGGATGAGATTGGAATGGATTTTATTACCGGACTTCCAAGATCCAACCGAGGCCATGATTCAATCTGGGTCATCGTTGATCGACTGACCAAGGTTGCCCATTTTATCCCTGTCAAACCACTATCGGGGACATCAGTTAGCAGACTTGTATATTTCCAGAATAGTGAGCCTGCATGGTGTGCCTAAGAAGATTGTATCTGATAGAGGCACGCAATTCACCTCAAGATTCTGGAAATCCCTTCATGAAGCCCTCGGAACCAAGTTAGCATTTAGCACAGCTTATCATCCCCAGACCGATGGCCAAACTGAGCGAGTGAACCAGATATTGGAGGACATGCTTCGCGCATGTGTTCTATCCTATGGTTCCAAGTGGGAAGATTGTCTTCCGTTTGCAGAGTTCTCGTACAACAACAGTTATCAGTCCAGTCTGCAAATGGCCCCTTTTGAAGCCCTTTACGGCAAGAAGTGTCGTACACCCCTGAATTGGTCCGATACCGGAGAAGGCAAATTGTTTGGACCAGATACCCTCCGTGAAGCTGAAGAGCAAGTTCAGCTTATTCGTGAACGCCTCAAAACTGCCCAATCCCGTCAGAAGAGTTACGCTGACACCAAGCGCCGTGACCTCACTTTCAGTGTCGGAGATTATGTTTATCTCCGAGTGACACCCCTAAAGGAATGCAGCGTTTCCATGTCAAAGGAAAGTTAGCGCCAAGGTATATTGGACCCTTCAAGGTCATTGCTCGTCGAGGAGAAGTATCCTATCAGCTGGAATTGCCCCGGAGTTAGGAGATTATCATGATGTCTTCCACATTTCCTTGCTCCGGAAGTGTCTTGAAGTTCCTGACCAGCCTGATGTTTTCAAAAACATCGACCACCTCTCCATCGACCTGAACCAAGACCTGACTTATCGTGAGAGACCCCTCAAGATTCTCGAAGAAGATGTTCGTGTTACCCGAAGACGTGCGATCAAGTTTTACAAAGTCCAGTGGACTAACCACTCTGAAGAAGAAGCAACTTGGGAACGCGAAGATTATCTTAGAAGCGAATTCCAGACCTCTTTAACCTAAGCCTAGCAAATCTCGGGACGAGATTTATTTAAGGGGGAAGGATTGTAACATCCCAAAAATATTATAAGTATTATTATCCAAAAATGAGAGCCAACAAAAACTTTTGTTGATTATTATGTGTTGTTTGTAAATTGTTGCTTGTGGTAATTAATTCTTGTTGCTTGTGTTGTTTAGTTCTTGCTAAATGTGTGTTGCTTGCTCTAAAGAAAAACATGAAGAAAAGAAGAGGAATAAAATAAAAGTTGAAACAAGAAAAATGAATGTGACATGTGTCACACAAATTCTCCAAGTGGGAAACTCAAATTGTTTCAAACAAAATTCAGTGGAGTGGTAATGCAAACCCTCCCATTTCATCCTTACTACTTATCTCTCTCAAATAATATTTTACACCTATTTTAAAATTCAAAAGTAAAAACAATAGAAATAAACCAAAATACTATAACTAAAACTTTATGAACAAAAATGATTCAAAACATTTTATTTTGAAATACCAAATTTTGTGGAGCTACTACATGCTATGTGGAAGCCTCACAAATATTTGTGAATTTTTCTAAATTGTTTAAGTACCCCAATTAAATTCCAGAAAAGCTTCTGGAAATAAATAAAAAGAAACTGGAAAATATAAAAGAGAAAAGGAGCCAGGGGGTTTTTGGCAAAAATGCCATCGTCTACCTCCCCCTAGCTCACTGTCGCCGTGTCGCCGTGGTCGTCGTCGCCGTTCCCTGGGCCCCCCCTCGCTCGCGTTCGTCCACGCACGGTGCCTCTACAGCCTCTGCGGGCACTCGAGCCCTTCCCTCTCCCCAATGTCGCCGCTGTCCCCCGTTGCCCGCCGTGGAGAGCTCGGACGGCGCCGGCCAAATTCGCCCCACCCGCTGCACCTCGACACGCGCCGCTCTAACCCGTCCTTCTAGACCACGCCCGGACCCCGCCCGTCGTCGCATTGCCACGCTCCTCGCACCACTGCCTCGGATTCGAGCAGAAGCTCCCGCCGGTGCGCCATGGACGCGTTCGTGCGCCCCGTCCACGAAACGCCGGTCCCGGCCCTATAAAACCCCTCCCAGACCCCGCTGCAACTCCACACCACCCCACACCCACTCCACTCCCTCTGTGCACCGCCAGGAGGGCGTGCACGCTGGCCACGTCCTCTGCAACCTCGCCGTGCCCGAGGTAGGCGAGCACCATGCTGCCGTGCTGCTGCTGCCCCTCCAACCCCTCCACCATGTTGCCTGAGCTCACCGCACTCACCCCCCCTTTTTCCCCTTTGATTTGTGCCCAGACGCGACCGTAGGACCTCGCCGGAGCCCGTGTCCGTGGCCGTGGAAGATTGAGACCTCGCCGCCGTCGACTGGAGCCTCCCCAGCAAGTACAACTCGCACCAGCACCTTCCTCGAGCCTCCGCCGTCGATTCGCGTCTTCGCCGCGACTTCCCGAGCCCCCTAGGTGAGAGATCCATCCACCTCGCCGTCGCCGGCGCGGCAGCGCCGCTAGTTCTTGGTCGCCGGAGTTGCGACGCACGCGAGCCGTTGGATCTTGATCCAACTTGTAAGGACCCCTCAGATTTACCGGTCTGGGTGCCCACGTTATGTAAACAGATCACGATCCCAATGATCAGTGCATCGCGATCACATAACCAACATGGTATACGGAGTTACATCATCCAACTCGATCAGTACAAATTTTACATAAATGGTGGTCACACGACCAAGCCTACAACCATCGTCACGCAGGACGGAATTAACTACGATATAGCGGAAGCTTTCGGCTAGCGTCGGCCCTCGTCACAACCGGACGCATTTCCACAGAGCAGTTGACCGGTGACACTCAGTTGGCGTAGTCGTCGGCGTACTCCTCATCTTCGGCGTAGGTCTTCTCGTTGAAAACCTGGACATTGGAATATCCAGGGACACAGCCATGAGTACAATTACGTACTCGCAAGACCACCACCAGGCTTAAGTTTTCATGGTAATGCAATAGAAGCGTTATCGAAAACTGGGATAGTTGCTATATATGACTATAGGGCTTAATTTTCGCAAAACGATGCTTTTAGACATAGAGAATACAACATCTCTATATCTTTGTTGAAAAAGGCATTTGGAGATATAATTCTCCTTCTTTTAGAAATGACAGAAAACATTTCCACGTTTGATAACACTTTGTAAAACTTTTTCAAAACACTAGGATAGGGATGCCCCTTTTTCCTTTCCGGGTTCCGACTGGTTGACTCCCCGAGACCAACCATCTTCTCCCAAAATCCGTACCTCCCAGGTACCTCCTTGATGCCTCCTTTTTCTTTTCCGAAAACAGTTTCTTTTCAAAACATAAAAATGCCCATACGCCTAGATCGGGGGCCTTTCCAACCGTCCATGACCGAGGACTCGGCTATTCGAATAGATTTACACTCTGCAGAGGTGGTACACTTTCACCACAAGATTCGGATGGTCTGCCGTGGATCAACACGAAGAACACGCGAAGAACGATGAACACAAAGAGGGGAAATCAAACACACAAGGGTAAATAGCATGTAGCAACCCGGCAAGAATTGACTGGTAACAAATCCCCGAGGGCAGCCCCCAATCCTCCTCTCCCAAGCACACCTTACTCTTAGGATTGTTTGTCCAATTGGTCAATCCAACCAACCCGATAGAATCACCGTAAGATGAAAGAAAAACCCCCTCCCAGACCCCGCTATAAAACCCCTCCCAATTGGACATCGATCAACCACGGACTGTACGGAGACAGCATGCAAACATCATACGGCCGATCCTAACTTCCACTATGTCAGTGCTAGTATAAGAATATCCTCTTCCAGTGGGTTTGTTCTCCCCGGCACCGAGTGAACTAGCCGTATCGATCCGGTTTCCCCTAGTCTCACACCGCCATGACAGGAGACCCACCGTTGCTTCCCGGTGGCACACGAAGTCCACTCTTTGTATGCCCATATCCAGCATTCGGTTCCGGGGACTCTAACCCCTTCTAGCCAATTGAGGAGTATTCGAATACTAACACCAACAAGCTTCCGCTAAGCCCCGTGCCCATTTTGAGGTAATGTGGTTGTACGGTTTAATTGTTCGGGCGAGCCGCTAGGGCAGTACTTTGTTTTTCAAAAACATCTCCACCTCCGACTGCTCCCAGCAGCTCGGGTTTTCGTAACCTCACCGAATGCTCCCAGCACTTCGGGTTTTCACAAACATTTCCATTTGCTCCCAGCAACATGGGTTTTATAAAACACTTTCTCGCCGATCGCCCCCAGCGACTCGGGTTTTCCTTTAAAAACATTTCGTCAAATCCAGGTTCCCATCCTATAGTTTTGAGGTAAGAGTATAAGGATATGCTACTAGAAAATATAATTTTCTTGATAGCGCCTTCGGTAGAACGCTTCTCAAGTAAAGACTTATTTTTATAAAACCTATTATATACTAGTAGATAGATCTTTGGCCAAACAATAATTTTTGTAAAATAATTTTTGGGTGGCAAAATGCCACAGAAAAGATAAAACATGCATTATTTCATTTTGAAAAACCAGACATGCTTTATAAAAATAATAGGATTTCAGTAGAGTGGTGAGGTGGCTTGCCTTGCTCAGCAAAATGTCCCTGGTCCTGTTCTTCTTCGTAGACGGGTTCAGCTTCCACGTACGGCTCCTCCTCTTGCGGGTCTATCGTACCGGAAAAGTAAACGTAACTACCGTCAATTCTAAGAAGCGGGTTGACAACAATCTAAAGTAACTAAACTAAACAGCAAGCATTTCAACACACAAACAATCCTCTGGATAGTATACCTAAAACAATCCTAAACATAAACAAATAAAGACAATCAATTAAAATGGAACTTTTAGAAGTAGAAAAGTTGCTGTTTTGGGGAAAAATCCACAACTCCTAAAATAATGTTCATGAAACTAAATCCTTCTACCACAGTACTCTTGTAACCATAGGAAGCCATGAAAATTGGATTTCCAACAAAAGTTATCACTAAACAGGAACTAAAAATCCTACAAATGCTACTGGTCTTAAAACCAAAAGATTTGTAGCTACTGTTCTAGGGACATTCTGCATGCAAGGTTAATTTCTATGCAAAGGTATTGTTTTTATCTTTCTGTATAAATTGGATTCACTTTATTTGGACAATCCTAACTTCATCTATTCAAGTTTTAGTGGGAAACATGCATTTTACCAATTATTACGCACAGCACAAAATATAAAGTATTTTTGGACAACACCAGCTCTGCATGTTTAGGAAAACACATAGGCATCTAGCAAAAATACTCCCAAGCTATTTGCATAAACATAAACAGCACAAACAATTAAAACTAGACACATGTAATTAGCAGAAAATATAAATATCCTTTTTAAAGTGTAATAACCCACTGTTTATGAAAATAATTCACCAAGTGCAAAATATAAGCTGGAAAATTCTACCAAGCTAGGAAATAAAAGCTACTACCCATATCTAACACAAGCAATTGGATTTACTTCAAAAAGTATTGAATATCTTACACTGAGGTGAAATGGTGAATAACCCATATCTAATCAACTCATTCTCATGCTCTGAGGTGAAATGGTGAATTAAAACCTAGAGTACATCTAACAGGATCTACAAAACAGAAAATGATTCGACTAAAAAAAAGCTAATAGGGCCAGATCTGGAGCTGGGCCAAGCCAACGGAACTGGGCCGGCCTGCTCCGGTGCACTCAGAAGTGAAGGGGTAAGCCACCACTAGATCGAGATCTAAAGGCTGAGATTAGATCTAGGATGCTCAAAAGTGAACCGTTGATCTGCAGATCGACGGCTGCTGTGCTTCTTCTTCCTTGCAACTTCTAGAACGTGACTACGAGAAGAACATCGACCTGGGTTACTGGTTTCTCACCGTGGGGAGGGTATGGGACAGCGGGGAGAGTGCAGGAGAGGTAAATAGGGTCGGGTGGCCGGTGTTGGTTGCATTTCATGTTGGAGACCTCCCGAACGACCGCGACATCGTGGACGCCCGCGACGGACTCGAGATGGTTACAGCAGCTCCGGGTACCTAAAATCCAAGCGAGCATGTCTCAGGAGTAGAGCTAGAAGAGGAGAGAAAGGTGGGGAGAAAATGAAGGCCAAAGGTGAAGGGGTTCGCCCGATATCTTTCCACCAAGGTGGAAGACCGAGGTGGAGAAGAACATAGCTCCTCCGAGCTAGGGAAGGAGATGCTCGCTGCTATTGCTAGGGGTGGTGGAGTGGATCTGGAGGAGCGAAAATGACAAGGTTAGGGCACGGAAGAGGGGTTGTGGGCTTAAAACCGAGAGGGTGCCCGTCCACCATGGACGGGGTGCACGGGCATGTGATGCGTGGTCGAAGGAGAGGGATAGGGCAGGATGGGCGGTCGAGGAGGGGACAGAGAGGAGGTGGTCGGGACGGACGTGGCTAGGCCAGTGGGAGAAGAGGGAGTGTTCTCCCATAGGTCGGTTTTGGAGAGAGGAGGGAGGTGAGTGGAGGAGAGGGGTGGGAGAGGGACCGGCAAGTGGGCCAGGGTCGAGGTGAAGCTTGCCTGCCCACATGTGACAGAGGGAACCATTGGGGTGAGAGAGAGAGAGAGTTTAGTGAGTTTTAGGTGATTAGGGGAGTGTGTGCAGAAATAAAATGGTGCCATGTTCATCACTAAACAATTAGCAACCAGGGGCTTAATTAGGGCTAAAAGGAATTCTCCAAACAAGCATAGATGATGGAGAAGAGAGGGGTGCAAGTGTAATGCCCAAAAGGGTCCTGGTGTGGTTAGGGGAGGAGGTGTAAAAGTGAATAAAACAACAGTTTCAGAAAATTCAGACAAAGTGACTTAGAAAAATTCTAAGTCCTGAAATGCTGTTATTGTGGTAGCATCAAAACCATCATGGATTAAATGTTTCTTAAGCTCAAAAGGCCCACTAAAAGATTTGGGGTGCGAGAGATGGTGCCAAGGATGAATTGTGTCCTGATTCATTGGCACAAATGTCAATACGTCGAAGAAACCCGGAGGTGACAAAATGGTATTAGATACTGGAGCAAATGGTGACCTTATTATGAAGCACTAAAAACAAGCAAGAACTAGTGATCAAACATTTTTGTAAATTTTTAAGAATGCCACAAATGGAAAATAGAGGTGGTGTAGGTGATGCTAGAGGTTTTGTATTTCCAAAATGAGTAAAGGAAACACAATTGGTAAAGCTCTAGAAAAGCTAAAAATTAATAGAGGAGAAGATAGTCATCTTCTATTTGAAAATAGAATTTTTGGAGTTTCCTTTAAAACAAATTAAAGTAGGAAGGGGGTAAACACACCACAATCATAAAAGACAACTTTTAAGCATGAAAGATCTCAATCAAACATCACACCTAGGTGGACACATAATAATCACAAGGGTGATGAATTCAAGACAACAAGTCACATACACAAAAAGTATCAACCATATAGAAAAGTCAACACAAGTCATTCATTATCAACACATCAAACACATTAATAAGCAACCAATTTCCCAAGCAACCCAATTTATTTGTGAGGTGCTGCTAGACACAATCATGACAAGATTTTAGAGAATAGAAATGAATCGCATCTTGATATTCTTTTCCAAAGAATTGGGCACCTAGGAAATATATGAGAAAGTATATTTTATCTCTTATAGTTTTCCAAAAGGAGTGAAAGAGTTTACAAAATAAGGGTTGTAAAACTTACAAAATATCAAGGTCCAAAATAAGTAGGAGATAGTACATAGACCTCCATAATTTTGGAAACACTTAGATTTTGGGAAACTTCTACTTTCTCAAATAGTAGGCTTTTGGGTTGTATTTAAAATCACGACATCCTTGAAGAAGAAAGAGTTTGGCCAAAATAAGATTGGAGAGGACATAAGGATTATTTCTCTTGTCAAGATATGATCACCAGAAATTAAATGATATGCTATACCAGTTCAGTTCAAAGGTTGGCGTTTTCAATGGTTGTTAACTCAAACAACAAAGCAGACAAGGTCAAGCGGAGCAATCGTAAGTGAAACCCAAGCATTAGCGAAGTATTCAAAAAAGTTTTTGTTGGTTCCAAATTTTGGGTCTTTTGTAATCAAGTTTTCTGGCTTCCAAAATTTGGGACGTTACACAACGGCAGCTTACCGTTTCGTTTAGAATAGTCACTGACATGTGGACCCCACACGTCAGGTTTTTATTAATTTCCCTCGCGCACCAGTGTCGCTGACATGTAGGTCCCACTAGTCAGAAATCTGAACATTATCCATAACTCAAATTTCTGTATTAAATTGAAATACTGAAAAACAGTACTGGACCTAACTTAGAAATTCAATAACTTGAGATCTAGACATCCAAATAAATCAAACTCAATTGTTCTGGAAAGCTTATGAAATTGGTTAACCAACCCAAGTGGTCTCATGTCATTTAAATAAATAGTTAAAAAGTATTATGAAAAATACTACAGAAGTTTTATATTCTAAACTTGTTTGTTTCTGATACTCTGTTAGTCCAAATAACTCCAAACCAATTTTGTTAGCTTAGTACTGCCATGTATTAGCTTCCCTAATTTTGGTAGAATTATTTGTGCAGTATTAATTGTTTAGTATGAAGTTGAAGTTTGAACACCCTTCTGCACTAAAACATTTAAATATGTATAATGGTTACCCAAATGATTTAGGACCAATTTTGTTAGATCACATTTATTCATGTTTAGTTACCCCTAAAAGGATTTAATTGCAACAGAACTAAATTGATAACTAAAACTTGATTATTAGGTTACTGGATTAAAACATTTGTGTAGGGATTTTGGTAACTCCAATTAATCCAAATCAAATTGGGTTGTCTTCTAAACATCAGTAGCTTTGTGTAGAAATTTAGTTTGTATTTTTGTGACCAACAGAACTCAAGTTGTGGAATTAAACTTGTTCAACAAGTTTCTGTCATAATTTAGACCTAATTAAATAATGTTTAATTCAATTATTTTGAAACCAAATTGTATGGTTTGATGTGTGCAGTAGCTATTTGTGATGTTTATGATTGTTATGTTGAGATGATTGCTTGAGTAGTTTAGTGATTGTTTGTATTTGTTTGTTTATTAATTAGACGAGAACGCTGTCGGATTTATCGAGGAAAGAGAGTTTGTTGAATCTGAAGATCAAGACCAAGTCCACTTTGCCGAGCAAGGCAAGCTACTCTCTGAGCTTGCACCCCAAATATATGCATCTACTTTGATAACATGTTTTACTTTTAAAGCAAAGATTTACAAAACCTTTTCAAAAAGAATATGGATATTATTTTGCCACCCTATGTAGAAATATAAGATAGTTTATAAAAATTATAGGTTGGGAAAAATAAACATGGTTTATTCAAAACTCCTTTGGAAATACTTGTGTGATTATGGAATGCCGAGATGTTGGTATTGGAATGGAGAAGTGGAGAATGGAAGTGTTTATGAAAAATGCACAGTGTGTCCTTGTACTTACGTCAACCAGCCGATACCCTGTGCGACCACATTTACCCACATATGGGAAAAGGGCGTAGTCATATAATTTGCTCATATTAGTATGGGATGCCTCAACAACAAGGATGACCTCGTTCCATGAGGGGATGGTCATGGCGACCTACCCCCTGACCTGGGTCCTGGCATCTGAGGATGGGGGATTGAAGGTTCGCTCGCCGGGCAGAACTACGAGTCCTCACACTTAGGTTTCCCGACGGGGAATCTGGACTGGGTGTCGATGGAAAGGATGATAATTTCGTAGCGGTAGGATCCTATACTAGCATGAGCAAAGGACAGGCTATGGTCGGCGGCTTACTTCGCATACACCCTGTATGGCGAGACGTGGCGGACACGATGAGCTGCCGGATGGATGTGGGAAAAGCGTGCTACCTCTGCAGAGTGTAAAACTATTCGAATAGCCGAGTCCTCGGATATGGACAGTTGGGAGGCCCTACTTTGACCATGTGCAAGTTTTTGGAAAAGTTTTTAAGTTTAAAAAGAAACTGAATTGGAGATGGTGTTACACGGCTATACCAAATGGAGTGGTATGAGTTGTTGAAATAAATGGACCATGGTGAGCCATGGTCAGAAAAAGGAGGAGTTTTGGAGAAACAAATGAGATGGTGACTTCTTTTAAAGATAGTTATAAAACTCTTCTTACCTTTTTCAATAAAGATATAGAGATGTTTTAAATAAATAAAAGTATGAAAGTAAGATAAAACTAGTGCATACTCATGTTGGGGTAGTTTGCAAGTACATTCAAATGTACTCATATTGGTTTCGTCCCTGGCTATTGTCCTAGCCAGACTACGAGGAGGAGCACTATGCCGAGCAGGAGTATGGCGACTTCTACGCGAACTAAGGATCTCCACAAGTCAGCTGCCTGTCGGGTCGTCATCGTTAGAATATGATGTCTACTACGCCGTAGCTTCCGCTGATATTTTGGTTTGGCCCATGAAGGCACCTATGTAAGACTTGGTCTAAATGACCATTTATGTAAGACTTTTAATTCGGTATTGTAATGGATGTAAACTTTGGTATCCAATTCGGATTATGTGCAACGACAGACTGATCACGGGATCGTTGTGTTAAACATAATCGGGTATTTTGGACAGCTAATCCGGGGTCCCCACAGCTCCGCCGTGCTCGAGCTGCTCCGATGCTCCGCCACGGCTCGGTGCAGGGTGACCACCCCTGTGCCGCCGTGGTGATGGTGGTGTGGAGCGCGTCCCCGTGGCCCGTTCTCTACTGGCCACACGAGCACTGCCTTGTCGCCATCGGTATCACCTCCATTTCCTCTTCTTTCTCCTTCCTCTACTCTTCTCTTTCACTCCCCTGGCCTACGTGCAATGCACTGTGATGTGAACTGTTAATAGTGATTTTAGATGTGCTATTGCTATGTGTGATGCTGCTCTGTTGCTCCTGTGATGATCATAAGATGTGTTCTGATGTTCTAATAGTGCTCTGTGTTAGTGTAATACATTTGCTTGAGCTAAATAATTTAGCTTTGCTTGCTGTGATGCCTCCTTCGAGTTACAGAGAAGCATTCTGATGATTTTAGCTTAGGCAAATCATTTATACTACCAGTGGTGTTATTAGTGCATTTATGTGTTGAGGTGCTCCTCCCCTATGTGGGTTTTGTGCCCAACACCAGTGCTGGCTTTGCGATCCCATAGATTGTGATTTCTATGCAAGAAACACTTGCATGCCTTTGCTAAATTTAGTGGATTTGTCCCTTGCCCATGATGCATAGGCTGAGGCCTTTTCTTTATAAGAACGGAAACTTGCTTGATTTTTTAATTCCCTGTGAAGATATAGCATAGCATTTCTATGCCACACTGAGGGAAATACTCTACACCCACTCCTGTGTATCTAGCAGGTAATTTTGCTAGAAAAATAGTAGCAACCTGTGCTCAAGGGTGGTGATGGCTGTGTGGTGTGCTTGTGGATCTTGTGGCTTTCTTGATCAACAGATCTTGTGGATTTCTTCCTTGATCTCCTTGCTAGCCTGCTCCTCCAGCTCCAGATGCTTCACTTGAGCTTCTGGCCTCCCCTCCTTGCTCCTATGTTCCTTGCTGCCTCTTTCCCATCTTGCTCTTGCTTTTGGCAAGGATTCAGTGGTGGATTATTGGATGGATTTATGGTTTGGTAATGAACTATGTGCTAAGCTGTGGTGAACTCGAACTGGTTCTTGCTGTGAGAGGAATGGTTGTGTTTTGCTAGCTGCTACGGTTTGCTTTGTTCTTATCCTTCCCCAGGGAGTGAAATGGATGTGCTGTGGACAGCACAGTAGCACCAGGTGATTGTGCTGCTTGCTTGTGTGTCTCCCAGGTTCTGTTAACGTGGAGCTTCGGCTGGTTGATCTTATCCTCCCCTTGGTTGTTTATTTTTGACTGCCAAGTGGAATTTATAATACTGCCCAGCCTATGATGTTGCTCTGAGGCTAAAGATTGTGGTTTAAGAACAGATGCTATACTTAATCTCCTAATTACACTCAATGATGTAATTAGCAATGCACTTCATTGCTAAACTGAGAGTTAAACTAACCTCTAACCCCTCTTTATATTATGTCTTGTTTCTTATTTGTTTTGCAGGAAAACAATTGTTGGAATTAAGATCAAAGGAAAAAGAAATGATTACAAGATATTTAGTTTTAGGACTAGATGTATTTATCATTTTGTAATTTTGTGTATTGTAAACCATTTGTAAAGACCATGTATTATTGTAATTATTCAATAAAGTTATTTGTTTTTGTCATTCAATAATTTTATAAATTGTAATATGTGTTGTGAAGATTTAAAATATTCAAACAACTATAAATTCATTTACTTAATTATTATTTCCATAATTTTATTTTTCCAATTTGAATTACTTTACAAATTCAATTTATTTGAATATTCAAATTGGATTCAAAATTCCCACAACAAGTAAATTACCTAGAGATCATGTCGAAATTTATTGCATTCACCTAAGATGAACTAAACCCTAATTCATAACGATGAATTAACTCCGATCACTCCAGGGTTTTGATTTGCGAAAAATTTGTTCGGGTTTTTCAAATGCATCCATGCAGATGCACAATTCCTATTTCTGCCCTCCGTTAGTTCCTAAACGCTGGGATATTACAGTCTTTCCCCCTTAACAAAACTTCGTCCCGAAGTTATGACGTGTGTATGAATTTGAGAGTTACTCATGTGATATCTAGATATAGGTGATTATTTTGTGGGCTTTATGAATTGGCTTTACTCCCTCCTTGGAACTCATATCCCTGGAGAAACACCATAATTCGCCATATAGCTTGCTTACTTAGAAAGTTGAATATGTTGCCTAAGTTGTAATGTGGTTTATTATTTCCTCCTCGCTATTCTTTCCCTTGTATGGATCATGGTTGTATCTTATCATATTTCCTACTTGAATCTAGGTGATCCAAATGATCCATAGTCCATTGTAGTCTTTACTTTGATATTGATCCTTCTAGTCAATACCAAGTGTTAAGGCAAGTTGTTAAAATTATGTATCTAGTATCCAATATCACTTGCCTCACCCTTGTGGTGAAGACATCCCGTTAAATCCTAGCGAAGCTTTAACTAAGTTGGTTATAGAAGAATGTGTGTGTATTTTACCACATCAAATCGCCCTATGCATATAGGAAGAATTTGTTAACAAGGTTACGGCTTGACTCCAAGTTGCTTTTTATATTCAAGAGGCTGTGGTGCACTGGATTATCTGATCTTCTGTTTATTTGTATATGATACTCAATTGTTTGAGCATACAAAAGTGATTTGTTAACAAGTTCATGAGGCTTGTTACCAAACTATTTCTATATAACACGAACATTGGAATATCACACTATTTCTAGAGAGATTAATAATAATAGATTCTGATATAAGAGTTTCCAAATACTCAATGATATACTGGTATAGTACTTATTTGCTATCCTAAGAAATCTCTCTTCAAAGTCTTCTTGTTGTAGTTCCTCCTTATGGGTGGCTTCTTTCGCAGAATGACTTCGAGAAGATTTGGGAGATAAGAAGCTAAGATGGTCTTGATAAAGTAAGACGATCTAGATTAAGATTTAGTTTAGGATATTATTATCCTTCCTTGAACTTCTCATTCTTCTTTCCTATAAAGAAATCTTATTTTCATAAATGATGGATTTTACCTAGCTTTCCACCCAATTCCTCTTATAAAGGTTGTATCTTGTTATTGTTCCATTAGTTGTAACTAAAGATACTTTAGTTGTTGGATGTTCAATTTGTATTGGAGATGTATAGTGCTTATGAAATAATGACTTAAGATGATAAATTGATAAGATATTTACTTAGAATATTAGGTTCTCATATACTCATATACGTGCATTCTCAACTAGTCTTTTGAGTGTTGGTCGATCACTCTATGACTTCGTCGAAAAAGTTTTTGTTTTCCCCGGATTTTTAGATGCATGCTATGCAAATGCACATATTATTTTTAGCCCCTTACTACTCTCTGAACTACGGTATTACATACTCTTCCCCTTAGAATTTGCTAGGGCTCTTCCTTTCGTCTGGCCTTTTGTTAGTCGATCTTCATCTAATTGTATCCATTCAGTCTCAAGTTACAACTAGATCTTTTCTGCTGAATAGAGTTGCTTTCTCTATGCCCTTTGTGCTCAAACATCCAACCTGTATCCCTATGGTATCTCGAAGAACATCGGGTACTATCACCAGGTTGTGATTTCCCGAGACATTCTTCGGTTCAGAGATATCATTCTTACATCCAATAGCTTCCCGAAGAACAATTGGTAAGTCCACCACTGTGAACAACCAATAAGATCTCCCGGTAAATTGAATATTCACTCGGACTAGCATTCCAGTTGTCTCACCTAGGGTCTTGAGAAAAGACTATTGCAAAACTAGTTGCAATTGGTGGTAACTTAATTCTAATTTGGAACGGGTTGTTGGTCATCTAGTCCAAATTCGTCTGATATACAACACTCTTATTTGTCTGTTGCTGAAACTGGTTCCTTTCTTTTGGTTTATCAGACGATGTGTCTCTTCAATCTTATGTTGGTTCAACCTCCATCTGAGTCTATAGACGATGACTTCACTATATCTCGACATCACATGTCTCTGTTGGCGACATACCAAATAACAACTCCTTGGGCTATCGACAATCCATGAACTCATCTCCCATGGTCCTGATGTGTGTCCTTTGGAACATTGAACTTTGAACTCTTGTCGCCTTGTTCTCGATGATACTACTATCTTGCCTAGCTTGAAATATAAGACTTTGTTGTTGTCTGCTATGTATTGGATTGTTGCTTCATACTCCTCTACCTTCAACTTCATGGGCTCTTTTAGACATATATAAGTCCTATACAACTTCTTTTCGAACTTTCTCCAAAGATCATTTGTGCCTTATGATTTTCCCAACACCTATTTCTTCCGGCAAGTTACGACAACTCCAAACTATAAATGACTACATAATGTGGCTTCTTAACCTAGCGTCTTTCAATTTCCCGCTCGATGTCCTTCACTCAATAATCGTCATCCTTGGATGAATCTTTAAATTTGACTGTCCAAATCATAAATTTGTCATGACAGGGCCTATTATTTAGATCTTCCAACTTCATAATTCTCCTACTTCAGTAGAGTTTCTCATGTAGCTTTCCTGTCATCATTCTTGATTAACCTTTTTTCCAAATGGTGATGATCCTCTTCCTTGAACTTTCGTAGTTCCTCCATCCTTCCATGTTCTGATGTTGTTGACCTCCGAATCCAAATATGATATGAGTTGTGGTCCATCCCCACGTATGGCTTCGTTTACTTCGATCATCCTGACTTTCTTCTCTTCATGAGCTTTTATTGCTGTTTAGAACTTCTGAGAGCACGTCTCTCCCTTACATGAATCCTATCAACCTCTAGATCAGTATCATCAGGAAAAGAACTCAATGTGACAATCATGCCTTTGTACATCAAATTCTAACTTCATGCACCAACCTAGCCAATCAAAAATCCAATAAGATCCAATAAATCGCAAATGCAGTTATATATCAATCATGCAACATAAGCCCGTAAAGTAAGTAGTACATTGAGTAAAAACATCCCAAGTACCCAGGCTTAGATGCTATACACTACAAGATAGGTATATATCACCTTATAGTTCTATTCAAAACCAACTCTTTCTTCAGTGTTTACTCCGAATGCCCATTTGCAATGGAATAATCGGAAGACAGAGTACTCAAAGAGTAGTTGTGGTAAGGCTTTGTTTCCTATGGGACTAATCTCCATGTAGCTTGAATCTTCCGTCTGGCTAGAACATCTATATGTGAACATATCCAGATCCTTCAGGTTGTTACTCATGGTACATCAGAAGTAGTAGTGTAGCTTCCGTCATTGTCTATGCCATCTCCTAATTTCCTTAACACTTTATACTATACTCAGGTGAATCCCCTTTGAACTACTTCCTTAGGGTATTGGCATTCTTTTCATAGTTGATTGTCGATGATTCACCACTATCATCAAACATCTTCTGACTTCCATCATCACGAACTTATGATAGGGTTCTACTTCATAGGATTATCAATGATACCATATAGGTAACACTGATTTGGATGTACTCTATTTGGTGTATCAACTGGTACAAAACAGTCTTAACTGGTCATACCAACTTAAAGGAAATAAGGTGAATGAAAATATAGAGTTCAAATAAATATGATAACTCCCTATAGTCTTACCAACCTACAAGTCTCCTAAAAGGTTTTAAACCTAAGGTCGTTCGCTCTGATACCACCTGTAGGGACCTAGCACACCACTGCATGTTGTAGTGTACAAGTCGTTGACATAATACTCACGAAAGGACCATTCCGTAAATATTACATCCTTCAGAGTAGTACAACAGAAACATAGTCAGTCCAAGGTAACACTATAGGATTACAACACTATTCAATACAAAATCTCGAGAACCTCCTTTACAAACAGAAGTAGGTCTCGTGCAAAAGAAACTCCCAAAAGACTCAAGTCGAAGCGCTAAGCTGGATACCAGCTCTACTTCTAACTCCTAATCCACTACTGCTGTTGTCACAGTCCTATCTATCCATCTGGAATTTCCGTGTCTAGAGTTGTGCTCCTCCATCCCATTATAGTCGTCTTGTCAATAGGCATTGTTGTCGACGTGTCCACCGTTGCTCTGTTGTCGCCACGCATCCGTTGGCAAAGTAGAGGTTGACTCCTTCAGGCCCACCAGGTTGATTTGACTCCTTGTCGATGATCTCACCAACATCGCTATGGATTCCTGACCTTTCTCTGCTGTCTCCAATAATCTAAGCAGGGGTCAACGGAGGAAAGAGTGAGCAACACGAGCGTTACTCAGCAAGTTCATATTATAGGAATAAGGTGTTTTATGCACTAGCTACCATCCATACCAAAAGGTCATGGATGAACATGCATATCTTTGTAAAACATTTTTAGGAAAAGATTTATTTTATCTTCAGAAAACTATGCCCGTCATCCATTCACAGGTGCTAGGGCTTCATGGAGCCACCTTTCCTGCAGCGCTCGCAGCTCCTTCCCGGAACAGGGAGTAACATGTCACACTTTTTTACACTCTGCAGAGGTGCGTTACTTTACCCATAAGAGATCAACGCCTTGTTGCACAACCGGGCGATCTTTCCCGTCCACACTTCCTTGGTGTGGGGCCCAGTCGATGATCCAAGCCATTCGCCGTGCTTCTCCAACAACCCCGCATGCCCACCCAATTCATGCATAGCAGAATAACCCCTGATACACTACCCCTCACTATAGGTACCTAGGCATCCCCTTGCAGACCAATTCATGCATAGCAGAATCACCCCTGGCTCTACCCCTCACGGTAGATACCTAGGCATCCCCTTGCAGACCATCATAGGCACCAGAGTCCGTGGGCATTAAGGGGTCCCACCCATGTGCATGTAGTCTCGCAAGAGCTACAGCGTACGGCTCTGGCTGCCCGTTGACATGCGAAAGGGAGAAGATTACAGATGACTTTCCCGTCCCATTCCAAGTCTCATGGTTAACGCTTCATTTATGGCGCAAGAACACTGACGGCATTGGTTATTAAGTCCTAGATAATACTTTCCCGTGCAAATGGAACCTCCACCAACCACATCATTCCATGGTTCCATCTGCCAGCCAACAATATTTATATATAGCAATTCACATCATTCGAAAATAGGTTTTACTTTTTCGTGCAATGATAAACCAAAGTATTTTGCATTTACTTTGTTAAACATAATCAAGTAGGACATGAGCAAGAGTGAACTTGCCTTGGATAGATATAGCAGTTCAAACCCTTTGGGGTTCTAGGGTTTGCGGTAAAACCCCGAGTTCTGAAAAATAGCAAGGTAATCCCGATAAGGACTACAGAAAACTCTGACAAGATGCTATTATGCATAGTAATGAAATGCATCGCAAAATACCCTCAATCAGACCCAAGCTTAACTAGGTAAGCTTCATTTTAAAATGATACTTCTATAACATCGTAAATTTAGCTTAGGTTATTTTATCATCTTTAGGTGCTGTTACAAGTGCTTACGTTAATAATGAGTTGGGATTAGTGTATGTTTAAGATTTTAGAATTTGATTTGATTCACTTGGTGATTTCAGAATACTAGTTCTTAAGTCTTAAGTGTGTTTCACTTTTATTTAAATGAAGAAGTATTAACAAATACTAGGAACAACCACTTTTAAGTTTCTTTATTATTTAAGTATCACACTTAAAAGAAGTAAGTAACGTAATATTATTTTGTGATACAATTCTTAGTTTTAGGATATGGTTTTGAATGAATAAAACTATAACACAAGGTTAATCCAATGTTTATGATAAAAATAATAATAGTGCTCATATTTTATTAAGTAGAGATTTCATTTTTAGATTATGTAGACATCTTTTAACAATTATTTTCCATATAGAAATATCATTTTAATTAATAATTTAATGGAATATCAATTATTCATAACCACACATGGTATTTTCAAATGCTCACAATGTAGGACATATCATGATTAAAACATATATTAGAATTTGAAGTTTATTCATGTGAATCATTTTAAATGAAGTTGAAATGCATCCAAAATAGCATTTCAAATTAACTCCATATTTAAATTAATAAGTAAATTGTTGTTTCAATTTTAAAGTGATTCAATTTCAGTCAAACAAGTGTTTGATTTATACAAACAGATAGATTTATTTTTCTGTTCATTTTGGTATATTATTTGTATTTTTCTGATTTTATATGAAATAGTTATGAATTTTCAAAGTTTATTCCATTTAAAATATTTCTGGAATTATTTCCTTATTAATTTTTGATTTAGGAAATCACCAAAATGCCCCTGGTCCAGCCTGGTTGAACCAGACCAAAACCTGGCTCGAGTCGGTGGTCAACCCGACCGAGCCCGCTCCTCTCCTTCTCCTCCTCTCTCTCGAGCCCCTCTGGCGAACCTTCGTCGCCACGCCGTCGCCGCTGGATTCCGGCGTGCTCCGGTCGTCTCCGCCGCCGTGCTGCGGCGCAATCGACGCGCCGGTCGATGCTCCACCTCCTCCTCTGCTTCGATTCGTTTTTCTCCGACTGTGGCAGCCATGCGCGACCCAACCCATGGCTAGGGTTACGGCGCCTGCGCGGCTCCGCCGTGCTCGAGCTGCTCCGATGCTCCGCCACGGCTCGGTGCAGGGTGACGTCCCCTGTGCCGCCGTGGTGATGGTGGTGTGGAGCGCGTCCCCGTGGCCCATTCTCTACTGGCCACACGAGCACTGCCTTGTCGCCATCGGTATCACCTCCATTTCCTCTTCTTTCTCCTTCCTCTACTCTTCTCTTTCACTCCCCTGGCCTACGTGCAATGCACTGTGATGTGAACTGTTAATAGTGATTTTAGATGTGCTATTGCTATGTGTGATGCTGCTCTGTTGCTCCTGTGATGATCACAAGATGTGTTCTGATGTTCTAATAGTGCTCTGTGTTAGTGTAATACATTTGCTTGAGCTAAATAATTTAGCTTTGCTTGATGTGATGCCTCCTTCGAGTTACACAGAAGCATTCTGATGATTTTAGCTTAGGCAAATCATTTATACTACCAGTGGTGTTATTAGTGCATTTATGTGTTGAGGTGCTCCTCCCCTATGTGGGTTTTGTGCCCAACACCAGTGCTGGCTTTGTGATCCCATAGCTTGTGATTTCTATGCAAGAAACACTTGCATGCCTTTGCTAAATTTAGTGGATTTGTCCCTTGCCCATGATGCATAGGCTGAGGCCTTTTCTTTATAAGAACAGATACTTGCTTGATTTTTTAATTCCCTGTGAAGATTAGCATAGCATTTCTATGCCACACTGAGGGAAATACTCTACACCCACTCCTGTGTATCTAGCAGGTAATTTTGCTAGAAAAATAGTAGCAACCTGTACTCAAGGGTGGTGATGGCTGTGTGGTGTGCTTGTGGATCTTGTGGCTTTCTTGATCAACAGATCTTGTGGATTTCTTCCTTGATCTCCTTGCTAGCCTGCTCCTCCAGCTCCAGATGCTTCACTTGAGCTTCTGGCTTCCCCTCCTTGCTCCTATGCTCCTTGCTGCCTCTATCCCATCTTGCTCTTGCTTTTGGCAAGGATTCAGTGGTGGATTATTGGATGGATTTATGGTTTGGTAATGAACTATGTGCTAAGTTGTGGTGAACTCGAACTGGTTCTTGCTGTGAGAGGAATGGTTGTGTTTTGCTCGCTGCTACGGTTTGCTTTGTTCTTATGCTTCCCCAGGGAGTGAAATGGCTGTGCTGTGGACAACACAGTAGCACCAGGTGATTGTGCTGCTTGCTTGTGTGTCTCCCAGGTTCTGTTAACGTGGAGCTTCGGCTGGTTGATCTTATCCTCCCCTTGGTTGTTTATTTTTTACTGCCAAGTGGAATTTATAATACTGCCCAGCCTATGATGTTGCTCTGAGGCTAAAGATTGTGGTTTAAGAACAGATGCTATACTTAATCTCCTAATTACACTCAATGATGTAATTAGCAATGCACTTCATTGCTAAACTGAGAGTTAAACTAACCTCTAACCCCTCTTTATATTATGTCTTGTTTCTTATTTGTTTTGCACGAAAACAATTGTTGGAATTAAGATCAAAGGAAAAAGAAAGGATTACAAGATATTTAGTTTTAGGACTAGATGTATTTATCATTTTGTAATTTTGTGTATTGTAAACCATTTGTAAAGACCATGTATTATTGTAATTATTCAATAAAGTTATTTGTTTTTGTCATTCAATAATTTTATAAATTGTAATATGTGTTGTGAAGATTTAAAATATTCAAACAACTATAAATTCATTTACTTAATTATTATTTCTATAATTTTATTTTTCCAATTTGAATTACTTTACAAATTCAATTTATTTGAATATTCAAATTGGATTCAAAATTCCCACAACAAGTAAATTACCTAGAGATCATGTCGAAATTTATTGCATTCACCTAAGATGAACTAAACCCTAATTCATAACGATGAATTAACTCCGATCACTCCAGGGTTTTGATTTGCGAAAAATTTGTTCGGGTTTTTCAAATGCATCCATGCAGATGCACAATTCCTATTTCTGCCCTCCGTTAGTTCCTAAACGCTGGGATATTACACCGGGTCACAGAAGGAAACCAGGCATATCCATGCCGGGTTAAGGAAAAGAAGAAACCTTACCTCGGATAGGAAGTCAAGGGCCTTTGTCTTTTGGCCTGGCAGAGGAGCACGCCTGGCCGGAGAACCCAGAGCCTGGCAGACCGACATCCCGGGATGGGACAGCCCGGATAAGCTGGGACAAGACAGAAAGGGTCCTGTCATGGCAGAGACGACCCGAGATCCCGGAGGCGCGAGTCTCCTGCAGGAATCCCGGAGATCTCTGCAGGAGCACGTGAAGCCGCCGTGGAGGAGAGAGCCGTTGTCACTGGGACAGCTATAAATACCCCTGTACCTCCTCCTGCGTGAGGGACGGAAGAGGAGAGAACTCATTTGCCCCCTTTGTGCTTAGCTTCATCTTCTACCTCATACCATAACTCCATAGTCTACCTATACAGCTCAAGGAGCAGATCTTGTACTTGTGCTTGTGCTTCACCCATATACATCGAGAGATAGGCAGGAGTAGGGGTGTTACCTCCTCACGAGGGCCTCGAACCTGGGTAAATCGTGTGTGTGTGCTTGTGTGTTCTTGGTTCGATGTTCGTCCGTGCGCGCTTCTCAGCGTGCAAGCCCTCCCCGGATACCTCCAGCGTCCTATCGGCCCCGCACTTAGCCATACCTATGGCATCTGCCGTGACACCACCACGACAATCACCAAAGTGGAAAACTTTGGCCGGCACGTTCTGCGTCGGGGCGCAGACGCGCGCGTCACTCTGGAGGAGACGCAGTCGCACATGGCCCCTGGCGCAGGGTCACGGGTGCGCAGTCTCTTGTCTTGTCTCGCACGAGGCCTGGTGGCGATGCTTCCCTCGTGAAGGTGGCCTCGCGAGGTCGTCCCTTGGGTAGACTTGATTTCCTGGAGCGTGTCCTCTCGAGGCTGCGTGCCTCAGAAGTGTGAGCCTTCACGAGGCCCTGCGGAGCGTGCTGCGCTCCGTTGACTGTTGACTTGACCTGGTCTTCCACACGTATTCTTCTGGGCCAACGGCACACAGGCCATGGTACCCTGGTTTCCACTGGTCCAACAGTAGCCCCCGGGTCCGTGTCATGCGCGCATCGTGGCCGTCGGATGCGAAGCGACACGGGCCCAAAGAAGATGTCGGGCCCAGGAGTTGACGCGTGGCGTGGCGGTTCGTTGCGCACGCATTCATGATGGCCGTGACGCCTCGCTAACTGCCCGGGCTGACATAAAACCTGAGCCGCGCGTGACGCGGTTGTCCCATCATCTTAAGTGCTTCCACACTCGAGTGCTTCGCCTCCTTCCGCTTCCTCGAGCTCTCTGTGCTACCGAAATCTTCGCTCCTCATCTCCTCCTCCGTGGCCAACCAGCTGACTCGCAAGGGCAAGGAGGTCGTCCCCGACGTGGAGCTGCCTGAGGCGGCTCTTCTTCCGTCTCACATTATCGGCGAGGCGGCACTGGAGCAAGCGCGGGCGCGAGTAGCCGACGCGATGAACGAGTGGGTTAGACCTTGGTGCGGCAAGGGACGGCGCCCACCTCCGAGTTGGGGGACGCGTCCTACCCCTTCTTCCTCGACGCCATTATGGCCGGCTTGGTTCCACCCTTCTCGCTCTTCTTCCTGGCCATCCTGGAGCATTATCAGATCCACGTCTTGCACCTCCACCCCAGCTCCATACTTACCCTCGCCGTCTTCGCTTTCCTCTGCGAGGGGTTTTTAGGCGTCATGCCTTCGGTGGAGTTTTTCAGGGGATTCTTCCGGCTGGGCCTCATCGCATGTGCGCAGTGCTCGGGTTGCGTCGTCTTTGAGCTCGTGGAAGAGATGGCGCCCTTCATCATTTCCATGGGAGAGGCAACGCCCATGGCGGACTTCCGGCGAAGGTGCGTGTACCAAGGCGCCTGGGAGATCAACGCTTTCTTAGACATCCCCACCGGGACCGCTGTGAGGCACGCCGGCTGGGAGCATGCCGCGCTCCCGGGGGGAATTGACGGCTTGATTGATCGCATGAGAGCGATGTGCGACGCCGGTCTCACCGGGTCCATGGTGGCAAAGGACTTCGGGCGGTGACGAGGTACCTTCTCGGCATATGCCACAGGGTGGCTCACTTGAGGGGCAACTACGGCGCGAGCGACGGCGTTCCGGCGGGATTGTGCTCGAGCACGGCAAACACGGAGACGTAACCAGGTTCAGGGCCCTCGCGAGAGGTAAAACCCATACGTCTTGCACTAATCTGTATATATGGTGGAGTATATGTGGTGCTACAGTTCGCTCCATGAGCTGTACATGATTTTCGGTAGAGAAAGCTTGAACTGCTTGCTTGTGTGCTTGAGAGGGAAAACTATCCAGTACGTGGTGTGTGGTGAGCTACTAGCTAGCTTGCTTGAGGAGGATGAGGCCGTGGGGCTTGGGGATCGAGTGAGTGAGTGGATCCATCCCTTTGCCTTCTCTCCCCGTGGTGCATCTTATAGCATGAAGCCCAGGGGACAAGGGGACAAGGGGGCAAGGGAACAAGGGAACAAGGGGGCAAGCGGGGGCCCGTGTGCTGTAGCGCATAGTGGCATACTATACCGCAACAATATTCTTCCTTCTCGCTATTCATCAGCAGTGTACGGGGTGGCTTGCTGGCCACAACTTGGAGGAGCAGCCAGACGGAGAGCGGCCAGCCGGACTCGGCGTCGCTAGCCGGAGTCAGGCAGCCGGGCAGAGGTCGAGTAGCCGGACTCGGGCCGCCAGCCGGAGTCGGGCGGGCAATGGAGGTCGGGCAGCCGGACCCGGGCCGCCAGCCGGGGTCGGGCAGCCGGACTGTTTCTTCTATTCTCTCGTCGAGTCGTGGACTTCGGTAACCCTGGGTTTATCCCCACGTCACTAGCCTCCGAACACGTTGGAGCGATGCCGTCGGTCACGGCGGGGAGGGCTTCTGCGTGTTCATCAAACTCTGCATGTATTGCCTGTAACATCAAGAAAACGAGTTGAATCTGCAACGGTGCAAAGTAAAATACTGGGGACGCCAAACGAAGTATCTATATGCAAGGCTGACGCCGGCTCGCTTTTGCCCGGTTCCTTGATCTTTTTCGTGTGCACCCCGTCCGGCGCAGGCTCTTGCCGGCTGAACTCTGCAGCCGGATCCGAAGATATGCCGGAACGACGAGCGTGGCACAATACTTAGATCTAGAAGCTGGATAGAAGCGACCCAACGAAACAAAAGGGAAAACTTATGCGATGCAGATGCCGGCTCGCCTTCGTTTTGCCGCCCTTGCCCCTTCCCGTGCATGCGGCCAACCGACCCCTGCTCTTGCCGGATGAACTCTGTAGCCGGATCCGAAGAGAGGGCCGGCCAGGGGCGCACGGTACTGAGATCTTGAGAGACTGGACTTAGGCGAGCGATGGCACGGGTTTATCTGTCGCGAGCCGGAAACCTTTCTTTCTTATGTGTCTTTTCGCGTGTGCCCCCTAGCCGGTTTCTAGCCGGCGTGTCAGCCGGGTTGCGGTCTGCAGCCGGAACCGAGAGTAGGCGTCGGGCTCGAGCACACTACTAAGCTATCGTAAGCGAGAGTCGGTAGCCGGCTAGCCGCAATCGTACAGAGAGTAAAGGATGCCGAAAATGTGAGGCGGAAGCGTCACTTAGCTGTTTTTTATGTCGTAGCCGGGGATGCGGTTCGAGTTGTCGAAGTGGGGACGTCGGCGCAGTCGGAGGAGGCCAGCCAGACGGCCAACCGGGCAGCAGGATTGACCCCGGTCCGAGTCGGGACGCAGCCGGACGGGCATCCAAACGGGGCAGCCGGATTGACCCAGCCGGCCGGGCATCCAAACCGGGCGGGCCAGTCCAGCCTCCAGCCAGCCTGGACCTGATCGTCCAGGGAACCAAACGGGTCAGGAGCTGCGGGCCCCACTTTTCATTTTCTTTCTCTTCTCTTTTATCTCTTCTGCTCTCTTCTTTTCTTTTCTTCCCTTTCTTTTTTCTCTTCTTTCTTTCTTTTCTTCCCTTTCTTTTTTCTCTTCTTTCTTTCTTTTCTTCCCTTTCTTTTTTCTCTTCTTTCTTTCTTTTCTTTCTCTCTCTCTCTCTTTTCTCTTTTCTCTTCATCTCTTTCTTCTTCTTGTCGTTCTCTCCCGCAGGAGCCGACCAGGCCCAGCAGGTGCCGGCCAGCCGGCGAGCGGGGGCAGCCGGGCCCGGCCCAGGCGGAGGCGGGGGCAGCCGGGCCTGGCCGAGGCGGAGGTGGGCGGGCGCGGGCGTCCGGGCGCGGAGGCGGAGGCGGCCGGGGCGGAGCATGGCCAGTCGGGGCTGGCCTCGGGCGAAGGAGAGGAGGGTCCGAGGTGGAGTACGGCCAGCAGGGGCCGGGGCTTGGGCGGAGGAGCGGGAGCCGGCGCGGGGCGCCGGAGCTATCCCCGGCCAGCCGGGGAGGGCGGCCGGATGCGGCCGCGCGGGTGCGCAGGCGACAGTAGGGACAGGCGCGAGGAGAGGCGGCGCGGACAACGCGGAGCGGGGCGCAGGAGAGCAGGCCCGATGGGCGCGGCCGCTTCGGCGCGCCGGCGAGGCGTCGCAGGGCGGGCGCCGACGAGCGCACGGGCGTGGGAGCCTGATGCAGTGGTGCGGGCGCGGAAGCTCGACGAACGCCGAACGGCGGAGCGGCTCGGCCAGAGGCGCCCGGGCAGAGGATGGCGCGGAGGAGAGGTGGCCGTGCGGATGCGGACGGGGAAGCATGCCGACGGGCGCAGAGGTCGCACGGACGCACGGGGAGTTCGAGCGCGGATGCTCCCACGCACCGGCGAGGAGGGCAGAGCGGGCGCCGCCCGGCACGCAGGGTCGAGGGAGAGCAGCGGCAGTGCGGACGCCGACGGGGGCGCAGGGCCGGGGAAGAGCAGCACGGACGCACGGGTGTGGCCGAGCAAGGGGTTCGGTGGTGGAGGCACACGCGCAGCTGTGCCGGACGAGGACGAAGGCGACGCGGGCATGGGAGACCGGGGACGCCGAGCCTCCGAGCTTCACCGGGAGGCGACGCCGAGCCTCTGGGCTTCTCCGGGAGGCGAGCCGAGCCCCCGAGCTTGCCGAGCCTTCGGGATTCTCCGGCGATGGCGAGACGGCGGCGACGACGACGATGACGATGAGTGGTCCCGCCGGAACGGAACTCAGGTCACCGCTTTGCCCCACGGTGGGCGCCAAATGACGAGGTATCTTCTCGGCATATGCCACGGGGTGGCTTACTTGAGGGGCAACTACGGCGTGAGCGACGGCGTTCCGGCGGGATTGTGCTCGAGCACGGCAAACACGGCTACGTACCCAGGTTCAGGGCCCTCGCGAGAGGTAAAACCCCTACGTCCTGCACTGATCTGTATATATGGTGGAGTATATGTGGTGCTACACTTCGCTCCTTGAGCTGTACATGATTTTCGGTAGAGAAAGCTAGAGCTACTTGCTTGTGTGCTTGAGAGGGAAAACTATCCAGTACGTGGTGTGTGGTGAGCTGCTAGCTAGCTTGCTTGAGGAGGATGAGGCCGTGGGGCTTGGGGATCGAGTGAGTGAGTGGATCCATCCCTTTGCCGTCTCTCCCCCTGGTGCATCTTATAGCATGAAGCCCAGGGGACATGGGGACAAGGGGGCAAAGGAACAAGGGAACAAGGGGGCAAGCGGGGGCCCATGTGCTGTAGCGCATAGTGGCGTACTATACCGCGACAGTATTCTTCCTTCTCGCTTTTCATCAGCAGTGTACGGGGTGGCTTGCTGGCCACAACTTGGAGGAGCAGCCGGACGGAGAGCGGCCAGCCGGACTCGGCTTCGCTAGCTGGAGTCGGGCAGCCGGGCAGAGGCCGAGTAGCCGAAGTCGGGCAGCCGGGCAAAGGTCGAGTATCCGGACTCGGGCCGCCAGCCGGAGTCGGGCGGGCGATGGAGGTCGGGCAGCCGGACCCGGGCCGCCAGCCGGGGTAGGGCAGCCGGACTGCTTCTTCTATTCTCTCGTCGAGTCGTGGACTTCGGTAACCCGGGGTTCATCCCCACGTCAAGCGGCGCCGCATTGCTCCTCTCAAGTGGCACGGCAGCCCTGTGTGGATGTACTCCGGCCCGCGGGACCGAATGCGGTTTTCCCTCGACACTCCTTCCGGGGAGTCTGTCGCTGCCGTGCTTCAGAGGTTGTATGGGGAGGACGGAGCTAATCCCCCCGAGGCTGGTCTCCCACTGTACCGTCAGCACGCCGCCAACAGGGACGCCATTGTTGCGAGCTTGCCTCGCTTCGACAAGTGGGGTCTGGCTCCTGCAGGATTAGTACGGTAGCGAGGCAACCCCCTCGCGCTTATGCCCTTCGATGTCGTGGAGGCGCTGCCGCCGTCACGCCGCCAGAGGGCCATCTTCGACTCGGACGACGATAGCTCCGAGGACGAGGCGGTGCTGCCCAAGGCTCCTTGTTCCGCCACCACAGGGACCGCCCTGGTGACTGCCCACGGTCAAGGTGGGCCTCGCGTGGGGGAGCCTGCCTCCCGTGGTCCTCATGGGGCCACCGCAAGGCCTGGTAGAGACGCCCCCGCGCGCCTTCGCCCCCGACGGGCCTGAAGAGGCGACACTGGGTCGCTTTGGACGAGTAAGTGCCATGACTCGGTGCTGTTGTTTCCTTGAGGTGTCTTCTTGGCCTCGTGGCCTGAGATCTTGTGAATCATTGCAGGGCTGCGCCTCCGAAGAAGAAGAAGAAGTCCAAGGCGGCCCGTCGGAGGCGTGATGCGGGATCGGAGTTAGGGGCCACTCCGGCCCCTGCGGCGGAGGCACCGGTGGCCCCCGGCATTCGCGGGGAGCCGGACGACGCACGCGCTGGCGCCCCCGTCCTCCTGAGAGATCGCCTAGGGCCCCGCCGCACGGGTCGGCTGGGAGCAGCCATCTCGAACCCGAAGGCCACCCAGACCCCCGCGTCGAGACGGAGGAGAGTGCTGCGCTGGGAGGCTCTCCCGCCGTCGAGCCTGTAGCCAGCCCTCGGGCTTCATGGCAGGTCTCGCCTGGTCACCGCAGGTTGCCACCCGGAGCCGGCCCTGATGGCGACGTGGTGGGTGAGGCCCCTCAAGGTCCTGATGAGGGCGGCTTCGCGACGCTGTCTGACTGGGCCCTTGAGCCCGCCGGCTGCCGGGTCGGCGCGTTCCTTCGGGGGAACTTTTTGCGGATCTCCCGCCGCAACATTGACGCCCTCGAGCGTGAGCTTCGGGCAGAGGAGGCCAGGTAGGAGAGGGAGCGAGAGCGGCAAGCTCAGGGGTGGCTCATGCTCTGCTCGGCCGTGGAGAGCGCACGCCTGGCAGACGCGGAGGCGCGTCGTCGTCGCGAGCGGGCCATCGCGGAGGCGCAGGAGATCCGTGAGGGTGCCATCCGCGACGCCGCTGACACAATGGAGTAGGCCCAGGAATGCGTCGCCGAGGTGGAGGCTCGCGAGGGGACTCTTCGCCAGGCGGCTGACCTTCAGATGCAGAGCATCTGGGATCGCGAAGCAGCCCTGGCCGCCCGTGAAGAGGCGATGCTTGAGCATGAGGACACTATCCTTCTCCGCGAGCAGGAGCTGGAGCATGGGCTTGCTGACCTGAGTGCCGAGCGTGCTCGCCTCGAGTCCCTGGAGCGATCGGTTACGGACGCCGAGCAGTCCCTGGCAACTGCTCAGGCCGGTCACCAGGCGCGCGTGGAGCGTGTGAATGCCAGGCTCGCCACCAAGCAGAAAGAGCAGATGGAGGCCGTCGAGGCCCGGGTGGAGGCTGGTCACCGGGCCAATCTCGAGGAGTACCGCCGGAAGCTCGTCGACCAGGAAGCTCGCTTCACCCGCAAACGGAAGGAGTTCGATAAAAAGGTTGCGGAACTTGAGTCGGAACTGCTCGAGACCTACACTGCTCTGGAGGCGTCCACGAGGGCGAAGGAGGCTGAGCTGCACTCTCTGCAAGCTCAGGTGGGGCCTGTCTCCCATGTCGCTGAGCAGGCTCGTGGCCGCGCGGCCCTCGCTAGGACATTTGATGTGGGGACCCCGGACTAGCTGTCCGAAATACCCGATTATGCTTAACACAACGATCCCGTGATCAGTCTGTCGTTGCACATAATCCGAATTGGATACCAAAGTTTACATCCATTACAGTACCGAATAGAAAGTCTTACATAAATGGTCATTTAGACCAAGTTCTTACATAGGTGCCTTCATGGGCCAAACCAGATATATCAGCGGAAGCTACGGCGTAGTAGACATCATATTCTAACGATGACAACCCGACAGGCAGCTGACTTGTGGAGATCCTTAGTTGGCGTAGAAGTCGCCATATTCCTGCTCTGCGTAGTGTTCCTCCTCGTAGTCTGGCTAGGACAATAGCCAGGGACGAAACCAATATGAGTACATTTGAATGTACTCGCAAACTACCCCAACATGAGTATGCACCAGTTTTATTTTAGTTGACAACTTTTCTTATTTAAAACATCTCTATATCTTTATTGAAAAAGGTAAGAAGAGTTTTATAACTATCTTTAAAGAAATCGCCATTTTCATCTGTTTTTCCAAAACTCCTCCTTTTTCCGACCATAGCCCGTCATGGTCCACTTTCATCCAACCACCTCATACCGATCCGTTGGTATAGGTGTAGGAAACAATCTCCACTTCATTTTTCTTTTAAAACTCAAAGTCTTTTTTAAAAACTTGCACATGGTCTTAGGACAGTCTCCCAATTGTCCATATCCGAGGACTCGGCTATTCGAATAGTTTTAACACTCTGCAGAGGTAGCACGCTTTTAGCCCACACCCATCCGGCAACTCATCGTGTCTGCCACGTCTCGCCATACCAGGTGTATGCGAAGTAAGCCGTCGGCCCTAGCCTCTTATTTGCTCATTCTAGTATAGGATCCTTCCCATATGACACTTTCCATCTACACCCAGTCCGGTTTCCCGTCAGAAACCCTAAGTGTGAGGACTCATAGTTTTGTCCGGCGGTTTATGGTGGAACCTTCTATCCTCCCCACCAACTTGTGTGAGGACCTGGGTCAGGGGGTAGGTCCTCGGACCATCCCCTCATGCATAACGGAGTCATCTCCGTCGATGAGGTATCCCATACTAATAAGAGCAAACTACATGACTAAGCCTTTTCCCATATGTGGTAAATGTGGTCGCACAGGGTAAGATTGGTCGCCATAGTACTAGGACACTGTGCATTTTTCATAAACATCACCACTTTTTCCACTTTTCCAATGCAACACCGACATCTCGGCATTCCATAAACTCACAAGAAATTTCAAAGGAGTTTTGAATAAACAACATTGTTTTCCCATCCTAAAGTTTTATATGAACTACTACATAGGGTGGCAAAATAATATCCATATACTTTTGAAATGGGTTTTATAAATCTTGTTTTGAGAGTAAAACATGTTATGAAAGTAGATGCATATGTTGGTAGTGCAAGCTCAGAGAATAGCTTGCCTTGCTTGGCAAAGTGATCTTGCTCTTGTTCTTCAAATTCAGCAAACTCTCCTTCCTCGATATATCCGACAACGTTCTCGTCTAATTATCAAACAAACAATGCAAACAATCACTAAGCTATACAAGCAACCATCTCAACATAACCATCATCAACATCACAATTAGCTACTGCACACACCAAACCACACAATTTGATTTTCAAATAAGTTGAACTAGCTGGGTGGCCCGCGCATTTGCGCGGCTAGATTTCATTTGATTTCTATCTTTAGAAATATTTTTCTACCACTTGTATGATTTCACACTCAACTATATTCGGCTGAAATTGACCGCTAATTATACATGATATACATAAATTATTGTCCCAAGCTCGAGAAACCACGATCATAATTAATTAAGTGTATTTGATTTTTGATACAACGATATATGAATATGAAAGATGGATGCAAATCCAGATGTAGCTTTTCATGGAACTTCCAATATTTTCTTTTTTGCTCCATTTCTTTTCGTATGTCTTTGTATATCATTTGAACAATATTTTTCCAGAGTTTCCCAATGAAGAATTACATCTAAACATGAAAGACTTGTATTTATACTGTTTGTTGTGTCGATTCTTAATTCTCTTTGTTAGTTCATGCAATATACCTGTCGACTGGTGTATGCATCCACGCATTCTCATCTAAATTACACTCACGTGTTATTGCTAGCTCTCATTGTACTCATTTTGTTTAGAATTGACTTATATTTTATGCATATTTGAAATTTTGAATAAGTGAATCCAGACTTCTAGCATTTGCCTACCACTTGTTCTTTCTTATTTTAAATACCATAGGGAAAATATGTTTTTATCCACCTATTATGAATTTTGTTTCCTACAACTTCCTATGTACACTTATAATAGTTCTTAACAACCATAATTTTCTATTACTATGGATTTTGATAAAAGATTTGCCACATCCGCCCATTACAATCTATACCATATTTCATCCTATGTCCAGGAGGATCATTAATCACTTTCAACGGTGTGAATAATAATGGACTATATATAGTTTATGTATAATATTAGTTTTTCTACATTGTTACTATTTGGATCGACCTGAAACGATCCAGTGTAGAAATATTATTCTGTGATCCTGTAGGGATGTGTTGCCTTCTTTACTATTAAGTATAGTATACGACTGGTGCTAGATACATATATCTTATTATGAAATAATAGGCGTATGTGTGATGTAAGTCCTTACAAAAGTTAATTTATGGTCTTATATTACATCATATCAGACCATGCTGGGTATGCCTTCTGTTTCATATGACCAACCGATGTATAGAATCATGTACTCAGGTGTGGTTTATATTTCCTATGAACCATGGGTTGACTTCTTACGTGGAACTAATTACTATGTCTTCCATACATGGATCTACAACCTCTTGCACATGTATGCGTTCAGCCTTCGTCGAATCGTCCTGATGCAAATGCATGAGGAGAGGACATAACCTGTTTGAATCATCGGAAGATAATCAAGCCGAGTTGATGCAAACACTATACCAGGTCAAGAAATCCTCGCCAATATTTTGTCCTTGCAGTCGGCAGGTGGACACCGATTCAAACAGCCATTGACTTTAGACGTCGCTGCTTCTAGCTCGCTAGATGGACTCCTCATCCTCGAGCACCTTCGCGGGAATGTGTCGTCGCCTCGACCTTCGCGGGAATGTGTCGTCGCCTCGACCTCGATCTAGATTCGTCAGTGCAATATCGCCGTTGTTGCCTTGAGCTTATGGAAGGCTTTTTGCTGGTCCGTCAACATCTTCATACTCAAGATCCACATGATGATGTCTGTTATGAAGACAGAAGGATCTACCGTCAACATCTTCATACTACTCCATCGTGCACATCTTACATGCTGAAATTTATCCTTTTGCGAAGCACCACCAATCATGTCTGAAAGCATAGTTATCTTCCTTGTAGGTGTTGTGTCTGCCGTGCCGCTTCTAAACATGATTTTTTTACTCCGCGACACTGAGATGATGCTTTCCTCCTCATCTCGATCATGTCCACAATCGTGCCGGCTAAGCTGATTAAACAGACAAAATTACTTGAATCTCAAGAAGATTAAGGTGGATGCTAGAATGGTACTTCCAGTCACAAAAGCAACATCCATAAGAACGATGATAACCAAACAAATTGATAAAAGGCAGCCGTGCATCTGCTAGCCAAGTATTATACTGTAGGAGGAGCTAGCCTTACGTGAAGGATTGTTGGGGGCGGTCACGCACATGCTGTCAGTTGAACACAACGGAGCGTCGCCAACACGGGAGAAACGCCCGTGAGATACCTGAGTGGCGCCTGCCTTGCTAGAGCAGAGGACATAACACCCTTTTTCTTCACCTGGACCGTGCGAGGGCAGGACGGAGGCGGCCAAGACGATTGTGCTCCTGTATGTTTCCAATTCGTGGATGGAGACAGCTCTGCTAGGGGAAGCGGCTTGCATGACAGCGGGCTAACGGTGCGACGCCGCGCGCGGCATGCAACCTACGCCGCCATGATCGCTCAAGGACGGTGACTGCCGGGATTTTGTGTGGCTGCGTGAAGCTAGAAAGCCTTGAGTACGCCCGCCGGACACAAATCTATCTCTTTTTTCTTTCTTTGAAGATGATCGGTTTGTGTGATGCTTCCGGACCTTCGGTGGCGTGGTGCTTCCGGGCCGTCGGCACATGCATGGACTTGGTTTGAGCGCCGTCGGTTGCCGCCAGATCGATAGCGCCATCGCCATGTATACTCGTGGTAGACTTTGCCAGAGGCCTTCGCAACTACATCAGCTCGAGATCGCCAAAGGCCTTGCTGTCGTCACCGGGAACTCATCGGAGATTATCCAGGGGGCGCCTAAGTATGGACGCGATTTTTTTCGGCGGACGAAGGGCCTGATAAAGCACCGCTAGCTAGGTTGTAGTGCGCACCCATTGATTGATTTCTTAGCGTATATACTTTAAATAGGGAAAGAGTCCAGGTCTAATGCAACTTAGTCGGAGGAACCCCGTCCGTACGTAGATGTCCTGCTCAGATCTCACGTTATTAATGCTCAGATCTCACGTTAGTAGAGTTCTGAGCCTGTCCGTACGTAGACGTGATTGATTATGACATGTACCGATTATGGACTTTCATCTACAGCTGCCGGTCAAAAATCTCTTTGCGCGTCAATCGTTTTCCGTTAATCTGAGCCGTTTACTTTATGTTGCTACATGTTTGATTAATCTGAACCATTGTTTGTCTTGTGTTTTAATTATATAATAGATTAAACATTATTTAATTAAGTCCAAATTATGGCAGAAACTAGTTATTCATGTTTAAATCCACAACTTGAGTTTTGTTGGTCACAAAAATACAAGCTAAATTTCTATAGAAAGCTACTGATGTGTAGAAGACAACCCAATTTGAATTGGATCAATTGAAGTTACCAAACTCCCTACACATTGGACTGAATTCAGTAGCTTAATAATCAAGTTTTAGCTACCATTTAAATTCTATTGTTCCAAAAATTAAACCCTTTTAGGGGTAACTAAACATGGCTATATGTGAGCTAACAAAATTGGTCCTAACTCATTTGGGTCAACCAATAAACATATTTGTTTGTTTTACTCCAGAAGGGTTTATCTTGAAGTCAACAATTTAATACTGCTTAATTAATTCTACCAAAATTAGGGGAGCTAACACAAGGCAGTACTAAGCTAGAAAAATTGGTTTGGAATTATTTGGACTCACAGAGCATCAGAAACAAACAAGTTTAGAATTTAAACCTTCTGTAGCATTTTCAATAATACTTTTTATCTATTTAATTAAATGCATGAGACCAATTGTGTTGGTTAAACAATTTCATAAGCTTTCCAGAACAATTGAGTTTGATTTATTTGGATTCTTAATTCTCAAGTTATTGAATTTCAAAGTCAGGACCAGTACTGACTTCTCAGAGAGGAATTTAAATTCGAAATTAAATCTCTCTGGATAATGTTGAAAAGGCTGACAGGTGGGACCTACACGTCAGCGACAGAGTACGCGGTTGGAAATTAATAAAATCCTGACGAGCCGGGCCCGCCCGTCAGTCTCTCTCTCTCTTTTTAAAACACGAAACGGTACGCAACCGTTGGATCGAGATCCAACGGTCCACGTGCGATGCGACGACGGCGACCAAACTTTGGCGGCGCTGCCGCGCCGGCGGCGATGTGGTGGACGGAGGTCTCACCTAGGGGGCACGGGAGGGCACGGTGATGACGCGAATCGACGGCGGTGGTGAGGTGGAAGCTCCTGGATGAGTGCTACTTGCTGGGACGGAGCGGAGCGTCCACGGCGAGCTTCGGAACTTCCCGCGGACACGGCAGCAACTCCGGCGATGATCCCCCGGCGAATCTGGACACAATCCAGAGGGAAAAAGGGTGCGGTGAGGGCGGTGAAGCAGAGGGAAGCAAGTGCAGGCCAGAGAGGGAAGAATGGGGGAGCAAGGCGCTGCGGCCATGACCGACCTTGACGGCGGCAGTGGCTGCGGCGGTGCACGGCCTCCCGCGGTGCACAGATGAATCGAGAGGGAGGGGTGAGGGAGTGAGGTGGTGTGGTGCTTCCAGAGGGGTGCGGGGGTGGCTTTATAGGGCAGGGGCCGGCGTTCGTGGACGAGGCGCACACGGCGACGTCCATGGCGCACGGGAGTGGATCAATTCCACGGCGGTGGTGCGAGGGACGTGGACGCGCGGTGTCGAGCGGGGTCCGGACACGTTCTAGAAGGGCTCGGCCAAGTCGTGCGTGTCGAGGTGCAGCGAGTGCGGTGAATTTGGGTCGGCGACGGCGAGGTTGCCACGGCGATGCATCGGGGAAAAGGGCAGCGTAATGGCGCGGGGAGGGGCTCGAGTGCCCTCTCCTGCGCGCAGAGGCAGCAGAGGCACCGGGCGCGCGCGCAGGGGGGCCTGGGCGGCTCGGAAACGGCGATGCGCAGCACGGCGACACGGCGGCACGTCGGGGCGAGGGAGAGAGGTAGGGGATGACGTTTTTGCAGAAAACCCCCTGCCTCCTCTCTGCTTTCCTTTTTATTTCTGTTTTAGTCCTTCTGTTAAATCCAGAAGGTTTTCTAGGATTTAATTAGGGCATTTAAACATTTTAGAAAAATTTGCAAAAATTTGTGGGGCCTTCCCATAATGTACAGAAGCTCCACAAAAATTGGCATAAAATAATAAAATGTTTTGAAACATTTTCTTTTATAGTACTTTGTTTATGTTATTTTAATTTATTTCAATTTGTTTTTATTTTAGAATTTCAAAACTAGTTCAAAAATAATATTTGAGAGGGGAAAGTGGTAGGAACAAAATGGGGAGTGTTTACATTACAACTCCACTGACTTTGGTTTGAAATTAATTGGGTTTGTCACTTGAAGATTATCATGTGACAACTTGTCACTTTTATTTTTCTTGCTTTGATTTTATATTTTGTTTTCTTTCTTTCTTACTAGTGTTCACTAGAGCAAACACTCACACAAACAGCAAGAACAACATCTCAAGTAACAAAAAGCAATTAACATACAATAAACAACAAAAGTTTTTGTTGGCTATCATTTTTGGAATATAATCCTGATAATAATTTTGGGATGTTACAATCCTTCCCCCCTTAAAATAAATCTCGTCCCGAGATTTGCTAGGCTTAGGTTTTAAGGAGGTCTGGGAATTCGCTTCTAAGATAATCTTCGCGTTCCCAAGTTGCTTCTTATTCAGAGTGGTTAGTCCACTGGACTTTGTAAAACTTGATCGCACGTCTTCGGGTAACACGAACATCTTCTTCGAGAATTTTGAGGGGCCTCTCACGATAAGTCTGGTCTTGGTTCAGGTCGATGGAGAGGTGGTCGATGTTCTTGAAAACATCGGGCTGGTCAGGAACTTCAAGACACTTCCGGAGCAAGGAAATGTGGAAGACATCATGATAATCTCCTAACTCCTGGGGTAACTCCAGCTGATAGGATACTTCTCCTCGACGAGCAATGACCTTGAAGGGTCCAATATACCTTGGCGCTAATTTTCCTTTAACATGGAAACGCTGCATTCCCTTGAGGGGTGTCACCCGGAGATACACATAATCTCCGATACTGAAGGTGAGATCACGGCGCTTGGTGTCAGCGTAACTCTTCTGACGGGATTGGGCAGTTTTGAGGCGTTCACGAATAAGCTGAACTTGCTCTTCAGCTTCACGGAGGGTATCCGGTCCGAACAATTTGTTCTCTCCGGTATCGGACCAATTCAGGGGTGTACGACACTTCTTGCCGTAAAGGGCTTCAAAAGGGGCCATTTGCAGACTAGACTGATAACTGTTGTTGTATGAGAACTCTGCAAACGGAAGACAATCTTCCCACTTGGAACCATAGGATAGAACACATGCGCGAAGCATGTCCTCCAATATCTGGTTCACTCGCTCAGTCTGGCCATCGGTCTGGGGATGATAAGCTGTGCTAAAGGCTAACTTGGTTCCGAGGGCTTCATGAAGGGATTTCCAGAATCTTGAGGTGAATTGCGTGCCTCTATCCGATACAATCTTCTTAGGCACACCATGCAGGCTCACTATGCTGGAAATATACAGGTCTGCTAACTGAGCTCCGGTATGAGTGGTCTTGACAGGAACAAAGTGGGCAACCTTGGTCAGTCGATCAACGATGACCCAGATTGAATCATGGCCTCGGTTGGATCTTGGAAGTCCGGTAATAAAATCCATTCCAATCTCATCCCACTTCCACTCGGGAATTTTCAAAGGTTGAAGCAATCCAGCGGGTCGCTGATGTTCAGCCTTGACTCGCTGACAGATATCACACTTGGCTACGAATGAACCAATCTCTCGCTTCATTCCATGCCACCAAAATCTTCCTCGAAGGTCTTGGTACATTTTGGGGGGTGGATTGAATAAGGGGTCTCATGGGCCTCCTTCAGGATTAACTCCTTAAGTTTCGTGACATTGGGTACACAGATACGGTCATTGAATTTCAGCACTCCTTCAGCATCTTCGGTAAAACCGGGTGCTTTGCCGAGGGAAATTTTCTTCCTAATCCCCTCTATGCTTTCATGACCGTTTTGGGCTTCTTTGATTTGATCCATCAGGGTTGGGGTTAACTCTAGATTGGCGAGATAACCATGGCTAACAAGCTCTAGTCCAAAATCTTGGAAGTCTTTGAACAAGGCTGGCTGTTCGGCTTGGATCAGGGCATTCAGGGTGCAAGGTTTGCGACTAAGGGCATCGGCAACTACATTAGCCTTTCCTGGGTGATAATGGATTCCAATATCATAATCCTTGATTAATTCCATCCATCTCCTCTGTCGCAGGTTCAGATCTTTCTGAGTGAAAATATACTTCAAGCTTTTGTGATCTGTATAGACCTCGCAGCGATGTCCCGCAAGATAGGGACGCCACTTCTTAAGAGCAAAGACTACAGCAGCCAACTCCAAGTCATGGGTTGGTCTTCTGAAAATCACCCAAGGTAGATCGCTGGTTTCCATCGCCATTGCCGTTACCACCATTGTTGTTGTTGTTGTTGTTGTTATTGTTGTTGTTATAAGCGGCTGCGAGTTGTTGTAAGGCAGCGAGATGAGCTTGGCGCTCTTGCCGGGCATTTTCACGCTCCTCCATGATAAGTGCGAGAAGTTGGGTGGGGGTTGGGTCCGGTGGTGGTGGTGCTGATCCTGATCCTTCCGCATTGCTGCGACGGGGTGGCATCCTGAAGCACACCGGGTATAAGAGACAAGGCAAGAAAAGTTCGACTAAGGGAAAAGACGATCTCTCAAGTGGTTGATTTCTAAGATTTATATGAAAATAGTTTACACAGATTTAAACAAGACAAACATACTTATATTTCACAAACAATACATCAAGGAGTTCACATCAACATCAAGCTTACAACATCAAGCTTACATCTAGGATACATAACATCTGGTTTCCAAAAGAACCACTACTACTACTCGACTAGCTATAGGGGTCAACCTAATCCTGCGGTAGTGATCAAGTCACTCGCCTACTGAGGTGGAACCTCCAGCTCTAACACGTCAGCATCTGACTGGTAGGCTGGCTCCTCGGGATCCTCCTCCTCGTCCTCGAGAACTGGCTCGAGTGGCTCCTCCTCCTCGTCAACTAACTCCTCCTCATCATCCTCCTCCTCACAGTCCATCTCCTCCACGAAGTCATCATCGTCACTGAGGAAAGCGTCGTTCTCCTTGCGGAGATCCTCGCCCTCCTCCTCCATCTCGTCAGTATGGTGCTCTAGATCCTCAATCAGTCCGTCCTGCTCTGCCACCTTCGTGCGGAGCTTCACGATAGTCTTCCTCAGCTGGGCCCTCTTCCTGAGAAGAGCAACCTTCTCCACCATCAGCTTCATCTCGTTCTCGCGAAGCTCAACGAGCGACTCGCGGTCGAAGTGGAGCTGAATCCTAGTGCGCAACAGATCATCCTGAGTGCACTGAAGTAAGATCTCCATGTCCATGATGTAGCTCCCAAACATCGGGTGGTAAGGTGAAGGAGTAGGGTGTCCATCGCAGTTGCGCCTCCCGTAGAACCGGAAACGGGAGTCTACTAACTCCGCCTTGTGCTCCTCACAAAGTCGGGCTAGCATCCTCTGTGTAGCAGTACAGAGACCGTCAACCCAGGTGGCCTCCTTGGTGGTGAAGATGAGCGTCCTGGAATTGGGAGACTTGATGTTCCTGCGAACTGACGACCTGATGAGCCAGCTCAGCCTTCCAACACCGTGAACATCAATCTGAGCTCCCTCAAACTCTGGAGCGGGGCGACCTAACAGCTTGGTCAACTCGAACAAGTCCCTCTCAAACGTCAGCTTGCTGTCCTTCTCCAGCTGAACGAACTCGGTCCAATGGAGTGCCATCTACAGTTTTTAAGCAAAATTTTAAGTTAGTTAGGTGACAAGTATATCAAAATTTTAATATAGTAGGGCAACAAGTGAGTCAAATTTTAAGCTTAATGAGAGGTGTACAAAATTTTAGGGATACTAAGGAAAATGTAACATTTAATGAGAGTAAAATTTTGCATAAGTAAGAGGATTGGAGATAAGCAATTTTCGAAAATACTTCATTCCTTTCTTTTTAGAAATTCATCTTTTGTAACATTTGACAAACGACCATGCTAACTAAGGTTTCCTAAAGTCAGGATGGCTCTGATACCAAGTCTGTGGGGACCCCGGACTAGCTGTCCGAAATACCCGATTATGCTTAACACAACGATCCCGTGATCAGTCTGTCGTTGCACATAATCCGAATTGGATACCAAAGTTTACATCCATTACAGTACCGAATAAAAGTCTTACATAAATGGTCATTTAGACCAAGTTCTTACATAGGTGCCTTCATGGGCCAAACCAAATATATCAGCGGAAGCTACGGCGTAGTAGACATCATATTCTAACGATGACAACCCGACAGGCAGCTGACTTGTGGAGATCCTTAGTTGGCGTAGAAGTCGCCATATTCCTGCTCTGCGTAGTGTTCCTCCTCGTAGTCTGGCTAGGACAATAGCCAGGGACGAAACCAATATGAGTACATTTGAATGTACTCGCAAACTACCCCAACATGAGTATGCACCAGTTTTATTTTAGTTGACAACTTTTCTTATTTAAAACATCTCTATATCTTTATTGAAAAAGGTAAGAAGAGTTTTATAACTATCTTTAAAGAAGTCACCATTTTCATCTGTTTTTCCAAAACTCCTCCTTTTTCCGACCATAGCCCGTCATGGTCCACTTTCATCCAACCACCTCATACCGATCCGTTGGTATAGGTGTAGGAAACAATCTCCACTTCATTTTTCTTTTAAAACTCAAAGTCTTTTTAAAACTTGCACAAGGTCTTAGGACAGTCTCCCAATTGTCCATATCCGAGGACTCGGCTATTCGAATAGTTTTAACACTCTGCAGAGGTAGCACGCTTTTAACCCACATCCATCCGGCAACTCATCGTGTCTGCCACGTCTCGCCATACCAGGTGTATGCGAAGTAAGCCGCCGGCCATAGCCTCTTATTTGCTCATGCTAGTATAGGATCCTTCCCATATGACACTTTCCATCGACACCCAGTCCGGTTTCCCGTCAGAAACCCTAAGTGTGAGGACTCATAGTTTTGTCCGGCGGTTTATGGTGGAACCTTCTATCCTCCCCACCAACTTGTGTGAGGACCCGGGTCAGGGGTAGTCCTCGGACCATCCCCTCATGCATAACGGAGTCATCTCCGTCGATGAGGTATCCCATACTAATAAGAGCAAACTACATGACTAAGCCTTTTCCCATATGTGGTAAATGTGGTCGCACAGGGTAGGATTGGTTTCCATAGTACTAGGACACTGTGCATTTTTCATAAACATCACCATTTTTCCACTTTCCAACAACACCGACATCTCGGCATTCCATAAACTCACAAGAAATTTCAAAGGAGTTTTGAATAAACAACATTGTTTTCCCATCCTAAAGTTTTATATAAACTACTACATAGGGTGGCAAAATAATATCCATATACTTTTGAAATGGGTTTTATAAATCTTGCTTTGAGAGTAAAACATGTTATGAAAGTAGATGCATATGTTGGTAGTGCAAGCTCAGAGAATAGCTTGCCTTGCTTGGCAAAGTGATCTTGCTCTTGTTCTTCAAATTCAGCAAACTCTCCTTCCTCGATATATCCGACAACGTTCTCGTCTAATTAACAAACAAACAATGCAAACAATCACTAAGCTATACAAGCAACCATCTCAACATAACCATCATCAACATCACAATTAGCTACTGCACACACAAACCACACAATTTGATTTTCAAATAAGTTTGCCAGGAGCTAACACAAGGCAGTACTAAGCTAGAAAAATTGGTTTGGAATTATTTGGACTCACAGAGCATCAGAAACAAACAAGTTTAGAATTTAAACCTTCTGTAGAATTTTCAATAATACTTTTTATCTATTTAATTAAATGACATGAGACCAATTGTGTTGGTTAAACAATTTCATAAGCTTTCCAGAACAATTGAGTTTGATTTATTTGGATTCCTAATTCTCAAGTTATTGAATTTCAAAGTCAGGACCAGTACTGACTTCTCAGAGAGGAATTTAAATTCGAAATTAAATCTCTCTGGATAATGTTGAAAAGGCTGACAGGTGGGACCTACACGTCAGCGACAGAGTACGCGGTTGGAAATTAATAAAATCCTGACGAGCGGGGCCCGCCCGTCAGTCTCTCTCTCTCTTTTTAAAACACGAAACGGTACGCAACCGTTGGATCGAGATCCAACGGTCCACGTGCGATGCGACGACGGCGACCAAACTTTGGCGGCGCTGCCGCGCCGGCGGCGATGTGGTGGACGGAGGTCTCACCTAGGGGGCACGGGAGGGCACGGTGATGACGCGAATCGACGGCGGTGGTGAGGTGGAAGCTCCTGGATGAGTGCTACTTGCTGGGACGGAGCGGAGCGTCCACGGCGAGCTTCGGAACTTCCCGCGGACACGGCAGCAACTCCGGCGATGATCCCCGGCGAATCTGGACACAATCCAGAGGGAAAAAGGGTGCGGTGAGGGCGGTGAAGCAGAGGGAAGCAAGTGCAGGCCAGAGAGGGAAGAATGGGGGAGCAAGGCGCTGCGGCCATGACCGACCTTGACGGCGGCAGTGGCTGCGGCGGTGCACGGCCTCCCGCGGTGCACAGATGAATCGAGATGGAGGGGTGAGGGAGTGAGGTGGTGTGGTGCTTCCAGAGGGGTGCGGGGGTGGCTTTATAGGGCAGGGGCCGGCGTTCGTGGACGAGGCGCACACGGCGACGTCCATGGCGCACGGGAGTGGATCAATTCCACGGCGGTGGTGCGAGGGACGTGGACGCACGGTGTCGAGCGGGGTCCGGACACGTTCTAGAAGGGCTCGGCCAAGTCGTGCGTGTTGAGGTGCAGAGAGTGCGGTGAATTTGGGTCGGCGACGGCGAGGTTGCCACGGCGATGCATCGGGGAAAAGGGCGGCGTAATGGCGCGGGGAGGGGCTCGAGTGCCCTCTCCTACACGCAGAGGCAGCAGAGGCACCGGGCGCGCGCGCAGGGGGGGCCTGGGCGGCTCGGAAACGGCGATGCGCAGCACGGCGACACGGCGGCACGTCGGGGCGCGGGAGAGAGGTAGGGGATGACGTTTTTGCAGAAAACCCCCTGCCTCCTCTCTGCTTTCCTTTTTATTTCTGTTTTAGTCCTTCTGTTAAATCCAGAAGGTTTTCTAGGATTTAATTAGGCCATTTAAACATTTTAGAAAAATTTGCAAAAATTTGTGGGGCCTTCCCATATTGTACAGAAGCTCCACAAAAATTGGCATAAAATAATAAAATGTTTTGAAACATTTTCTTTTATAGTACTTTGTTTATGTTATTTTAATTTATTTCAATTTGTTTTTATTTTAGAATTTCAAAACTAGTTCAAAAATAATATTTGAGAGGGGAAAGTGGTAGGAACAAAATGGGGAGTGTTTACATTACAACTCCACTAACTTTGGTTTGAAATTAATTGGGTTTGTCACTTGAAGATTTTCATGTGACAACTTGTCACTTTTATTTTTCTTGCTTTGATTTTATATTTTGTTTTCTTTCTTTCTTACTAGTGTTCACTAGAGCAAACACTCACACAAACAGCAAGAACAACATCTCAAGTAACAAAAAGCAATTAACATACAATAAACAACAAAAGTTTTTGTTGGCTCTCATTTTTGGAATATAATCCTGATAATAATTTTGGGATGTTACACTTGAGGACCAGCGCGCACGAATGTTCAGCCACCTGGTCTCTCGTGCCCGCGCTGTGGCTAGCCGTCATGGCGCTGCGAGCCCGGTACTCCCGGGGAGCGCCGACACCGCCGCCCACATCCACTTCTTCACCGACCTTGTCGAGAAGCTGGAATAAGCGGCGGAGGGCGTGAACAAGATCGTCGAGGGGGAGTGCCGCGACCTTTTGACCGTCGTCGGCCAGCGCGTCTTCTCCAACTTGCACCGGCTTTACCGCCGTCGACCTTCGCTCCGTGCTGGCACCTGTTCCGCTCGAGATCTCCGCCGAGCTTGCGGGGGAGGTGCATGATCATGTGGCGGCGCTGGTAGCATTGTACGCTCGCAGCAACGACACCGGTGGTGTTGGTGTGGATGGCACGAGCAGCAGCGGGAGCTCCGGCGGGGAAGACACGAGCGATGAGTCTGGCGATGGGGAGGAGAGCTCTAGCAGTGATGGCTCTTCCGACTGAGCTGCCTATGATGTCTGAGGATATGTTTGAAACACTTTAAGTTTCCATTTTGTAACCGATAAGACTTATATTCACCGTACTAGTTCCTGTTTTCTTGCATCGTGAGGTTTTGTGATGCCTTCTCCATTTTTGTGCTCTGTGTCGCTGGGACCCAGCCCCGAGCGCGTCTACACCGACACTAGAATGCTGGGCGTGTACCCGACAAGGCCAGAGGGCACTTTGACTCGCGAGGTGGTAAGGGCTCTTGAGGCTTGACCCCCAGGAGTCCCCCCTTTAGACGCTCAAGCAGCTCGTGAAGTTTTGGGGACAAAACCAACGACGCCTTGGGAAGGAAAATAGAGCTTCTGGAGCATGATATGACTTAGCTTTTGTGGGGCGGAGACCTTGAGGAGAAGTTTCTGTCAGCGGAGCCTCTTGAGGCTGGTGAGGAGAGCATCCAGCCGCGCATCGTGAGTCCTTGCCTCCTTGGGGTTCTGCCCCGCTTCCTTATAGAACTTCTACATCCTGTTCTGCGACAAAGGCAAAGCAACGAGGGTTGCAATAGTGCGCGCTTGCAGGTTCGCACCTGGTGTTGCACAAGGAGATTGGCACCACCTTGGAAGGTGGCGTGTACGAGGGCGTCCCACCGAATCCACACATGGTTTACTTAGATTTTTCGGAGCTGCTGGGACTGACCCGAGCACAGACACCGTGCCCAGCCCCGCTCGTGTAACAGTCATGGGAGAAAATAGCGCGCACCGAAGGGTAGCTTACCGAGGGTAAGGACATACAAGGGTATGCTCGGCGCGAAGCGCATAGTTTACTTGTTGAATGAATAGGTTCATGACAAAACGAGCCACTGTGGGCATGGAGACCCTCATGAGGAGGAGTCTCATTGAGGCTGTAGTGGCCGTGTGGCACCCTCAAGAAACAAAATAGCCACCGTGGTGAACATGGGGTCACACTTGAAGTATGTTGGAGTCTTCTTCAGCCCAGGGTTTACACTGGGTAAGTGTCGGTGGAGAATGTCTTGACCAGGAGACAAAAAGGTGTCGCGGCGAGCGTGTCACCGCTTGCTGAAGGGTACCGCGCCCGTCCTCCTATTGGGGAGGCTGAACCTTGCCACTTGCGGGGTAGCCCTGAGCTGCTGGCAGCCAGGTCCAGCCTCTTGGCGACGGTCAGCTTCTTGGAGGAGGAGAGCTTCTTCTTCTGCGCTGGCGTGACAAGTGGCTCCGGAGCCAGGAGCACTTTGGAAGAAGCCCCCTTGGCGGGTGGCGCCTTAGTAGGGCGGGCCTTGGCGGGTGGCGCTTTGATGGCGTAAGATTTGGCGGGGTAAGCCTCGGCAGAGCACTGGGCCGCTGCCTTCTTCGCCGCGGCCTTCTCTTGTGAGGTGAATTGCTTCTTTTTGGTGGGCGCGAGATGGTCGAGGGCGTCCACGTCAGCGGGGTAGGTGGCAGCCGTGACTTTGTAGATGTCCACGATGGTGCGCACCGAGTCCTTTTCATCATAGCGGATGGTGATGGTGCTGCTGCAGCCTGGTATCTTGACGACGTTGTAGGCGTGATGCGTGACCGCCATGAACTTGGCTAGCGCAGGGTAGCCCAAGATGGCGTTGTACCCACGGCTGCAGTGTTCTTGGGGTGGTCGCTGGAATCGAATGAGATTTTGTACTGCGGCCACTTGAGGGCCTTTCCAGCGCCGACCTTTGGGAGGGCGACGTTGACCTCGCGAGTGAGCTCCTTGAAGTGGCGGTTGGAGATGGGAGCTTGTGCTCCTCCAAGGATGCACGCGGCCCACCTGCGAGGCTCCTAGTAGCTCCCATCGTTCTCATCAGGGAGGTTGTTGTTGTTCACGTCGGGCTGCGCCTGGGCAGCATTGGCTTGCTGGTTGGGCGGGTGGTTGGCCTGCTGAGGGTACTGGCTCTGATGAGGGTACTGGCCCTGCTGGTTGTAGTTGTGGCCACGGTTGTTCCAACGCCCGCCATTGTGATCGCCCCCGCGCCCGCCATTGCGCCGGTTTTGGCGGTTTTTGCGAATCTTCTCGAGCTCGAAGCAGTCCTCAGTGTTGTGGGTGTTCAGTTTGTGGACGCCACAGTCCTTGCCGCCCTTCTTGTCATCTTCCTCTCCCCCGCGCTTAAGCTTTTGCTCTGGCTCTTGCTCAGGCTCCGCCACAAGGACGACTGGTGCCTTTCGCTTGGCCGGCTCCTTCTCTTGCTTTTGGCCTTCGCCGCGTCAGAGTCATCCAGCTCGGGGCAGTTGTGGGCGAACAGGCGGCACTCCTCTGCCTTGGCGCACTTGTCATCTAGGTGGAAGAGTAGTACCACAGAGGTGAGGGAGTCGGCGTAGATGCCGAGCTTCTCAAGCATCTTAGTGTCCGTGACGCCGGCGGAGAAAGTCCCGATGACAGCGTCATCGTTGATGCGCGGGGCCTGTTGCGTACTTGGCTGAAGCGCTGGATGTACTTCCGCAGCGTCTCGCCCTTGCGCTGCTTCACGGCATGGAGGTCGCTGAGGGAGAGGGGACGTTCGTACGTTCCCTTGAAGTTGGCGACGAACTGCTCGCACAGTTCTCCCCATGACCTAATGGAGGCCTCGGGGAGGTTCATGAGCCATGAGCGGGCAGCATCCTTGAGGGCCATGGGGAACCAGTTGGCCATGACCCGGCCGTCGCCGCCCGCGGCCTGGACTCCCACGGTGTAGAGCTGCAGGAATTCCACAGGGTTGAGTGTGTCGTCGTAGCGCGGAGGTAGCTCCTGCCGGAACTTGGGAGGCCACACCACGCGTCACAGCTCTCGCGAGAGGGCGAGGCAGCCCCTGCTGTACGAGGTGTGGCCGCCAGCGAGGACGGCGCGGTTGGGGTCGCCGGCGGCGGCAATGTCACGGATCGTCCGGTCCTGGCACTCGCGCTGGCGCTCGAGGTTCACGCGGACGTCCTCTGGAGCCCTGGTGATGAATTTGCAGCTGGCGCCACCAAGGTGCGGGGACTCCAAGGTGTGGGGAGGATGCACCGTGAGATGGGGCCCTGCCCGGAGCGTGAGCGTCCGGGTGTAGCCCGCAAGCTCGTCCTGCCGGAGGCGGAGGAGGTAGAGGAGGGGGAGGAGGGGCGCCATGCACCACTCTTCCCTGCGGCGCCGGCGGCACCAAGGAGTGTGTCGGCGCCGGGGCGATTCTTGCAGCGTTGACGAGCTCGGTGACTCGCGGGAGCCATGCGTCATGTCCGGCCTTAGTGGGTCGGTAGCGCAGAAGTTCTTGCGCCATGAGCAGCGCAGCCCCCGGTGTTGGTGGAACTCGGGTGTAGGCCAACGCGGTATGGTCGTCGAACGGCGGAGGTGTGTCCTGCAGCGAAGGGTGGAGGGAAGAAGCCTCTGCTTCCTCTGACTCGTGCTCCTCTTCTCCCTCCGAGGTGGCGGGAGCCGCGTGCCCGCGAGGGTTGTTGATGACGAGCTCGGTGGCGACCCGGCTGGCCGCCTTGCGGCGGGTGTCGACCATGGCGGTGAAGGAAAACAAAGAGAGCGCCTCAGTCCCCTACCTGGCGCGCCAAATGTCAAGGAAATATCCCGAAGGAACCTCTCACGTAGTGTTGTTCGAACACTGGGGACTGAAACACGCACTCGACGAACCCTCGGCGACCTCGGCGAAGTGACACACAATCGCAGCAAGGGGACACAGCGGTTTACCTAGGTTCAGGCCACCGTGATGGTGTAAAACCCTACTTCCTTCTTATCTGGATTGAACGGCTTGTAGAGGTTGCAGTACATGAGTTGGTGCTTGGATCGGATCCCCCGCTAAGGTTGCGGCATGGCCCTATTTATAGTTCTCCGGTCCTCTTCCCCAAAGTTATTGGCGGGAAGGGTTGCCACATAGCACCAAAAGAGGATACCGGCGTACTGCCCTAACACACAGATAAAGCCACCGTCCATGGCACAGTCGCAAGGACTTGTCGGTGATGTTGCCGGTGGCGCCCGCAGTGGCGCGTAGCACTAGTCCGGCTGTCTTGCACCAAAGAGAAGGTCTTGGGCTTCGCTTTGCTTGCCGTAGATGGTCGGCATCCTTTAATCACTAAAGTGGAAAGATTTGGCCGGCACACTCTGCGTCGGGGCGCAGGCGCGCGCGTCACTCTGGAGGAGACGCGGTCGCACATGGCCCCTGGCGTGGGGTCACGGGTGCGCAGTGTCTTGTCTTGTGTCGCACGAGGCCTGGTGGGGATGCTTCCTTCGCGAGGGTGGCCTCGCGAGGCCGTCCCTTGGGTAGACTTGTTTGCCTGCAGCGTGTCCTCCCGAGGCTACGTGCCTCAAAAGTGTGAGCCTTCACAAGGCCCTGCGGAGCGTGCTGCGCTCCGTTCACTGTTGACCTGACCTTGTCTTCCACGCGTAGTCTTATGGGCCAACGGCACACGGGCCGTGGTACCCTGGTTTCCACTGGTCCTTGCGACAGTTGGGGGCACAGTTCTCCGTGACAGTGCGAATGGCAAAGCTGCCATTCGGGCTCCCTCTCACTGTCAAGTGAAAGAACTCCGGGCCCGGGGTCCCAGCCTGGTCTTCACTTTCTCCGGGAAGCGGATACGGTTACGGAGAGGGAACAGGATGAGCACGAAGAGGAACGGCTCAAGTTCGCCGGAGCTCGAGATGGGGCCTCCAGGGCCGATCCCCCGGCCTCAGAGTCATAGCCGCGCCTCCCGTGGCGGGTGATTCGCCTCGACGATGGTTCCCAATGCTCTCGCACTGGGGAGTCGCCTTCTTGCGGTTCTTGCTTCCCAGAGTCTTGGCCATGGTGATCGCTGGAGTTTGATGTACTGGGCGCAGTGAAGATCGAAGGATAAAGGGGAGAGGTCTGCGGGTCATCTATTTAAGGGATCTTCCAGGACCCACGATGCCTCGAAACCTTCCCCCCACTGCTTTCATTAGTGGGAGCGCCCCCGAAGATCGAGGAGACGTGACTAGTCAACAGAGTCAGACGTGAACCTGATCGTGGGAGCAGAACCGTGAGATTCACAGTTGATGCTTGACAGGACAAGACACTATTGTCACGCTGATCCATTGTTGGGCCTAGTCCTGTCAACGAGGCTCATGTTGCCGAGACCGCGCCCGGGGGCTACTATCGCACCCCGGAAACCGGGGGTTCACGTGAACTCCCCTAGCGTGACCGGCGAACGGGGCCATTGACCAAGGCAGAAACGCCAACTGGTATTTCCCGCGAAGTTTTCCAGTACAAGCTCTCCGGGACACCCCTAAGTCTGAAGATGATGGCAAGTTGAGGAGGGAACATGGCATGTGCGCCGGAGATCTCCTCAGAGAAAGGTAAAAGGCTCTGGTATTCGCTGAGGAGAAGAGGGGACAATGTCAGAGAAAGGAAGGTACTAAAGGACCAACAACCCCTGCACCTTTAGAAAGGCATGAAAGGTAGACCGAAGGGAGGTGGGTACGGCCACTGTGGTATCCCCTTATGCTATAAAAGGAGGACCAAGTTCAGTAGGGAGGACAATTCCGATCAACTCCAGAGTCTGCAAGGATCCTAGATCTGATCTGGTTAGCATCTTCGAAGTCCTTTTTAACCGTGTGGGTTTTTAATCTGGATAAATACAGAGGGTTGTTCTGGGACATAATTGTTGTGGTCGAAGAGTTTGCTTTCAAACTTTGGTTTATTTATTTGTTGAACATCGTTCGTTTATTTATTTGTTTAACATCCAGAGAGTTATGTGCACATGTTTAGTCTTGCAACATTTGTACACAACGTCTCGAAATCCCGCACGTCATGACCGTATTGGTTCCTTACCAACACATACGTGACGAGGGTCTCACTGATTTGAAGATAGGCAAAGACTTTTAAATCGTCGGTTTACATACTCTAGATTTATTATTCTGTCGGCTTACCTTTAATGCGTTGATTTAGAATGTTTCTACTGACTTAGAACTACACGGTTTACAGACCGGCTCTAGGGAGTCGTCGGACTGGGAGGGATAGAGAAGTTGGTAAAGCCGGCGTGCTGGATAGAGGATGTCATCGTGAATACTGGTCAACAGGCCGACTTGAACTAACCTTCGAACTCCACCCACACGACTGAATTATATAAATTGTTGTCCCTGCATTAAACAAAATGATGGATCTAATCAATTTGGTCAAACACGAATGAATCTATTATATAATTAAAACACAAGACAATAAACGGCCAAGATTCATCAATTTACAGCCGTAACTTATCAATGGTGAAGATTAATCAGTAGGACATATGTCCAATTGCTAGCCGCCGCATTAATTAGGTCGTGCGGGTCATGGACTCTTTGCAATCGACCAGCTATTCAATTTCCTAGGGAAATATACGGTCGAGCGAGGATGCACGCCGTTGTCTGCGTGGCCGGCCGTTGCTCTCCGCGGGGATCGATGCTGTCAGCTACCTGACAGTCTGGTGACGATCACCTAAATCTTCAGTTATCCAACGGATGGGAGAATCCCTCATCAACGGTCCAGATGTGGCGGTACCGTTTCATAGTTACTATGTACTTTCTTCCCTAGCTGTCAACTGCAGTAAGAAGTCATTCTCACTCACTCCCACTCGACAAGGTCTCCCGGTCGTGACTACCGAGATGAATGATTTTCTGAGGAAGCCGTTCACAATCGAGGAAATCAAAGAAGGCTTAAATTCTGTTGGTGATCTTAAGGCTCCAAGGCCTGATGGTATGCCAGCTTTGTTTTATAAAAGGTTATGGGATTTGGTGGGAGAAAAGGTGCAACTCAAAATTCTGGGAGTGCTAAATGTGGCGCAGATGCCGGCAAAATGGAACGAAACCATCATTGTTCTCATCCCAAAAACACGGAATCCAGACAAAATGAAAGACCTGCGACCCATTAGCCTGTGCAATGTAATTTATAAAATTGTGGCGAGGGTTATTGCTTCTAGGCTCAAGGAGGTCCTGCCTGACTGCATCTCACAGAGTCAAAGCGCTTTCGTGCCTGGGCGCATGATCACTGACAACATCCTCATTGGATACGAAGCAACCCACTATATGCATACGAGGAAAGGAGGCAGGGATGGTACTGCTGCGGTTAAGTTGGACATGTCTAAAGCTTACGATCGGGTTTAGTGGTCTTTCTTGGAGAAGATGATGCTAAAAATGGGGTTTGGCAGGGCGTGGGTGCAGCTGGTGATGTCTTGTGTGCGCTCAGTCAGCTACCGGGTGAAAGTTAACAATGACTTAACGTCTGTTATCCAACCTCAACGGGGTTTACGTCAAGGTTGTCCCCTCTCACCCTACCTATTCTTGCTTTGTGGGGAAGGTCTCTCTACCCTCTTCCAAGACGCGGAGGCTGACAGTTCGCTGAAAGGAATTCAGATTTGTGCGGGTGCACCAAGTATAAATCACATGTTTTTTGCGGATGATGCTCTCATTTTTATGAAGGCGACCGAGGCTAGCGCTAGGAAACTCCAGCAGATTTTGGTGGTGTATGAAGGTGCCTCGGGCCAGATGATAAACAAGGACAAATCAGCGGTTATGTTCAGCAAGGGGACATCTAGAGCGGCAAAGAGGAGGTTTCTGTCCACCCTACAGATCTCTGATGAAGCATACAATGAAAGATATCTTGGTATGCCGGTCTATCTTGGCAGATCAAAAAGGAAAGCTTTCGAATATTTGAAAGAAAAGGTGTGGAAAGCAATACAAGGCTGGAAAGAAAGATTTCTTTCAAGGGCTGGAAAAGAAATCCTAGTGAAAGCTGTGGCACAAGCAATTCCTATTTTCACTATGTCCTGTTTTGACTTGACCAAAACCTTCTGTGATGAGGTTAGCGCAATGGTGTGCAATTTCTGCTGGAATAATCATGAAGAAGAGAGACATCATTGGCTTAGCTGGGAATGCCTCACTAATCCCAAAAAGGAGGGAGGGCTTGGCTTCAGGGACCTTCACCTCTTCAATATGGCTATGTTGGCGAGACAGGGATGGCACCTATTGCAAGAACCTGATTCTCTATGTGGTCAAGTCCTCAGAGCAAAATACTTCCCAGGTGGCTCCATCCTTGACGCATTTGCAAAACCGAGCATCTCGTACACTTGGCGCAGTATTCTAAAGGGTGTTTCCTTATTGAAAGAAGGGCTTATCTGGCGGGTGGGAGACGGCACAAACATCAATATCTGGGCTGATCCATGGCTTCCAAATGGTGACAATAGAAGACCAAGAACTTTAAAAGAGCACAGAACTCTCCACAAGGTCGCTGATCTCTTGAATCCTATCACAGGTGGTTGGGATGAGCAATTGGTCAGGGACAATTTTCATGCGGGGGATGCAAAGGCCATTTTATCCATCAGTGTGTGTGAAGACATGGAAGACAACCTGATGAGGACATCCCACCTACAGTCACAACTACTAGTCCTACAACTATACAAGGAGCTATTACTCGAGTTCGTGCGCGTCAACTTAATTATCAGGTACTTTCGTTCCTTGGAACTAATCCAAATATACATGAGAATATGCTACTGCCTAAATCGGATATGTTTGTCACTCTTAGGAACAATGGACCTAGCAAGGAAGAGAAGGACAAGCATTGGAGCATGGTGATTCATGGAGATGGCAGCAAGCATGCAAGGAGTGGAGATGACGCTACAAATGGAGGCTTGGATGAAATACTACAAGATCACACTTCATATTTTCGTCCATAGAGTTATATGGTGCTGCGTCACCTTGATATTTGGGCCAGGCCCATGTATTTTCAAAATACCTTTTTATAGACTATTTTTAGAGTCCGTATTGATGGGGAAACCGACTTAGGATGGATTTCGGCCCCCTTTTCCAAGGCTGCACGAAATTCCCTTGAGTCTCCCCATAAATACAACCCTAGGTCATCGCTTTAGGGTTTGGGTTTTGTTTTGTTAAAAGTTAGCCATTGTTGCAACTTCGCCGTACTTCGTCTGTGTCTGAGCGACCAGATTAAGACCGCCTTTCGGAACCCCACTTTCAGTATAATCATTCATCTTTATTCGCAATATCCAGATTGCCAATCTTAGTTCTTGCTTGTTCTCGATTGATTGCAGGAGCTAGACCTGAGTGGTTGGGTCGGCTGTGCTACGGCGCTGTCAATAACCTCCCGGAGTTGGTGTAGCGATTGCTAAGGCGCAACGTCCTCGCACGTTTGTAGTCGGATCGTCAACGTCGACGCCACCCAAATCGTAGTATCTCATCTCATCGAAAGATCGGACACCTTTGCCTCTATCACAACCCTGCTTGGCATTATGACCCCAAAGGCAACTTCTCGGTGAAGTCTGCATACAAGGTGGCGGTGATGTGGAGAAACAGACGCAATGGTCACGAGGCTGCCTACTCAAGAGAGGTTTCGGCTAATAGTATGGTAAAATTTGATTGGGCTGGCATTTGGAAGCTAAAAGGCAACAACAAGCTCCGTATGTTTGTCTGGCGTCTGGCTCACAACAGCCTGGCCAGCAAAATGAATGTTAGCAGGCTCGAAGTTGACCTCGACACACGTTGCCCGGTTTCCAACCGGATGGATGAGGATGGTGGTCATATCTTCCTAAAATGCAAAGGGGTCAAGGAGTGTTGGAACGCTCTGAACTTGGGTGCTATCAGGGAATCACTGCTGGGATGCAAAACCTCCCGAGATATGCTTGAATCTCTTGTGGACCTCGAGGATGATATCCAGATGAAAGCTCTAGTTTTGATGTGGGAGTGGTGGGACTCTAGAAACAAAGTCAATGCAGGTGAAAATCGTAGGCCCGCTGCTGAGGTATGTCACAGGGTGGAAAGACATCTTATTGATTTTATGTCCATGCACAAACCTGAAAAGATCCCAAAACCACCTGACGCCCACATATGGAGGAAGCCCCCTGATGACTTCGTCAAAATCAATTTTGATGGAGCTTTTGATAAGGCTACAGGGAAGGGTGCCTGGGGTTACATCATTAGGGATCATGACGGAGTCTTTGCTGCTGCTGGAGCGGGCAAATCCGTCCATCTTCGTGACCCTCTTCACTCCGAGGCGGTGGCGTGTCTTGCTGCGGTGGATGGAGCAATCAAACTGGGTGTTAACCGTGTTCTGTTTGAATCTGACTCCTCAAACCTGGTGAAGGCTCTCAACGGCAAGGAGTACGATCGTTTAGAGATTGTGTGCTGATAAAAGAAGCTAGAAGCCTATGCACTGTCAATTTTGAGAGGTTTCAGTTTTCTTTTGATCGTTGCACCTGTAACGCTGCTGCTCACGAGCTAGCTAAATTTGGAGTGAATTCAGCCTCGGCTGATTCATTTTGGGCGAACTGTGCCCCCAACTGTGTAATTGACATTATTGCCAGTGACCTCATTGTGCAAGAAGTTTAATGGAATTCTGTATTTCCCATAAAAAAAAAGCTTCTTCCGATAAGACCAGCTGCGCCTGGCACCTGCTCCTCATCTCTCTCTATTATTGCCTTGAGCAAAACCTAAAGAATATACTCCAGAATATAGTCGAACCCTAAGCCGGGGTATCTTACGGAGCAATTTCCCGTGCGAATTCATGTTTGATTCTCGATTTCTTGTTGATTCATTGTTTGATTAGCATGAGTTCTATTTCGGTCCCCGGCGGGACCTGACAAATTGGTATCAGAGACCATCGATCTTTGGAGGCGAGTCGATTTGACGGCAAAGTAGGGTTTGGATCTCCTGTAAAATCCCCTTCCTTTTCCTCTCATCGCAGCGGCGGAATGAATTGTCGACGCAGGCGTTGGCGGCGGCGTGGTCACCTACAGACCGGTCGACGGAGGCGGCTTGGTGGCGGCGGCATCGTTCGGGCATAAATCGACTTCCTATCGAGGTTACTTGAGATCATCCCCTCGAGTGGTAAAATTCCTTGGATAGACTCGATTCGTGTGCTTTGGTGGCGGGACGGCGAGAAGGCGGCAGGATCTACTCCAGGATTCGGGTTGTTGACTAGATTTCAACGTAAAATTCCTCTTCCTTGTGAACAAGGTCAGGATGGCGCGTAGTGGTTCAAAACCAAGCGTCACTGGTGATGAATCTGCAGAGCTGCAAGCACTTCGACAAGAGCTCTCTGATAACCGGAAGGACACAGACGAGTTACGCCTGGAGGTCTCTGAAATTCAATCTGACATTGGCAACATGGCAGTTAAGCAATCAGAGGTAGTTGAGGTTGTTGGGGGTATGTAGGAAGCAGTCGAACTAATTAGTGCTCAGCTCACTGTGGCAAAGGATATCAATTCCTTGCGACCTAAATCTCCGGAACAAGCACAACAACCAGAAAAACCTGCAGGTTCCATTCAACAACAAGAACAGTCGAAATCCCCAACTTTTAAACGTTTCTAGCAACCTGAGACTATCAATTAACTGATGAACTCAGGGCTCGACTTCAGTTGGAACAGCAAAAGACTCCATACATTGAGCAGCTAACCATGAACAATCTGCCCCACATCAACACTGGTAGGCGTTATGCTCCACCAGGTTTTGCAGGTTTTAACAAAGACAATGCAATTAATCTAGATACAGTTCAGAAGGAGGTGTCAACTCCTGTGTTTAATGCAAACATCCAGCAGAACAACAAACTGAAAAACATGTGGGAAGGTTATGCCAGAGACTACGAGAGGGAAATGAGAATGCAGTTTTTCAAATCAATCACTAAAGGCCCTCGGATGGATTTCCCTAAGTTTGATGGTGACAATCCAGTGGGTTGGATTCGTCAGTGTGAAAAATATTTCCAAATGGCAGCAGCACCAGAAGAATACAAAGTGCATTTAGCTCAGCTATATTTTGTGGGAGCTGCGGATGTCTGGTTGAGGAGATCGAATCTGCACCGATAGCAGTTATCGTGGACACAATTCGCTGAGGAAGTAACACAACGTTTCTCCTCCAATAGAACATATGAGTTGGCAGAAAAATTCAACAATGTCAAGCAGAACAACCTCTCAATCAAGCAGTACATTGAGATTTTCGAAGAACTGATGGAAGATATCAGAGAAGAAAACCCAGACTTACAAGAATCTTGGTTCGTACGTTGCTATGTCAATGGCATGAGAGACTCAATCAAGTCACAGCTGCGACCACTTACCCCACCCACTCTGACTATAGCTTATTGGAAAGCTAGAGACATGGAGCAATGCCAACCGACCAAGAAAGCATTTGTGCCACCATTTCAAAAATTCAGCAATACAAATTCCTACAAACAGAATTCAAACTTTACACCTATTGTGAGTAAAGTCACTGAAAATGCACCTGCTAAACCAAGACAAAAGGGTGATTGTTGGAGATGTGGAGAACCCAACTGGCAACCTGGTCGTCGATGTAGACAGATACCAGTTCTGAATTTCTTGGCACAAGCAATTGAGCAAACTCAGCATGAAATTGACCAACTTCCTACTGAACCTGAGGAGGAACAAGGTGAAACAAACCCATCAGAGAAACCGACAACATTGTTGACAAGCATCTCATTGCAAGCAATTAGTCAAAAGCCATCAAACACAACACCTACTGTTCCAGTAACTATCATGGGCAAGAGAGCTATTGCTTTACGGGACTCTGGCAGCTTTAATTCTTTTATGAACCTATCCTTCGCTCTAAAAAGCAATTGCCCCTTACAGAACTCTGAAGAACATGAAGTAAAGGTTGCTGGTGGTGGTATTTTACTTTCAAATTCTATTGTAATGGACTATGCTTTCAGCATTTCCAAACATCAATTCTGTGAGAGTTTTAAAGTTCTGAACCTGCCGGGTCATGATATCATTCTTGGGTGTGACTGGTTCAAAAAACACAGCCCTTTCACAATGGATTTCTAGAAAAACACAGTCACTGTGATGAGGGATGGACAACCAGCAACTTTTCCTACTTGCAACAATTCACGAAATTTATGTGAGATACCAGCAGAAGAAATGCAGAAACTTCTAGAACAAGGAGCTCAAGCTTATGTCCTCCAATTGAACCTTTTATCTAGTTCTCCTGAGGAAACTGAGACACTACTGCCTGAATTGGAGCAAATCTTGAACCAATACAAAGATGTGTTTGAGGATCCCAAAGGACTACCTCCACACAGACAGTGTGATCATGCCATTCCATTGCAACCTGGTGCTACTCCTCCAATGGTTCGTCCATATCGAGTTCCACACAAGCAAAAAGATGAAAATGGAAGCTCAGATCAAAGAGTTATTGGATGCATTGACAATTAAAAATAAGTTTCCAATCCCTGTGATAGAGGACTTATTGGATGAGCTACATGGTGCAAAGGTTTTCAGCAAGTTAGACCTTCGGTCAGGTTATCACCAAATAAGGATGTGTCCTGCTGATATCATTAAAATGGCTTTCAAAACATATAGTGGGCATTACGAATATTTGGTCATGCCTTTCGGTCTATCAAACGCTCCGGGCACTTTCCAAGCACTCATGAACCAAATTTTCGCAGACTATCTCAGGAAGTTCATTTTGGTTTTCTTTGACAATATATTGGTCTACAGTCCTGATACAACTACACACTACAAACACCTCAAAATTGCCTTGCAATTGCTCAGAGCAAACAAGTTATTTGCTAAAAGAAGCAAGTGTGTATTTGGTACTGAACAAGTAGAGTACTTGGGACATGTAATCACTGGAAAAGGAGTTTCCACAGACCCAGCAAACGTTGCTGCAGTTGCTGGCTGGAAGATATCGCCGCTTCATACAGAACTATGGCATCATATGTCGTCCTCTATATGACTTGCTGAAGAAGGTTCCATTTGTGTGGACAGAACAACACGAACAAGCCTTCCAATCATTGAAGCATGCTCTTCTAACTGCCCCAGTTCTGGCCCTGCCTAATTTCAACAAGCCATTCATCTTAGAAACAGATGCATCTGGAACGGGTCTCGGCGCTATACTATTACAGGAAGGTCGAGCTCTAGCTTATTACAATGAGGCTTTGGGAAAAAGAAATTCTGGGCTATCTGCTTATGAAAAAGAAACATTGGCAGTCCTCAAAGCAGTAAAACGCTGGCGCCACTACTTCTTAGGAAACACATTGATCATTCGATCAGATCAGCAAAGCTTGAAATATATCAATGATCAACGCATTGTTGAGGGGATTCAGCACAAACTGATGCTAAAATTGCTGGAATTAAATTTTCATGTGGAATACAAGAAAGGGAAAGAGAATAGAGCTGTTGATGCACTATCACGACAGTTTGACAATGTGTTTGCAATTTCAGCTGTCACTCCTACTTGGATATATGAGGTAGTAAATAGCTACTCAGCTGACGATAATACCAAAGAATTGGTGCAGCAATTTTTGATAACACCACCAGATTCATCTTCAGATTACTCAATGAATGTTGGGGTTCTTCGGTAGAAAGGCAGACTGGTTCTAGGAAAGGACAGTTCCTTACACAAGAAAATATTGTCCGCTCTTCATACTCAGCAGTGGGTGGTCACTCGGGTATTAAAGCAACATATCAAAGGGTTAAGAAGCTATTCTTCTGGTCTGGCATGAAAAAGGATGTTGAAGACTTTGTCTCTTCCTGCCCTGTTTGCCAACGTTCTAAGCATGAGAACTGCAAATATCCAGGGCTTTTGGACCCTCTACCAACACCAGACATGGCTTGAAAACATGTTTCCATGGATTTTATTGAAGGGTTGCCTAAATCTCAAGGAAAGGAGGTAATCCTAGTAGTAGTAGACAAATTCACAAAGTATGCACATTTTATTCCATTGGCGCATCCTTACACAGTTCACACAGTCATCGATGCTTTCATGGACAATGTGGTAAAATTACATGGCCCACCCACTGTGCTTATCTCTGACCGTGACAGAATTTTCACTAGTACAATGTGGAAAGCAATTTTCAAAGCCTTTCAAACAGAATTACGGTTCAGCTCTGCTTATCACCCCGAGTCTGATGGTCAAACAGAGCGGTGAACCAGTGTTTAGAATCATACTTGAGGTGCATGATCTTAAAAGAACCAAAGAAATGGGCATCTTGGTTGTCACTCGCAGAATTCTGGTACAACAGTTCATTTCACACTGCATTGAACATGACACCGTTCGAGGCACTATATGGCTCTGCACCACCACAAATTAGTGAACTCTCTGTCCCTGGTCCTCCTGAATTGGAAGCAGCAGCATTCATCACTGCAAAGCAACAAATGTTGGAAGTCCTCAAACACAATTTATCTCAGCCTTCAGCTCGAATGAAGAAATTTGCAGACATGAACCAAAGTGAACGCACGCTTGAACTCGGTGACATGGTGCATCTCAAGATGCAACCTTACAGAATGGAAGCATTTGGCCTGAGAGGTGCAATTAAACTCCACAGCAAGTACTATGGGCCATTTCGAGTCATGGCAAAAGTGGGGAACAGAGCATACAAACTTCTACTTCCTGATGGTGTTTAGATACATCCGGTTTTTCATGTGAGCCAGCTCAAAAAGCATATTGGTGCAACGGTGGTGCCTAGTCCCAATCTTCCTCTAATTGCACCTGACGGTAAGATCCATACTGCTCCAACTACTGTGCTCCAGGTGCGCCAAATTCCACGCAACAACGTTGCTGTTGTCCAATGGTTGATTCAATGGGAAGGATTATCACATGAAGATGCCACTTGGGAGGATGCTAACTTTATCAAGCAAGTTTTCCCTCAGTTTTTCAGGGCTACGGTCGATGAGTGGATGCAGCGAGATTCGGCTGCTTGAGGACAAGCATCCACTTCTGAGGGAGGCATTGTCAGCTACCTGACAATCTGGTGACGATCACCTACATCTTCAATTATCCAACGGCTGGGAGAGTCCCTCATCAACGGTCCAGATGTGGCGGTACCGTTTCATAGTTACTGTGTACTTTCTTCCCTAGCTATCCACTACAGTAAGAAAGCCATGTAGTAGCTTCTTCCTCTAGGTGCCGCTGGCACTAGGAGGGGTGGGGATCTCGGACCTGCGCAGGGCGCTACACAAAGGTCCTTAATGTTAGAGCTTGGTTTTGGTTGTTATCTTCTTCGTCAATGGAGATGGCATCATCTGCAATAAGTGATCTTCCGCGCTTCGTTCGTCGGCGAGATCTCCTTCCCGATCAATGGTGGTTGTGGAAGATTAAGTTTGTCTAGGTATGGTTCTTCAGATCTTGCTTCGCCAGATCAATCTTGGATTGTTCTCATGGTTACCGCGAGGAGGTTTGTCCTCGCATTATCTATGCCGGCTACTACGTCTTCGCAATGGTGATTCGTTCTCTCGGCTACCAACGACGTCGACAAAGTGGTTCGGTTATTTGTCCCTGAAATATCAGTGGTGGTGCTCTTGCCGATGTTGCTTGATTAATTTAATGGTTGCGTGCGTGCACAAAGACTTGGCATTGCGGCTCAAAATTAAAAGGGGAGAACCTTCGTTGGTATTCACAGGTCTGTAGTTTGGTGTATTCGGCGTTGTTCTACGGCTGCCTTCAGAAAAGTACAAGATTGTGTCATGGAAGAAGAACGGGCTTGAAGATCTCATAGATTTGTTCGTCTCTTTTAGTATTGTTTTTGTAATCGATATAATCGTGTACTCTTTGTTGGTTTAATATATATGGAAAAATTCAAAAAAAAAGACCAGCTACGCCTGGCACCTACTCCTCATCTCTCTCTATTATTGCCTTGAGCAAAACCTAATGAATATACTCCAAAATATACTCGAACCCTAAGTCGGGGTATCTTACGGAGCAATTTCCCGTGCGAATTCGTGTTTGATTCTCGATTTCTTGTTGATTCATTGTTTGATTAGCATGAGTTCTATGTCGATCCCCAGCGTGTCCTGACAGATGCGTCTCTTCCTGTGTAGATCTTCACTGATGGCAGATGCGTAGCACCTACAATCAATCAGGCAGTCGGTCCTCAAGAAACATAGAAATCTGAGTGCATATTAACAGATGCCGATTTGTTCGACGCATCGCCGGCGGGAACGCATCGCCGGCGGGAGAAGCCATCAAAGTAAGTAATCACCACGTACGCTGTGCAATCAATGAACCCATGTTTGTCTGTTCGATACTTTATCCAATTTTCGGGGTGTTACACTTATCCTCCTCCCGTCAGGCTATTTTTGGCAGTAGAAAATTGGGAGGGGGCTAATTTTGACATTGTCATTTGGCAAATGGCTATATTTGTATCTGTTCGATACTTTATCCAATTGACGTTGCCGCCCCATGTGCACTGGGTCCAGTTTGCGCAGGTCATGGACGGCGATAATCCAGCGGAGGAGCATTAGAAGTACGCCTACGAGGAGCTGAAGCTGTTCTCCTTCGACGCCAGGTGGTCCATGCATGTACTCCTACTTGATAGCTCCAGGTAGTCTTCTCCCTCTATCTTTTTTGTTTGAGATTGTCTCTCCCTCTCTCCGTGCATGATCCTAGCTTGCACGTAAGAGTTAGCCCAAATTCTCAGTTCGTTTGCTTCTAAGCTGCACGCGACCCATGAATATATCAATTTTCTCTATGTATATATTTCCATCAAAAATAAAAATTCCCTACGTATATAAATGCATGCATGACTGATCGAGCTTGGCAAATGCCAATAATCTTAAATCGAACTTTATTTGCATATACAAACATACAAAGGCGGAAATTTAAGCGGGATCTAGAAGACTTCGGTTAAATATGTTTCACCCCAACTATGAATTTACTGATTAATGAGACAACTCTCAAGTTTGGTGACGTCGTTGTCCAAGACAAACTGGCATTCCATTACCTGGATGTTTTGCATTTTGTATTACAGACAACACAAAGATGATGAAACCTTTCTGAATCATTGTCTTTTATAGTGTCCGTAACAGAAGTTGCGAAACAACCAACTTTTCAGGAAATAAAATAGCAATATGATGTGAGTATGAAAACTATATGTACCAAAAAAAAGTACTTTGGAATACAATTTATGTGAAATGTACAAACTCTTATTTCAAAATGTCAACTTTGCTTTCCATGCGAGTTGTAGTGAAGACCAATGTTGAGGACATAAATTTGTGGTTAACTGACAAATCTGACTTAGCGTCCTATGAGAGTAATGATAGTTCCGATAGTTACTCGAAAAAAATGGTAGTTCCGATATAGTCAATTACTCAACTCAGTGTAGTCAATAATAAAATGAGAGTATATAGTTTAGCCGAATATGTTGCATGCATGATGAAAGCATTGATTCGAGGTTATCCGGTAAGATCTCTGCATCTATGCAAGGACCAGATGGAGAGCACAGTAATAGAATTTAAATAATTTTTTCGTGACTATTGAGTCTCTATCCTATGTATTTCTAATAGGTGTCATGGTGGCCTGGTGAGTTGAGCTGCATGAAGCACCATAGAAGATGTGTCAAAACTGAGAAGGTACAAAAATTCACCATTAAGTGTAATTTGAACTGTTCTGAGTGCATATATTGCATATTATATTTTTCGTCAATTTTTATTTTATTTTTATGTCACTCGACTAATGATACCATTAATTTCCTAATAATCCTACCACAGATCCTTTTCTCACGAGATATATTAATTGAAACTACCAGTAGAGGAAAGGAACTTACAATCAAGGCAAGAGTAGCAAGACTATGGGATTCAATATTGATTAGTAATGCTGAATTAGTTAGTCTTGATATGATCCTTATTGATCAGGAGGTATAAAGATCCTCTCATTGCAATTACATCTTTGCTTGACTTATTTCCAGTGATTTTATTTCAACCTCCATGCTAATTACAAATACACCAGGGGACCATGATGCATGCAGTTATTAGTAAAGCCTACACTCACAAGTTAAGAGCATACATTGAAGAAGGCAACTTCAAGCCTTGTATGACGATGAGTTTGGAGACACCAAATAAGATTAGATGACCACCACCACACATGTTAGCTGGTAAGATTAAAGGATGTGTTCGAGGTAAGCTGGTAAGATCTCCGCATCTATGCAAGGACCAGAAGGAGAGCATAATAATAGAATTAAAAGAAAACTTTTTTCTTGACTATTTGAGTTTCTATCCGTTCAAATTACACAGGTGTCATGATGGCCTGGTGAGTTCAGCTGAATGAAGCACGGTAGAAGATGTGTCAGAACTCAAAAGGCAAAAAAAAATCACAATTCAGTATAATTTGAACGACTCTGAGTGTATACATTACATTTTTTATTTTCAAAGTCAAAGTAATAAGAATTTATTTCAATCGATTGACGAAAAGGTATTTTCAATCAACCCATCTGCTGATGAACTTATAAGCATCGACATGATCTTGATGGACGAAAAGGCATTTTGTTTACAAATTTAACAATGGATTTTTTTCTATTGTCTAAACTACTACTAAGATTTTATTTCCTTCTGTTTTGAAGGGTGATACGATACATGCTATTATATGGAAGAATATGGTAGACACATATAGATCAAAGATCAATGAGAGTTGTGTATATATTTTTAACAACTTTAAAGTTGTAGAATCTACAAAATATCGTCCGGTCAGCAATGAAATTCAGATTACTTTTGCATACAATACAAAGGTGAAGGAGGTGAAGGGAACATCGGATAATTTTCAGATTACTACTTTGAGTTTACTACCAGGTATACCCTACAAGAACGGAAAGAAATAGACCAACAGTGCTCGGGTATGTTAATAGGTGTACTTCTGGCTTCCAATTGTTTAAGCTTTGACTTTTCAGTCACATGTTCATTTCAATGTTGGATTCTATAACCATATTATTTGCATTTAATACTTTGCAATGAATTGCAGGGGTGATAAAATCAGCATCATTATGGGGCAGAATAGCTAATCATTTAAGTGCGGATGTGATTGGCAAACGAACTATCATTATTGTTACCTCGACATTGGTTCAAAAGTTCCATGGTAAGTCGAATAATATAACACTACTTCCTGTTATTTCCACACCCAAAATCTCACAAATTTTGAAATTTATTGTTGATTAAATATGTTTGTCCCTAAAGTCAACTAGCGCCACAAGAATATATATAAATCTGGATATACCCGAGGCTTGGGAACTTCATGACGTGTAAGAAACACAATTATTAGTTACTTATAAAATAAAATGTCATTACATATTATGATTTACTAATTGAAATAGTAATCCCATTTTTTAGTCATTCGACGGAAGAAACTTTACCAAAAATTAAGGAGATAGATAAAAGTACTCAAGGCACATTGGAAGAGCAAATGTTTTACAGAAGAAAAAGATTGAAAGAACTTACAGGAAACAGGCATGACAACCCAACAGATGAGGTAATGCATCAGAATTCTTATAAGATATGATATCCAAGACCTATAAATGTGTTTGACATATATCTGTGTTATAGCATACTCTTTGAAGAGCTAACTTTTTACTACGAATTTTCAGGACTTTGTGTTCACAACAATAGTCACAATTGATCGGTTATTCAATGGTGGTACATGTCACTTGATGTATGCAATAAAATTGCTATCAAAGAATTTGACAATTATTTTTGCAAGAATTGCAACATATATCCAGAAGGTGTAACACCACGGTAAGAATATATATTGATTTGAATAGAAGTGTTTACTATAATTTTACAAGGTGAAGAGGTGACATACCGAAGCCTGGATACCATGTGCAAGACAACAATGAACATCAGCAGATTGGAAAACATGTATCCTACCGAGTTCCTCAACACCTTGAAGTTCCCAGGAACCCAGACCATCAGCTAAAACTGAAGGTAGGTTTGTCAGTGATGCTCCTACGCAACATCAACCAAGCTGCAGGTTTATGCAACGGTACGAGAATGGCAATAACACAAATTGGAAACAAATTCATTGGGGCACAAGTAATTACTGGAACGCGCATTGGCGAGAAAAGGTATACATACCTCGGATCATCATGTCACCGAGCCACTCAAAAATGCCATTCATGGTGAAACGAAGGCAATATCCATTATCAGTTTGCTTCGCGATGACCATAAATAAGAGCCACGGTCAGTCCTTGAACAAGGTAGGAATATATTTCACATTTGAATAAGAAAGTATTCTGCCATGGCTAATTATAAGTGGCATTGTCAAGAGTCTCAAACAAAGAAGGATTGAATCTGTTAATAGATGACAAAGAGTGTCCAAGTGAAGAAAGTGCAAAGAATATTGTTTATAAGGAGATTTTCTAATTTACAGAGAAGTACAAGACATTTGAAGTAATGATCGATGGAGTGGAGACCTGATCGACAAAACAGAGCAAACATGCCAAAATCTGGGACATCAAATTGTAAGCAGGAGATGCGATATTTCAATTCAACCAAACATATTCCTGCTTGCTTAACATGATTCACATGGACGTCATTATTTTTCCATAGGAACATACATCATGAAGCCAAAATCAAAAAATAGCACGAGTAACCCAAATCTTCTCTCCTCTCATCTATCTAAAACTACAGACCTACAACACAAACAATCAAGAACTAAAATCTCTCTGACAAATAATGAAAAATCCAAATTTCGCGTATATAATCTATCACAAAAAATGGGTATAACATTGAGATTTTATCTGTTCTTTCAAATCTATCCTGGAGATTGCACCACATGTTATTTCAAATATGGGATAAAATATAAATTAGCGATGGAGATAGGATGATGGATTACCTGGGGCTTCTTTGGTCCAAGCTAAAAGCTATCAGATGATCTGCAATTATAAATTGGGGGAAGAATTAGAAACGGGGAAGCGGCCGTGAAGGGGGAACTGCAGCAGTGAGGAACACGCACCTTGACTGCTGAATGCGGGCCGCAGCTGCCGCCTTCGTCGTGGTCGACCACGTCCAGGTACAAGCCGGGTCGCGCACAGTGCAGCCCGCACTAACCTTGACGGCCGCCACCGAATCAGCGACGGCGAGATGCAGCATCGCCGGCAGGTTCAAATCAGCAACGACGAGACGCAGCATCAAAGGCAGGAAATGCCATATCCGTGACTGAATCGCGCATCCGCAGCTTGGTGAAGAATCGCATCCAAGACCATGACCTTGAATACATTGGAGAAATTAGATTCTTTTTTAAATATGGTCAATGGATTGGGTATGGTCCATTGACTGACCGGTAGAGAAGAGAAAGGACATTTCTCTTCCATCCTATACTGAACAGAGAGAGTACAGGGAGGAGTACACACTAATTTACAGCGTGTCCTAAAAAATGTAGTCAGAAATTAATGGTCAGCTAAAATATAAATATGTATGAAATATTTAGGAAAAATACGGCTAAATAATAGTAAAGAGGTTTGTTTCAAAAAATATTAAAAGAAAAATACGGCTACAGGAAAATACCATCTAATCCTAATAAGATATAAAAATTTGACTAAAAATTCAATTCTGAATTTTCAAATGTAAAGAAGAGGAAACCGAAGAAAAGTAGAAGGAAGTTAAGGAATTGATACAAGAATCGCCACAATATTTACTTGCACCCAACCACATTGTAAATTAGAAACTAAGTAAAAGTTTAAACCACGCTAATTTGCATAAAATGGATGAAAATTATAAGATCATATTGAAACCTGAAATTATTTTAATATTCGGAAAAAACTTAAAAATTAATTTTTAGCTCTTGGATAATGCTTATATAAATTTTTAAAAGTGTGATACAAGATACAACATCAATAGATAGTCTAGCCGCGCAAATGCGTGGGCCACCCAACTAGTTCTAATTAACCAATCAATCACCAAGTAGAAGCACCAGCAGTGATGATCCGCATTGAAAGGATTAGGAAAGAGAGCCTTTTTTTACTATGACTACGGCGGGCTCTTAGGGCCAGCCTAAACTTTATTACTCAAAAATGTTGCCTATTAAGATTTGCAGCCTCTACAAGATAGGTTCAAATGAAGCAGAGTTTACAGGGGATACATGAGAAAGAAATAAAAGAAAAGAACGCACACCGACAACACACAAGAGAAGGGTCACTCCGAGAAAAACTCGGACACAGTTGATTGATGAGAAGCTCATCACGACCCAAGCAATGCGATCACAAAGGAGGATCCACAAGACATGACAGCGGAGACCCAGCCACGACACTGCACCATCGACGTAATCGAATACCAACGCGCCTCCGAGGCCACACAGCGCACAGACACCACCTGTGTCGGGGGCATGGCCAAAAGGTCGCACGCGGCAAAGACGACGCCTGTGTGTCGCCGGATGAAGTTGAAGGGCATCGGAGATACCCTCACCGCACGTGGGGGTCGCCGCCGTAGTCGCAAGGCATAGCACCACCGAGTGCAAATCCAACCCCATCTGGGTCCGATTACCCGAAGGGTGGGCTAGTCTAGAGCACGCACGAAGACCACCCACGCCAGCAACGCATAGGTCTTCGACAAGGATCTGACGTGAGGGACTAGCAATCCTGACCCGCCTGGGAGCAGAAAAGAACCTGAGTGCTCCAACGATGAAAAACAATTCAAATCGGAAAGTGCAGCGTACGGGTGAAATTCATGGCGGAGCTAGCTGTTTTAACTCAGCTGCGTCGGAGAACGAGCAGTGGTGGCGGCACTGTCGACCGGAGTGGCGCTGGCAGATGGGGATGGTACCAAAGGACAAGAAATCGTGGAAGCACATGGACCCGGTCGCGGCGGCACTGAAGGCCATGGCAAGCAGGCCTGTTGTCGAACCAGGTGGGGGTGTCGCCGGTGGGTGGCAGCGGCGGCGCGGAGCTGTGTAGCTCCCCACGTCCCGACCTGGCACGGCGGCCAAAATCGAGGGACGGCGGCGGCAGCCAGTCTGCTCCAGGACAGCGGCGCTGCCGGTGGCGGCGCGCGGCGAGTGTCCGAGAGGTAGGCGGCGGCGGGTGGCGTCGGGAGCGCACGCCGGTGGCCCGGGCATGGAAACTGCTTCTGGGTGAGTGGGACGATGCGTTGGCGTGGCTTTTTCTTTGGTTCACGTTTCCATTGGAATCCTTATATTGGGCTGGCCGAGTTAATCTACAACTGGTTGAAGAATATACCTACCCTTGATATAAATCTGTAGAATATACCCACAACTACCCAAATTTACTAAAATCACCATAAACTACAAAGAAAATAGTGAAGCAAAAAAGCTTAACCGGTATGCTTGTTCATCTATATATTTACTTCTCGACATTTTTTATAGAACGATATCGTAGTTAACCCTATATGTTGCCATTCGTGCACCTCCTCGACAATCATTTGGCTGAAAGATGATCTCACTAACAAAATTGCAGCGAATTCACATGATAATTCTTAATTTAGTCTCAAGGATGCTATTGCTCTATTTTTCATCTAGCTCCTAGAGTTAAACCAAGAGAATGATTTTTTGTTGGGCACGAGGCTGGGTGCCCCAAAATGTGTAGCACGAAGGGCTGTTTTTGTTGGGCAGTCTTTATTTTTTCGGGGCATAAGATAGGAACGGGGCATCTGTTGGAGCTGCGTTTTTTTCTTTAGATGTCCTAAATGTTAGGAGATTTTTTGGGCACATATTTTAAAATAAAGCATCTGTTCGAGTTGCTTTTACGTGAGCAAACGATGGACACGTATTTCCCTTTATTAGGTGTTCGGCCGACACAGACACGGTTGTTCGTGCGAAACCAGGAGACAGATAGGGCGTGTTTGGTTTCCCTTGTATCCGTGGCCCAGAAGGGCCTGGCCCCGGAAAAAGAGGTCTGGACCACGTTGTGCATGTTATTTGGTTGCCCACAAAGAGACAGCCAGGCCCGTTTCCCTGTGACCAATTTTTTTTCCGGCTGTTTGGTTGCTAACGCTCTCGTTTAAGGCATAAACCCCAGCGTTTGGTTGGACGTTTTTGGGTAGTTCTGCTCACCTTGCATCCCCTAGTGGTCAGCTTACCAGTTCAATGTTCACATAGGATCATACAAGGGTTTAGGCGAAGAGCAAATAGGCAATGACAATGAACTGCACGATGATGATGAATTCTTTGAGGCAGTCAGACTCGATCTGTGCTTGAGCTTCGGCCGCTCCAACATTGGTCACTGCTGCTTTGCGTTCTTCAGTTGTCGTGATCACAGGAACGATCTCTGGGAGGGTATTCATGGAGTAAGCCTGCTCTGCGTGCTCTCGAGTTGCAAACCTTTTGCAGCTACCGTTGGGGAAACCGTCAACTTGAGCCTTGGTAGCGTCCCAGGTATTGAACACTCCAGTCTCCCTGCCTCTAAAAACCACATACCACTACAGAAGTGAAGAACAAGTTAAGATCATGCCAATATGAAAGTAAGCAAAGCATGCATTGATGCCCTAACACTAACCCAGCACATCTGTTGTGCTGCATCCTATGGTGTCAACCTACCACCACATCAAAATAGGGTGTAGTACTGTCGCAGCAGTGGAACATGGGGTTCCCCTAGTGCTGCCAAAGTGGGTCCACCCCATGTGGGCCCAAGATGAAGATGGACAAGACCAAGACTCAAGTCAAGCTGGCGGGTTCACCGTCAGGGCACGCAAGGCCTACGTCGACAAAGGGCTCCGGTCCTGGGGACCTGCCGGGTCCCCGAACCAAGCAAGAAGGCCAGGAAGGACCCGAGAGCCCGAGTTCCCGGCAGGAGGCCAGGCTCCCTCTCGGGTACTTCCCCACGTCCCTGTGGATAAGCTCTCCACCTCACCGCAGAAGACTTGGGAAGCAAGGCGAAGGCAGCACGGGCGGGAAGCACATCCCGTGGTGGTGTCAGCTCCTGTCCACCCCAAGGCGGACGCTCCCACCTAACCCAAAGGAGACGCTAGGATGAGGAGAGGCCACGTTTCCTCCTAAACTAGATGAGGAGGGTCCTTCACCCCGAAGGTCCCTGGTGCCCCTCACGTGACCCTGTGGCAACCCCTTAGCCTATAAAAGGAGGACCAAGGCACGGAGGAGAGGGGAAGAAGGGAGGACGAACACAAGGTTGAACCAAGGCACTAGTCCAACCAGAGCAAGACTAGACTAGGGCTGCGAAGGTAGAGGGGAAGGTGATCTCCTCCGGGTCAGGATCTGTCCTTCTTCTACCTCCAGCCAAAACCCTTCCGGGTACCCCATCCGGGAGGTTCCATTGTAAGCTACACTATGAAGAACCCACCAATCAAGACATGCAGGAGTAGGGCTTTTAGCCTCCGGGCGGCCTGAACCTGGGTAGCTCCTTGTGTCCCTTTGGTTGCATGCTTTGATCGTGGAGAGGAGAGCTTGATCTAGACTCCGCCCGAGAAGACGATTCTCAGCCTCCTTCGCGCCCCGTGCCGAACCTAAAAGGGGGTATCCTATACTCCCGGTGTCCGTGCATCGAGACACGACATCTGGCGTGCCAGGTAGGGGGCGCAAGCGCTGGATTCGTCTTCTTCATCACCTCAAGTTCAGCGCCAAGTTCATCGTCAAGTTCATCGTCAAGTTCTGCGTCGAGCTTCTCGTCCGTGGAAAGATCTGCTCCAAGACCCCCAGCGCCTTCGGAGCAGCGTTAGTTTCGGCTCTCACGAGAGAGGTGCCGAATCCGACGTCCAAGATGACAAAGAAGAGAAAGGGAAAGGCAGCCTTGGAGTTCCTGCGGTACCCTGGCCTCGGCTTCGTTCTTGACGAGTCCTCGCCATCACCTGCTGCTGAAGATCGCGCCTTTGGAGTCCATTTCGTTCCTCCAGCCGCTTATGTCAGCTCTCTGGTCAGCAAGGGAAGACCTGAGGAAGGTGCCACGAACATTGATGTCCCTCTTTCCCCATGGACGCATGGAGTGAAGGAGGAACTCTGTTCCGACGCGCCAACCACAGTGCCGCTTCCGGAGGAAGAAAACCTCGACCAAGACACAAAAGGCGAGCCTTGGCAAGAAGATCCTCTCATCTACGTTCCCCAAGAGCTCAAGATTCCTCCGCGCAAAGATGGCCAGCCTGGAATGTGGTGCATGTACCACAGATCTGATAGACACAGTCTGGAAGATTGCCGACAGTTCAACGACATCCAAATACGCCAGAAGAACGGTGATTGCTATACATGTGGAGAACCAGGACATATCAGCCGAGATTGCCCTCTCAACAAGAAGCCCAAGAAAGCCAAGGGGAGTGCCACAGCTGGGGTTCCTCAAAAGGGAAGATCTTTCCGGACTTTCGCTAATGCAGCCACTCAGACTGAAGAGCCCCCGGAACCTTACCCAGTACCGGCGCCCCCACAGACACAAAGCAGTCAAGGGCAAACTGCAGCTAGCTGGGATCAAACTTTCATCTGCGGAGATTTTACCCAGGGAGAATGGGATCTCCCGGGTCACATCGTCACAATACAGCCAGGGCCAAGTGGACCCCCTCAGAAGTACCGGATTGCTAAGTGGCTGGCATCAGGATCCCGCGAGTAAAGCAGCTTCAGGGTCTCCAGACCGGCGCGAGCCAGCAAGATTGACGGTCATCAAGCAAGGAGCATCCGGGCACAGAAAGCTAAGACAAACTGTGGGGTCTCCGGACCGGCGTCTCTGATATGCCAGCAAGTCGCCGGATCACCAGTTGGGTGGTCTCCGGGTAACTCGAGCAAGTAACACAATGGTCTCCGGACCGGCGCAAGCCAGCCAGTCATACCCTAGTTGGCATTTGAGGCTATCTCGGTTGGAAACCTTGTCCCCGCCAAGAATTGCTGGGCAAGGCAGAATTATGTCTGAAACACGGCATAGAAGACCCGCCTTGGCGACAGCGCGACAGAACGATTACCGAGGTAGCCTGAAGGAATCAAAACGCGAGCTAAGTATAAACGTGCTTGCACGGGCTTGTTCCCGGGTACATCTGTTTTATGTGCTTTGGCTAAGGCGAAAGCGGGCGTTCTCCTGGGGCAGCGCCTTCGCGATGACACTCTCAGTTTCCCTCGGGCAGTGGAGTCGTGGGCTGAGGTCCGTGCGGTCAGGAAACGGTGGGTCCTTTGGGGGGTTGCGCCCTGTGTCAGCATTTCGGATCAGTCTGAGTGCCCACGGCTGGTTAGCGCTCACACCTTTGGATCCTTCCCGAGAGCGTAAAGCCCCCACGAGTACGATAAAACTTATATACTCTGGGAAGAAGTTATTTACATTCAAAAGCATGAGTTCATAAGCCAGTTGGCAATATCAGTACAAAAGCATGGTTCACGGCCCTTGGTATTGTCCTTTTCAGGACTTCACAGGTTCACGGGTCGTCTTCTCGGGAAAGGCGCTCCAAGATTTCCTCCACCTGGCGGGTAATGTCTGGAGGAAGTGGCGTCTCGGGTTCAGGCGCCTCCAGCTCGGACAGCAAAGAAAGTTGCGGATGCCGTTGACGAAGTGCTGTGACAAACCGGGTTGTCACCTGCCTCACTGCCTGTTCCCCAGCAAGGCGAGTGGCTCTGCTAGCCAGCTCCTTGATACCCTTGATGAGCGAGGCCACGTACTTCAAGAACCCGGAATAGCGGACGAAGGAAGTGGAATGGTCGGCCATGAGAACAGGAGGAGAAGGCACTCCCAAGTTCGTGAACTCCCTCACGATATCCAAGGACCCGCGGTTCATCTTGTGGCGCCCCGACCCGACTGCTATACAGTGATGCTGTGTGTCACCGGTTAAGCGATACAACCGGAGTTTACGGGTTTACCAATCCCCGGCCAAAACCTTTGGCAGGCGTTGCTCGGAATGGATCATCGGCAACGCAACACCCCGATTGATGCCTTAACACAGGCACAACTATCAATGCATAATAGAAAGATCAAGACTTGTGGAACAACTGGCACATCACAGACTCTACGACACAAAACATTATAGTTCAACTCTTATAATAGAGAAAGATAGCAAAATACAACCAGAGGTCACAGACCCAACATTACAACATGCGGAAGCGAATTAGGTTGTTCTAAACAACAAGAACCAAATTATGGCCTAAGAGGCCTACAGATAAACATCCAGCACCAGCTGTTCCGGGATGTCCCAAGCTGCCACCTGGGAACCCCAGACTACTCGTCGACGTCCACAAAGAACCTACCTTCGAGGTCGGTGAAGTCCTCCTCTAAAACAAAACAAACGACGTTGAGTTCGACGAACACACAAGATTATATAGAGCTTTAGCTCGATGAGGCTTTCAAAGTTTTATGTCTGTTTTGCATAAAGCTGATTTTATTTATAGAAACATAACTCCATGGCATCGACTAATCAGAATATTTTAAAAAGAGGTAAGAAGTAACTCTTTTCTTTGATCACCTTTCTCATCATCAACCAACATCTCATCATTGTACCTGTTCTACATAGGCACCTCCCCGAATCACCCTCGAGGAAGCTCACCTTGCATTCTTGAGTAGTACCTTTAGTACTCAGTTTTTAATCATTCCGTTAAAGTTATTCTATGATCTTACCTTCACTTCCCAAGTTCGTCCATAACCGCGGACACGGCTTTTCGAAAAGATTTAACCCTGCAGGGGTGTACAATGTTTGCCACACGTACCGTCCGGCCCATTGCCTAGCTTTTAGCTCTCTTCCTTGGAGAGCCGGCTGGGTGGGAGCGGTGTCGACTTCTCCCTCGTTAAGGACTAACCCAGGATCATCAGTGAGGACGGAGCAGCGGTGCCTCCAACACCCTGCCCCGTGGCCACTCATTTTCCTAAACACCACCATCCTCATCCCAGTTCATACCACCATCATCACGCACGCGCAAATGGAAGCTCAAACTAGAGGACCCTGGCTAGTCCCGCCCGAGTTATTTAGTCTATGAGGGTTTCTACAATTGTATAGGCCTCACGCATGGTTGCACGCTCAGTCTTGGTTCAAGAGGTAAAGAACTCGCACCTAGACGGCGAGAATGAGACAAAGCACCACAACCACAGTGGCCTCTCATCCCCACCTTTAAACATTTTTATTACCTGTCACCACAATCTCTCCACCATCATCCGAACATTTAAGCACATGTTCCCAACATGATACATCCATCGGACGAATAAACATTTAACTAAGCATGGCTAAGCATCAACATAGCATAGTTAAGTATCTCCGGCCAACAATACAAACCTATGGATAATAGGAGGGAAACAGGTAATGGCATCGGAAACTTAATGCAACTATAGGATACTCTACTTCAATAGAAATTGACATTTAGAACCGCATGCAATATTATAGTGGAGAAAATATTTGCGGAAACATAGGATAAGATATGGTCAGAGGGGGATTACGCTTGCCTTGCTCAACGTGCGGGTAGTACGGATCGTCGGGGTATTGCGGTGTAACCCCGGCTGCTTGATCTATCGAAGCATAGCAACGGAAGAGCAATCAATCACCACACATGCTTTAACAAATGCAATGCGCAATCACATGATGGCATGACAATTTAATGTACCGAACTTATTAGTAGCTATCTGGCAATTTAAATGGGGTGCGAGAATAATTACATCAACCGGATAGGAAAACACCCCATATTTAACTTAATGCTTCTAATACCACTAGAAGTACATTATTGTAATTGTGATCAATTATGCATGATGATGATGATTCTGGATAGTTCACATTTTTCTGAGTATTTTGGTATATTACACACAATTTTTCTGATGTCCCGATAAGAGGTTATTACTTTTATAAATTCCTCATTTTAAACTTATGATTTTAATTAAGTTATTTTTAACAACGATGATATTTTAATTACACGAACTCGAGAGAGAGGGATGAATTAGTAGAATCATCGTAGTTCGATGTCCCTAATTGCGCGAGGGAGTAGCGGGAATCATGCGCAAAGGGAGAAGAAATGGAAAAAAAAGGAACATCTGGAAAAAACAGTCAAACCGGCCTCCAGCCTGGTCTGGGCCGGTTTCCAGGCCGGCCTGGCTCCAGAGGCAACCAGCCTTCTGCCCGGTTTGGGCCGGCAGAAAGGCCGGACACGCGGCAGAGCCCACCGGCCTTCAGCCCGGTCTGGGCTGGCTCCGAGGCCGGTCATGGGCCCGAGGGAAAAGGCCCTCAGCCCAGCTTAGGCCGGTTCCACGGCCGGTCGTGCGAGCTACAACGACGGCGACATGCTGGGCGAGCACGCGCACGGCGGCCAGAGCACGCGCACGGGGATGCAGAGCACTAGGAGGAGAGGGGAGAGGTGCTACGGCTCGGGGAGCTTACCCTCAAGGCGATGGAGAGGTCGGAGACGGCGAGGCGAGGTCTACGGCGGCGTATTTTCCCGCGGCGGAGCTTCGGACGGCCGCGGAGAAGACGAACACGGCGGCGCCGATTCGCTGCAACCCTGCGCGATTCCTTCCGCGTGGAGGAGCACCACGGCGAGGCGGAGCTCGTGGGCCTGCGCGATTTGCTCCTTGGGTGCTCAAGCGACGGCGACGAACGCGGCGGACATGCTGCTAGGGTTCGTGCTCGGGAGGAACAGAATGAAAGGGGAAACGGGAGAAGATCGGGGGAGAGAGCAGTGCGGCTCATGGGGATGCTCTCCTGGCAGGGGAAGGCAGCGAGGGGGCCCGGCGCGGCGAGCACGGCGACGAGATGGTCCGGCGCGACCTCGAGCTGCACGCACGGTCGTTACAGAGGAAGGAGAAGAAGATTTTGCAAAAAGGCCCCTGGCAGTTTCTTTTCCATCACAGATTGGTCCCTTTCTGTTTTGGAAAAATAGTACAGCACTGGATTTAAATTATTTGAGGCATTTAAACACTTCCAAAAATTATGTAAATTTTTGTGCATCCTCCCTGCACCCTTGGCAAGCACTCCTAGAAGTTTGAAGGCATTTGGAGTCCATTGGCTTGGGGAATAAAATGGGGAGTTGCTTATAGCAATTTTCTTAAAAACCAATTTATTTTCCTTTAGAAATTTTTAAGCAAGTTCCAAATATTTATTTTGAACTCTTGGAACTTCCTTGACAGATATGGAAGTTTAGTTGAGTTGGTTTTGTCACCAACAACTCATTTGATTTTAAGTTGTTTGAAATCAATTACTGCTTTTGTTTCCCGTTGTTTTACTTTGTTCTCCAAAACCTTGTTTCAACTTGAGCACTTGAACAAGTAATGCCATGATGCATGCATGAAATGCAAAAGTGAAAATTTTACTCGGGTTTTTAGGTTCTCAAACTTTGGGCTGTTACACATCTTTAGCAAGATGTTGTGATCATCGCGGCGGTGGTGTGTGAATCGTCGCTGTTCTTTCTCAAGTGCACCTTTTGCTTCCGCCAGCTCGACCTGCACTCCTTTCAGCTGGTTGGACACATGCTCGTGTTGATGCCACGCAATCTGGGCTTGAGATTTGGACGCTTCCATCGCCGTTCGCCCGTCAGCCAGCTCCTTTGCCTCCTTCTTGCGAAGGACGGTCATGCGCGCATCTTTGTCCTTCCAAAAATCGTTCGCCTCGCCCAGTTCCCGGATCCTTTCTTTCCATGGCGACGCGGCCAGCCGTGGCCTCTATCTTGAACTTCTCAGCTGCATTGAGAGCCTGCTTCTGCGCCTCAATCGTGGCAGTCATCGTCTCGACCCGGCGGACAAGCTGTCTCTTTCGCCCCTGGCTCTCTGGAAATCCTTGGCGGCCTGTTCTCGCCTCTTCCTCTCGCTCTTGAGCTCGCTCTGGAGCCTGGAAACCTGCTTGCCCAATGACGAGACGGCTCTGCTTTTGGCTCGAAGGTCATGTTCGACCTCAATGCGAGCCCAGCTAGCCACGTTCTCCAGGCCCTGCTCAAAGCGGTCCTCGTCCCGCTCCATTCTGATCTAGAGCTCCTCAATGGTGCCGAGGTAGCGGCGCTCTTCATCTTCCAGCTCGGTCTGTCGTCGCTCCAGCTCCTTCTCGCGGCTAGCCACTCTCTGTTCCCAAGCGTAAAGCAGCTCTTCGACCGCCGCCAGCTTCAGCTCTCTGGCGCCAAGAGACTCCTCCCCCGAGGAAAGCCGCAGCTCGCGAGCTTGCGAATGCTCCCCGCCGCCGGAGGTCGGGGGCACTAACCGTGCCAGTTCGGCGCGGGCAAAGGACAAGAACTCTGAGACGCTGGAGAATGTCTTGGAGAACCCGGGGCCTTCCTCAACTCTCCCTGGTTCGTGGCGGGGGTCAGCGTTCCCGAGGGCCTAGCCCCTGGGGATGAACCCGCCTGCTTCAAGTCTGCGCGGTCCAGAGGGCGCCTGGGGATCCACGTCGCGCCTCTCCCCAGGGCCATCCGCGCAAACAGCTTCGGCCTCGCCTACAACGACTGGAGCCACCTCCCTGATCCTTGGGGCGGACCGGGGGCTCGGAGTCGTCTCCGTCGGAGGTGTCGGTGGAGCGCGACGCTTCGGCATCTTCGCCTCTCCGGGGTCGTTTGCTTGGCCACTCCGGTGTCGGGCTCCTGTGCAAGAAACCAGAACAAGAAGTCAGGACAACGGCAAAAGGGAAGCAACTCCACATTCAAGGCCAGTTGCCAGTGAAGCTTACCGACGGGCTCTCTTCGATCCGGAGAAGCTCCATCTCTTCTTCACCGAGTCGCCAAAGAGGCCAGGCAAGGACAGGCTCTCTTCCCCAACCTCCACGTCTGCAAGGGGAGGAGGGATAGCCTCCGACGCCTGGTCAGACTCCTGCATCGATGGCGAGCTCGGCGGCACTGGCTGCTTCGGAAGTCCGTCACCCGGCGGGTTTTTCGCCGCCCCAGAAGGAGCACCGGGGCCTCCGCGCCCACAAGGTACTCCCGGAGGAGTCGCCTCGTCGCTTTCGTCATCCGAAGACCCAGGTTCTTCAGGGGATACGTCCCCGCGGGCAAGGCTTTACCCCCTTGTCCTCTCTCCTTGAAGGTTGCGTGCTTTGGGTGCCGGCGGGGGCTCAATCTTGGTAGTACCCGCCACCCCGTACTCATTGCACACTGGCATCGAAGATCGGATGTCGTCGGCGGCTGGATCCTCGAACAGCGGCAAGATCTCATCCTGGAACTCGAAGGGTACCCATGGCAATACGTAGCCCATGGTCAGAGCCCAGGTGGTCTCTGTCAAGTGGAACCTGGACTGTGGAAGGCTGCCACCCACCTGAGCGAGTTCCCAGAGCGGGCGGCTCCGGAACTGCAAAGGGGCAATCCCTCTGCGAAGAAAGTCTGCCAAGATCTTGGCGCATGTCGCTCCCCTTGCACGGAGCGCAGCCAGCCTGTTGATGGCCGAAGCCAGAGCCTCCCCTTGAGAGCTCCTTTCCTTGGAATGTGCCAATCGCTCCGCTGGAAAAAATGGAGTCGTCAGATGGGGGTTGGTCCCATCAGCTTCGACAAAGTACCAGTTGTGCCTCCATTCTCCAACCGAGGCCTTGTTGAATGTTTCCGGGTACTGGTGCGCCGCATCACTCCGGAGGCAGAAAGAGACACCGCCAGCGATCCACTTGGACTTCCCCAGGCGTGGTACCAAGAAATGGCGGAATAAGGCCACCGAAGGCATGACGCCCGCGAATGCCTCGCAGGCATAGGCAAAGGTAGCAAGTATCATCACGGCATTGGGGTGCAAATGCAGCATGTGCAATCCATAAGCCTCCAAGATTGCCGCGAAGAACTCGGAGAACGGAGAAAGAAGGCCGACGACGGAGAAATCGTGGAAAGTAATCACCTCTCCTTCTCGTTGGGGACCGCTCCCAGGGCGCACTACCACTCTCTCAGTACCGCGGAAGCTCGCGGCCAAGGATTGGCGGACGCGTTGAATGGCTTCCTCTGACGCATACTTGCTGGGAGAAAAGAGGGCCTGAGTCACCCTCCTTGAAGGCGGCGCCTCGGCCAGAGAAGCTTCCATCGCCATCTTCTCGGCGGCAGATTGTGACATCTTCCTCACTCCTGTCCTATCCCGCTTAGGCGGCATGGGCTGGGGGCAAGAACAAGGAACAGCGGCGGCCAAGGCGGGGGGCGGCGATTGGCGAAGTCCGGGAGAAGGAGTCTCCTGCGCGGCGATTTGGGGATTTTGGGCGAATCTAGAGAGGTAACGGCTACAGTGGAAGCCAGTCGTGGCTTATAAGGCATCCACTAGTACAGAACGACACATCGGAAACGGGCCAAAAACCCCTTCGCCAACGGAAAAAGGGTCCGTGTCCCCGACCCTGTCACTGATGTGAAGGCTCTCATCGGCAACGGACAAGAAAAACCGTCACCGATTAGGCTTGATTTTGGCTACGGTTGCCATCCAGTCTCCGTTGCCGATGTATCTGGACATCAGAAACGGAGATTCTGTTTTACTCGTTTGCATTGAGGTTTTTTCATAAGCCTACAGCAGCAATACAGTTGCCAATTGACATTCAAAATATCACAGCAGAAGCACAAAGTTGCTAGCAAAACCGTTCATAACTTATATAACAATTGTCACCATTACATAGCATCAAAAGATGAGTTACACATGCTTCGCTAATCCTATCATTCTCATACCTCCCTAAACTGCAGCTAAGGCTTGCTCCCTAAACACACATCCACAAAATAGCCGGAGAAACTGAAAAAACAGAAACTACACCAAGCCAAATTGCCAAATTCTTCGTACTGAGGCTTGCTCCATCTTGGACGGTGTCGCCGAAATATAATCCCACTTTATAAGTAGCACATTTAAAGTTTGTTCGGATCAGCTTTGTGCTTCTGGATAAAAATACATGGATTGATAGTTAGAGAAGAGCCAAAATATGATGCTACATGACATAGATATAATTTAATGTGAAAACAGTTCACACCTTTAAGCGTCTATATCCGTGTGCTTGCAGTCCGATCAAACGATTTGGAGGCATAACTTGAAGGTGATGTTTCCTTCAAGAGCCTCACCGTTTTTTATACAGTGTCGCCGAAATACTATTACTTCATACACTAGCTACACAAAACAATAACGAGGATTAGCACATTGACAAAAAGTTGTGACTGGATCTATTCATCATCGGTAGTACAACAAAGAGTTGAAATTAATTCACCCAACTAGACTTTAAAATAGTGCAAGATACTAGACAAGTTTTCTATATACTAGACAAGTTTTCTATGCTAGACTAGAAAACTAGACAGAAACAATAAAGTGCAAGATACTAGACGAGTTTTCTATATACTAGACAAGTTCTATATAAAACCAATTGATGAACTAGTTCATGAGCTGAGCGATTTAGACCTCACATTTTCTTCTCCGTGGACGGCGCCTCGAGATCGGCCACCTCCTCCTCCGTGGACGGCGCCTCCAGATCGGCCACCTCCTCCACCATGGACGGCGCCTCCAGATCGGCCACCTCCTCCACCGTGGACGCCACCTCCTCCACCGGGGACGTCGCCTCCAGATCGGCCACCTCCTCCTCTGTCGACGCCAACCTCCAGATCGGCCACCTCCTCCTCCGTGGACGGCGCCTCCCCATCGGCCACCTCCTCCACCGTGGACGCCACCTCCAGATCGGCCACCTCCTCCTCCGTGGACGGCGCCTCCACATCGGCCACCTCCTCCACCGTGGACGCCACCTCCTCCACCGGGGACGTCGTCTCCAGATCGGCCACCTCCTCCTCCGTCGACGGCGGCCTCCAGATCGGCCTCCGTTGACGGCGGATCCGCCACAACTGCTCCATCACCACCCGATGAATGATCTGATCCAGCTCCGCGTGGCCCAGAGGACGCGGGGCATCACCGGAGGTGATGAGCCTGACGCGCTCCCACACCTGCCGCATCACAACCGCCTCCAGATCTGCCCTATCACGAACAGATGCAGCTAGATCGGTGCGGCCGCTAGAGCCGCGGCTGCGATGGCGAGATCTAGAAGCGCCGGCAGAGGAAGCCATGAGAGAGTGAGGAGAGTAAAAAGCTAGAATGTGCGGCGGCTAGGGTTGAAAGATGGACAGTGAGGGATTGAGAATGAGACTGATGGGGCTTGCTTCGCTAGTACATTTATAGGCACCCAATTGGCAACGGACATTTTATATAACCGTTTCCATTGGATACAAGTTCACAACTACTATGTGCTACTGATTTCCGTAGCTGCATACGAACATAATACATTCTAGTGATTTTCAAAGTGCATACGAACCTAATACATTGTACTGATTTGCATAGCTGCATACCAACCTGATACATTCTACTGATTTTCATTGCTGCATACAATTTCACACCTAAAAGCAGCACACACACACACACACACAAAATCATTCTAGCAATGCTCACAAGAACATTTAACTGAGCTATTTCTGTTCCTTTATGCCGCTCCTTGCGCACAGCAACAACATGGTCAGATTTAGTCGAAGTGTTTGTTGGGCTCCATGCCAAACCAGCTAGAGCTGCTGCAGTGTGCGGCTTCATCTCCATGTTCGCCTTCTTGACTATCAAGGCTACATTTTCCAGCTCTGCAGCTTCCACTTCGACGCCATTAGCAGGCAGCATCTCAACATAATCTTCAATCCAAAAAATAATAATCACAGCTCCCAGAATACTCTTCGCCCCTCCCCTGCCAAATGGTAAATCGAATCCAGAGGCAAATCAGCATCACACATAGAATAGAATCAATCAAAACTGGTCGAAGCGTCGAACTAACCCTGTGATTTGGACACTTGAAGTAGATCCGGCCTGGGTTCAGATCCAAACGCGACACTCGACGAATCGCGTTCCGACAACGGCAGCAAACGCACTTCACAAGCGGCAGATCTGACCCGGCCCCGGCGGCGCAGGAGGAGGACGCATTCGATCTCCCCGACGAGCTCATGCTCTTGGCCATGGAGGACACGAGTGCGGAGTAAAAACAAGCTGGAGCGGAGGAACAAGGGCGAATCGACAGTCTTTTATAATATCCAAGATAGTGCTAAAAAAGGAATTTTATATAAGCAACCTCGCCAACGGTTGTATACAAATGTTCGATGCCATTGAAGAACATATCGCAAACGGAGTCGAAAGAAACTCCGTTACCAACATATCGGCAACGGTTAATAATTCGCGACCGTTGCCTATGAAGGCGGGACGCGGGCCAGCTTGCCTGGCGGGGCGGGTTTTCTCACGCGGAAAGCGCGATTCTCCGTCGCCTAACTTGTGCCGTTTCCATAGAGGGGTATCGGATGTGTCGTTCTGTAATAGTGATCCCACACGTCGCGTCGCGGCCTCATTACTCTGACGGACGTGGGGATCGAGGGGGCGTGCCGATTTCTGCGCGTTTCGCCCGTTGGATTCCAAGATAAGCACGGGGTCCGTATGAATCGCAACGTTCGCCGCGATTCAGTCAACGGGACCCGGGGGCTCGTCTCTACCTTGCCTCGGCGGGTCCCCGATGAAGCAGAGCAAGGAAGACCAGATGCCCGGGGACCCACTTTGACCTATCTTTAGGCCACGGCCCCGGCAGCTGGAGCAAGAGCCGCCGGGACCATGCCCGGGGGCTACTGTCGCAGCAGTGGAACATGGGGTTCCCCTAGTGCTACCAAAGTGGGTCCACCCCATGTGGGCCCAAGATGAAGATGGACAAGACCAAGACTCAAGTCAAGCTGGCGGGTTCACCTTCAGGGCATGCAAGGCCTACGTCGACAAAGGGCTCTGGTCCTTGGGACCTGTCGGGTCCCCGAACCAAGCAAGAAGGCCAGGAAGGACCCGAGAGCCCGAGTTCCCGGCAGGAGGCCAGGCTCCCTCTCGGGTACTTCCCGACGTCCCTGTGGATAAGCTCTCCACCTCACCGCAGAAGACTTGGGAAGCAAGGCGAACGCAGCGCGGGCCGGAAGCACATCCCGTGGTGGTGTTAGCTCCTGTCCACCCCAAGGCGGACGCTCCCACCTAACCCAAAGGAGACGCTAGGCTGAGGAGAGGCCACATCTCCTCCTAAACTAGATGAGGAGGGTCCTTCACCCCGAAGGTCCCTGGTGCCCCTCACGTGACCCTATGGCAACCCCTTAGCCTATAAAAGGAGGACCAAGGCACGGAGTAGAGGGGAAGAAGGGATGACGAACACAAGGTTGAACCAAGGCACTAGTCCAACCAGAGCAAGACTAGACTAGGGCTGCGAAGTTAGAGGGGAAGGTGATCTCCTCCGGGTCAGGATCTGTCCTTCTTCTACCTCCAGCCAAAACCCTTCCGGGTACCCCATCCGGGAGGTTCCATTGTAAGCTACACTATGAAGAACCCATGAATCCAGACATGCAGGAGTAGGGCTTTTAGCCTCCGAGCGGCCTGAACCTGGGTAGCTCCTTGTGTCCCTTTGGTTGCATGCTTTGATCGTGGAGAGGAGAGCTTGATCTAGACTCCGCCCGAGAAGACGATTCTCAACCTCCTTCGCGCCCCGTGCCGAACCTAAAAGGGGGTATCCTATACTCCCGGTGTCCGTGCATCGAGACACGACAAGTACTACCACCGCAAGTTCATCTACCGATGGGTTACCATATGTACCACCTCAAGTACCCAAAATATACAGGCCATAAGAAGTTTTGTTGTCCTAGCTACCCAAAATATACATCATGTCATCATCATCATCATCTAGCATGCTTGCACCACCACCACCACCACCTCCTAGTCCTAGTAGTAGTGCTTGTTCTGGAAGTTCTGGAGCCAGAGCAGACGGTGATCCTCGGCCATCAGAACGAAGCCAAAGCCTTGCGCCTTGTTGTCCAGGATGTGGCCAAGAGCAGCAATATTGACGGTGTCACTGAATGTGCCCTTAGCACTCATCACAGCCTCATAGAAGCCGGGGTGCACGTCGACAGGCACGCTCTCCCTAGCCACCTCCCTCACGGTCTCGGTCATGCTGGTGAAGACGATGACCTCTTCGTCCACCAAAGCGCCTCTCTTCCTCTTCCTCTCCTTCTCCTTCTCGGGCAGCTTGCCGGCAGGATCATTGGCCTTGTCTCCACCATCGGGGGTTGCAAGTGTCCGAGTCCTGGCTGCCATGGTCGACATAGTCAGGAACAGGTGTGCCAAGAGGCTTACTTGATCCCATGGCGAATTTGCCAGTTGCCAGGCCGAAAGAGAAGATGGTCTGCATCTGGGTGTAGTTCTAGATGGGCTTGTTGCGGTACTCTGCGTCTTTAGGATGATCCTACGCAGCAGAATAGCATGTTAGTCAGATACACTAAGACGAAAGGGATGAATGTGTTAGACAGATAGACAGTTAGATAGGTGATGAACCATGATATGGCCTCTGAGGTGATCTGCCTCCAAGATGATACTCTTCGTGTCTTCATCCCACTGTGCGCCGCTAAGGTCCTTAAGCTTGCTGATCATGATCCACCGTGACCTCCACTTCCTCAGATGGTTGTACACCTGTGTGGAGGTCACCTCCTGACCACAGAACTGGAAAATCAGCTTCGCAGCAGTCCTCAAGTGCACATCCTTGAACACTTTGTCAGTGCGCACGCCAGTCTTGATGATTTCGACCATCTTGTTCAGCAGGAAGGTGGACAAGAAGGGAGCCCACTTCATGGTCGTCCCCGTCTTGTTCTTCTTGCTCCTCTCCTGCCCGTACTGCAGATCGAGGTGACCTCCTGGCAGATCGACCATTTGGAAGACAGTCGACTGCCATGGAAGTCCTCCTCTTGGGTGACTGGCACCTCAAACAGCTGAGAGTCAGGGACCATGGACATGGCGAGCTCGCTCTGGCTATCAACCAGGGACTGAGTGAACTCGTCGGTGGTATAGTCCTACAAGGGTAACGTCCAGGAGAAGAGTATGAAGATGTACCACAGCATCCACCACAGCATAACAATCTACTCAAATATAGCATGCTAAAAGCTACAACCACTACACTGAACATGAACTAACACAGCAAAAATCCCTCGAACCGGTTCGTTTGTACTTCAAACCAAGATAGATCTACTCCAAGCTGCTAGCTAACAGAACATCGTGCACATCTAGACATGGTTACAAACCGATTGCTCACAGATCTAAGCTAGAATACCTAGGGTTTGACGGAACTTACCGGCATGGTGGCGGCCGATGCAGATCCTAGCAGCTCGTAGAAGAGGAAGAAGAGGAAGCAGCCGCAAGTCTCGTCGCCACCGCCGGCCGGAGTTGTAGCTGTCGCCGCTTACCTGCTCGTGCATATCTTGGTAGGCGACCGGACCAGAGAGCTCGAAGGTGGGGAGGGGAAATGGTGGCGCAAAACTAGGCGGTGAGCGAAGGGGAAGATATAGAGGGGACGAGCAGGGGCGAAACCCTCGCACGAGCTTTCACAAGGAGGGCGACGACGTTCAATATTTTGCACTGCAGGAGGTCGCTCTGAAAAAACGGCGGATTTGGCCGTTCCTCCCGGGCCAGGCTGAGCGGTGCTTTAAGGTTCGTGCGGGCCAACAACGCGGACTCGGCCCAGCTCACCAAACGGGCGATTTTGCACCCATCGGGCCTGGCTAAGGGGAATGCAGGAAACCAAACACGCCCATAACAAGCAGACAAACTTGATTTCCGTAGAAGATCAAAGACCAACGCACACTTGTCCACGTCTTAGGGCATGCCCAACCCAGCCCCGCAAACGGACACTAAAATCGGATCGATTTTGTCCGTTTGGGGCGGACCGCGGAACAGAAAAGAGAGCTTTGTCTGTTTGAGGTGTACACCCTTCCCAACGCCCCACCGCATATTTTCCCGGACTAGTACTACTTGGTGGCCAGGACGGCGTAGCGCGAGCTCCCTTGCCCATGCCATGGCGCCAGACGCGACGACGACCAGAGGCGGGAGGCCAGCTTCTACTTCTTGCGCCTGCGCCTTCCATCGAATGGCCACAGCTAGCTAGCACTTTCAGCTAGCACGCACCGACCGAGCGGCACGAACTAGCTCAAATCGATTGGCCCACTAGCTAGCTAGCAGACCAGACGCGTGATGCCGGCCTTCTCGAGCCGCACGGCCGCCTGCCGGAGAGCAGGCGAGTTCGAACGTCTCCACCAGCCCGTCCCAATCCAGCACTCCGGCGTGGCGTGGCGTACACAAGCAGCTCGACGGGAGCTCGTCTGCGTGCTCCAGAGAGACGAGGAAGATCACGTTGCCGGCCTCGTCGACCGACCACCGATGCAAACTGGCCGCGAGCGCCGCGTGAGTTCCCATCCCAGGCCACCGCATCCCAGCCTCCATTCCATCGTGCCGCCTGCTCCTGGGGCGGTTGACGGCGCCCCAGACCGAGCTCTCCTCCTTCTGCAGCCCGAGCTCGCTGGACGGAGCATCAGCACGCGCCCAGGCCAGCGCGCGTCGCCGTCACAAAGCTGCACGACGTCTCCTAGGAGGCCAGGATGAGCTCGTCGCGGATCCCTCTAGCGCGCTCCCAGGTCACACCGTCACGGATCCCTCTAGCGCGCTCCCAGGTCCGCCTCGTGCAAGTGGGCGCCATGGCTTCCCGCACGGCATCGTCCGCGCCGGGCGGCGGCGGCCAAACCCGACCTTAAGCACCCTCAAGGCGGCGCCCGGAAGGACGGGCGGTGCATCGGGAGGTGGGGCGCCGGCAGCAGGGGACGGCAGCACGCTGATACGTCTCAAACGTATCTATAATTTCTGATGTTCCATGTTGATATATACCAATTGTTACATGTTTTATATACACTTCATAGCATTTTTATGCATTTTCTGGGACTAACCTATTAACAAGATGCCACAGTGCCAGTTCCTGTTTTCTGCTGTTTTTGTATTCCAGAAAAGCTAGTCTGGAAATATTCTCGGAATTGGACGAAACTTGGACAGAACCTCCTATTTTTCCAACACAAAGACGGAGTCCAGAGGAGAGACGGTGGAGGGCCACGTGGCACCCACACCATGGGGCCGCGCGGGCCCCCTACCACGCGGGGGTGGTGTGGGGCCCTCGTGGCTCCGCCGCCGCCCTTTCGCCTATTTATTCTTCCCGACGCGAAAACCCTAAATACCCGAACCATTATCCACGAAAAGTTCCAGAGACACCGCCGCCGTCAACCCTAGCTCGGGAGGGTTCAGAAGCTCTTCCCGGCACCCTGCCGGAGAGGGGAATCATCACCGGAGGGCTCTACATCACCATGCCTGCCTCCGGAGTGATGCGTGAGTAGTTCATCCTTGGACTACGGGTCCATGGCAGTAGCTAGATGGTTGTCTCTCCACTTTATGCTATCATGTTTAGATCTTGTGAGCTGCCTATCATGATCAAGATCATCTTATTGTAATGCTACATGTTGTGTTTGCTGGGATCCGATGAATATTGAATACTATGTCAAGTTGATTATCAATCTATCTTATATGTTATTTATGATCTTGCATGCTTTCCGTTACTAGTAGATGCTTTGGCCAAGTAGATGCTTGTAACTCCAAGAGTGAGTATTTATGCTAGATAGTGGGTTCATGCCTCCGGTAATCTGGGAGAGTGACAATAACTTCTAAGATTGTGGATGTGCTGTTGCCACTAGGGATAAAATAACCGATGCTTAGCTTAAGGGTACGCCGTTAGGTCTAATGCATTTGTTTACATTACGCACATTACTTAATGCAATTATCCGTTGCTTGCAACTTAATACCAACGGGGAACTCGGTATGACAACCTGGCGGTGGATTATTAGTCATTGACGCTGTTGGATAACGGTCTATGTATTTTGTCGTAATGCCCACATGAATATCATAGTAATCATCATGTCATATATGCATTGTCATGCGCTCAATATTTTGTCAATTGCCCAGCTGTAATTTGTTCACCCAGCATGTTAGTTACTTTTACGGAGAGACACCACTAGTGAACTGTGGACCCCGGTCCATTCTTTTACACTGATAATACAACCAACTGCAAACACCGTTCCTTTTCATTCTCTGCAATTTACTACTGTTTTCCACACCATACGTTTAATCCTTTGTTTTCAGCAAGCCGGTGAGATTGACAACCTCACTGTTTCGTTGGGGCAAAGTAGTTTGATTGTGTTGTGTGCAGGTTCCACGTCAGCGCGCCACTGACAACCTTCCGAAGTGATTTCTTGCTCCTACTGGTTCGATTAAACCTTGGTTTCATACTGAGGGAAAACTGCTGCTATACTGCATCATACCTTCCTCTTGGGGTCTCCCAACGAACGTGTGATCCACGCAATCAAGCATATTTTCTGGCGCCGTTGCCGGGGAGCAGAAGCACTTCGGTTCAGAAATCTCCTTGCTTCCCCTTCCACACGCCATATTGGGGAGCAAGAGGATTTCTGCAAGGGGAGTTTCACGCTTCCAATCTCTTTACTTTGTTATTGTCTTGCTTAGTTTATTTTTATTTAGTCTTGTTTGCTTTATTTATCAAAAACACAAAAAAATTAGTTACTTTTATTTTCAAGTTGTTATCTTTCTGTTTTGTTTTAATTTTGCTAAAATGAGTACCCCTGAGAACACTAAGTTGTGTGATTTCACTAGCACGAACAACAATGATTTCATTAGTACACCTATTGATCCACCTGCTTCTAACGCAGAATTCTATGAAATTAAACCTGCACTTTTAAATCTTGTTATGAAAGAGCAATTCTCTGGTGTTAGTACTGATGATGCTGCTGCTCACCTTAATAATTTTGTTGAACTTTGTGAGATGCAAAAGTATAAGGATGTAGATGGTGATATTATTAAACTGAAACTTTTTCCTTTCTCTTTGAGAGGACGTGCTAAAGAATGGTTGCTATCTTTGACAAGTAATAGTATTGATTCATGGACTAAATGCAAAAATGCTTTCATAGGAAAATATTATCCTCCTGCTAAGATTATATCTTTGAGAAGTAGCATTATGAATTTCAAACAATTTGATAATGAGCATGTTGCTCAAGCTTGGGAGAGAATGAAATCATTGGTAAAGAATTGTCCCACCCATGGACTGACTGCTTGGATGATCATCCAAACCTTTTATGCAGGACTAGATTTTTTTCAAGAAACCTATTGGATTCAGCCTCTGGAGGTACCTTTATGTCCATCACTTTGGGTGCTGCAACAAAGCTTCTTGATGATATGATGATAAATTATTCTGAATGGCACACCGAAAGAGCTCCACAAGGTAAGAAGGTAAATTCTGTTGAAGAAACCCCTTCCTGGAGTGATAAGATTGATACTATTATGTCTATGCTTACAAATGGAAAGATGCATGTTGATCCAAATAATGTTCCTTTAGCTTCTTTGGTTGCTCAAGAAGAGCATGTTGATGTGAACTTCATTAAAAATAATAACTTTAACAACAATGCTTATAGGAATAATTTTGGTAATAACAATTATAAGCCCTATCCTTTTAATAGTGGCAATGGTTATGTTAATTCTTATGGTAATTCCTACAACAATAATAAGAGTGTACCCTCTGATCTTGAAGTCATGCTTAAGGATTTTATTAGTACACAAACTGCTTTCAATAAATCTGTTGAGGAAAAGTTTGGGAAAATTGATGTTCTTGCCTCTAAAGTTGATAGTCTTGCTCTTGACGTTGATTTGTTAAAAATTAAAACTATGCCTCATGATGTTAAAGAGAGCAAAACTCTCAATGCTATACAAGTTAAAATTGATAATAATGTGAGGATGTTAGCTGATTTACATGCTAGGTGGGAAAGAGAGGATGAAATTGCTAAAAAGAATAGTATTGCTAGAGTTTATACTATTACTACTACTGAAAATGCTATAAACTCAAGTGTTAACAAACCTCCTACTATCAATGGTAAAGTAATTGGTGTTGGCAATGTCTCTACTTCTGTTGCAAAACGTTTAAAATTGCCTGAAAACACTGAAACTGTTCCTGATAAAAGTGCTGAAATTTTTCGAGATGTGGGAGACAATGGTCCTATTACTTTTGATAATAATGATTTTGATTTTGATGGTTGCAATATTTCTGAAGTAATTAAGTTCTTGCAAAAGCTAGCTAGAAGTCCTAATGCTAGTGCTATAAACATGGTTTTTACTAAACATATTACTAATGCTCTCATGCAAGTTAGGGAAGAGAGATTAAAACATGAAGCTTCTATCCCTAGGAAGTTAGAAGATGGTTGGGAGCCCATCATTAAAATGAAGTTGAATGATATTGAATGCAATGCTTCTTGTCCTATTGTTTTGGGAAGACCTTTTCTTAGAACTGTTGGTGCTATGATTGATATGAGAGAGGGGAATATTAAATATCAATTCCCACTCAAGAAAGGTATGGAACACTTCTCTAGAAAGAAGATGAAGTTACCTTTTGATTCTATTGTTAGAGCAAATTATTCTGTTGATGCTTCATCACTTGGAAACACTTGATTCTTACTTTTTGCGCCTAGCTGAAAGGCGTTAAAGAAAAGCGCTTATGGGAGACAACCCATTATTTTATTTCTGCAATTTTTTTTTTTTGAGTCAAGGAGTTGTTTACTTCTGTAACAATTCCTTTGTATCTTTATTTTATCGCATTGTTGTGCCAAGTATTGCCTCTAATAGGAAGATGATGCTAGATTTGGATTTCTGCGCAGGAACAGATTTCTGCTGTTCACCGTTTTAATTCTGTAAAATCACAGAAAAAATATTTAAATCTGCAATTTTTTGTGCGTGATCCTCCGATATGTACGCATCTTTCGTTAGTTTAAAGTTTTTCGATCCGAGCAACGTAAGTGCCTCGAAAAAATTCGTCTTTGCGGACTGTTCTGTTTAGACAGATTCTGTCTTTTATTTTTCGCATTCTCTCTTTTACTAGTGTTGAGTGGAATTCTTTTTTAGGGTGAAGAGCTTCACATAACATCAGTGGCAGTAGCTAATGTTAAAAGTAACGGTCATGTTTGTGTCCTTATAGAACATGTGAGTTTTTGATTGTGCACTAACCCTCTAATGAGAATTACTTTAAGTTTGGTGTGGCGGAAGTTTTCAAGGGTCAAGAGAGAAGGATGATATAATGTGATCAAGAAGAGTGAAGAGCTTAAGCTTGGGGATGCTCCCATGGATCACCCCAGCAAATTTCAAGAAGACTCAAGCGTCTAAGCTTGGGGATGCCCAAGGCATCCCCTTCTTCATCAGCAACTTATCAGGTCATCTCTAGTGAAACTATATTTTAATTCTTTCACATCATATGTGCTTTACTTGGAGCGGCTGTGTGCTTTTATTTTCAGTATTTTATTTTTCTTATGGTCAACTTGATTGGACCCCAGCATTCTTGATTGGGAGAGAGACACGCTCCGCTTTTTCATATGAATACTCCTATTCTTCACTTATACTTGTTGAGTATTCTTATCTAGCTATTGCTATGCTTTTAGCTCCTGTTTTGCATGCATCTCTTATTCAGAGCTGTTAGTTCTTTTAAAGAAAATACTCTCTTGCTTCACTTATAATTGTTTGGAGAGTTTATGTTGAAATAAATTGATTGGTGTTTGGTTGGAACAGAAAATGTTGCATGTGGTAGATGGTATAATGGAAAATGCTTACATATTCTTGTAGATCATTGTATTGGATAATTTGATACTTGTCAATTGTTTTGAGTTATCAAGTAGTTCATGATTAAGCTTTTGTATCATGTAGTTAAAACCTATTAATGAAAACTACCGTAAAGCTCGTTGAAATTTGGTTTGCATGATTGGTATCTCTAAGGTCTAGATATTTTCTAGTAAAAGGGTTTGGTTAACAAGGAAGACAGTGTAGAGTCTTATAATGCTTGCAATATGTTTTCATATAAGCCTTGCTGTGTCGGTTGATATCCTGTGTTTGCTTCAAATAACCTTGCTAGCCTAAACTCTGTACTGAGAGGGAATGCTTCTCGTGCATCCAAAACCTTGAGCCAAAATCCATGCCATCTGTGTCCACCATAACTACCTATATGTGGTATTTCCTTGCCATTCCAAGTAAATTTTTCATGTGCTACCTTTAAATTATTCAAACTTTATTACTCCTATTTTGTGTCAATGTTTACCAAGCTCATGAGGACGGGGTGGATGTCTTTATGTCAACTGTCAAACAGACTTTACCACCGGACTAGCGGCATATACATCCGCTTATCCATTAATTTTGCAAAAAGAGCTGGCAAATGGGGTGCCCAGTCCCAATTAATTACAACTTTAACCGCTTAATTCTCTTCACATTTTTGCCCTGATTTATCAGTCAAGCAATGACAAACAGTGAAATATCTGCATGTGTAAACAAAAGAGAAAGAGGGATGATCTGCCTTGCTGGTAGAAATAACGTCCTTCATGGGAGCCGCTCTTAAAAGTCTGGTTGGCAGGGGTCATATTGTACTTTCCATTTTCTGATTCGTTGACAATTAACAAACACCTCTCAAAACTTATTTTTACTCTCTATATGATTTCAAAAACTTAAAAAGCTCTAGCACATGATTTAATCCCTGCTTCCCTCTGCGAAGGGCCTTTCTTTTACTTTTATGTTGAGTCAGTTTACCTACTTCTTTCTATCTTAGAAGCAAACACTAGTGTCAACTTTGGTGCAACAATTTTTATATGCTCATATTGCACTTATTATATGCTTTGTGTTGACAAATATCCATGAGATATATATGTTGAAAGTTGAAAGCAATTGCTGAAACTTAAATCTTCCTTTGTGTTGGTTAAATACCTTTTACTTAGAATCTATTGCTTTATGAGTTAACTCTTATGCAAAACTCTTGATGCTTGTCTCGATGAAAAGTTTTTGCTTATATGATTCAGTTGTTTGCTCATTATCTACTTGCTAGCAAACTATAGACCATTGACCTGGATCACTTCATTCATAACATGTGCTTTACAATACTATTTGATCAAGATTATGATTGTAGCATGTCACCTCAGAAATTATTTTGTTTTTATCGTTTTACCTACTCGAGGACGAGTAGAACTAAGCTTGGGGATGCTTGATACGTCTCAAACGTATCTATAATTTCTGATGTTCCATGTTGATATTATACCAATTGTTACATGTTTTATATACACTTCATAGCATTTTTATGCATTTTCTGGGACTAACCTATTAACAAGATGCCACAGTGCCAGTTCCTGTTTTCTGCTGTTTTTGTATTCCAGAAAAGCTAGTCTGGAAATATTCTCGGAATTGGACGAAACTTGGACAGAACCTCCTATTTTTCCAACACGAAGACGGAGTCCAGAGGAGAGACGGAGGAGGGCCACGTGGCACCCACACCATGGGGCCGCGCGGCCCCCCCTGCCGCGCGTGGGGTGGTGTGGGGCCCTCGTGGCTCCGCAGCCGCCGCCCTTTCGCCTATTTATTCTTCCCGACGCGAAAACCCTAAATACCCGAGCCATTATCCACGAAAAGTTCCAGAGACGCCGCCGCCGTCAACCCTAGCTCGGGAGGGTTCAGAAGCTCTTCCCGGCACCCTGCCGGAGAGGGGAATCATCACCGGAGGGCTCTACATCACCATGCCTGCCTCCGGAGTGATGCGTGAGTAGTTCATCCTTGGACTACGGGTCCATGGCAGTAGCTAGATGGTTGTCTCTCCACTTTATGCTATCATGTTTAGATCTTGTGAGCTGCCTATCATGATCAAGATCATCTTATTGTAATGCTACATGTTGTGTTTGCTGGGATCCGATGAATATTGAATACTGTCGTGTCTCGTCGCACGGACACCGGGAGTATAGGATACCCCCTTTTAGGTTCGGCACGGGGCGCGAAGGAGGCTGAGAATCGTCTTCTTGGGCGGAGTCTAGATCAAGCTCTCATCTCCATGATCAAAGCATGCAACCAAAGGGACACAAGGAGCTACACAGGTTCAGGCCGCCCGGAGGCTCAAAGCCCTACTCCTGCATGTCTGGATTGATGAGTTCTTCATAGTGTGGCTTACAATGGAACCTCCCGGACAGGGTACCCGGAAGGGTTTTGGCTCGAGGTAGAAGAAGGACAGATCCTGACCCGGAGGAGATCACGTTCCCCTCTACCTCCGCAGCCCTAGTCTAGTATTGCTCTGGTTCTAGCTTGTGTTTGCCCTTGCTCTCTCTTCCCCTCCTTCCTCTCCCGTGCCTTGGTCCTCCTTTTATAGGCTAAGGGGTTGCCACAGGGTCACGTGAGGGGCATGAGGGGCCTTCGGGGTGAAGGACCCTCCTCATCTAGTTTAGGGGGAGACGTGGCCTCTCCTCAGCCTAGCGTCTCCTCTGGGTTAGGTGGGAGCGTCCGCCTTGGGGTGGACAGGAGCTGACACCACCACGGGGCGTGCTTCCCCCCGCGCTGCCTTCGCCTTGCTTCCCAAGTCTTCCGCGGTGAGGTGGAGTGCTTATCCACAGGACGTAGGAAGTACCCGAGAGGGAGCCTGGCCTCCTGCCGGGAACTCGGGCTCTCGGGTCCTTCCTGGCCTTCTTGCTTGATTCGGGGACCCGGAAGGTCCCCAGGACCGGAGCCCTTAGTCGTCGTAGGCCATGCGTGTCTTGACGGTGAACCCGCCAGCTTGACTTGAGTCTTGGTCTTGTCCATCTTCATCTTGGGCCCACATGGGGTGGACCCACTTTGGCAGTACTAGGGGAACCCCATGTTCCACTGTTGCGACAGTAGCCCCCGGGCATGGTCCCGGCGGCTCTTGCTCCAGCTGCCGGGGCCATGGCCTAAAGATAGGTCAAAGTGGGTCCCGGGACCTGGTCTTCTTGCTTCGCTTCACTGATGGCCTTGAAGGTCTTGGAGTTACTCCGCTCGGGGAATAACTGCGAGGGCCCCCTCGATTCCCACTAACGGAAGAACCGAGGAGACGCTTGGCAGAGGCACTGCCGCGGCTATAAAAGCGAGGCGCACCCCTGGCCTTTTCGGTCATCTTCTTCCTTGGTCCAACTCCAGGCCTCCCCACAAGCTGCCAGCGCCAATGGCGAGAGCGAAGAGAGGAGTTGGGCGCCCTCGTACTTCTTCAGCTGCTGCGGAGAGTGGCCCCTCCACTCGTGGTCGAGCTGTTCCGCGAGGTCGTGGGATTCGCGGTCGCGGCGGCCGTGGAGGCCGCGGCACCGCTGCCCCTCTTCCTAGGAGCATGGTTCATACCAGCTTCGCGCCGTTCGAGTTCGCCGTGGATCTGAACCGCAGGCCTCGCAGCCGGCTTCTCCTGCCGGATTCCTTCGCGATGGCGACGGAGGACATCGGACCCTCCGGCTTCTGGCTGCAGGTGGAAGGCTGCCCCAATGGCCCCTCCTGGGCCATGGCGGAGCGCACCACTGAAGGCGCCATGCTTCTGGGTCCGGGGTGGAAGTCGTTCTCCCGTGCCCGCCGCCTGTCCAGGGGGCAGTGCTTGGTGTTCCGGTACGACGGAGATGCTACGCTCTCCGTGAAGATCTTCGGTGTCGATGGCGGACGCGTGGAGTGCTGCATGGAGAGCAGCAGCGGCAGCTCGAGCTCCTACGACGAGGATGAAGATGAGGAAAACTCATCTGACATCAAGGTCGAGGGGAGCTCGTCTTCCTGAAGGCGAGGAGCTTCGGACGGGCGCCATGGAGATCTCGTTGACCTCCTCCTTGGCGGCCTTGACGTCGTATTTCTGGAAGTAGCGTCTTCCATTGTACGGCGGTGCTCCTTGTTCGGCGGGAGCCAACCTTTTTGTTGTAAAAAAGATCGTCCCCTTGTAGTCCTTGTAAATGAAGAAGATCTTGTTTTCCTCCTTGTCTTCGTGTCGCGTCCGTGTGAATGAGAACGAGTTTTTTGCAAAACGCGCTCCCATTACTGCAGCAGCCGTAGCGTCAAGGGGTAGGTGGAGCAGGGAGGCCTATAAAAGACCATCCAGACTCCACCCCTTCGCCACATCTTCTCGCCTTGCTCCGCTCCTCTTCTTCCTTTGCCTCCCCTCGTCCCGCAGAACAATGTCCGGCGAAGCAGAGAGGGCCTTGTCCGATGTGTCGACGGCGGAGTCCGTCTTTCGAGGAGCGGCGGAGGCACCCAGCGAAGCTGGAGCCCGAGCCACTAGAAAGGACGAGGTTGATCCTCGCCCTCGAGTCTCCTTGGTTTTCCCCGGGGGAACATCGCCGGTTCTGCCGCCATGGAGGCATCGGTAGCGCTGGCGACCCGGAAGGACACCATCAAGATGGAGCTGTGGAAGGAGGCCGCAGGCAATCAGAGATTGATCCGCCTCCTCTGCGATCTTGACGATGTCTTCAAGGTAAGGCCGCCTTGGTTCTGGCAATACGACCCTTGGGAAGATCCTGCGCCTTGACTCGATTTCTTCCCTTCGTACAGGATGAGGAAGACATCATGGATAAGTTCGTGGACCATGTGCACCTCCTCTGCAGCCAGCATGTGCCGGGGTTTGCCCGGAAGTTCCCCGGCCCATGGGACCCCTGAAGATCCTGCGCGAATGCCCTCCTTCATCCCAGGCGTCCCCGGGAGTCCGGAGTGCACCCGGCAGGCAATAAAACAGAAAGACAGAGCTGCACAGCCAGGAGCCCTGAGCTGGCCTTAGTAGCATAGGCTAGATATGTATCCAGGAAAAGCTTCGACTGAATGTAATCCAGAATTGTAAACTCAGAATGTAAGTTCAGATGAATGCAATCCTAGGGCTCAACTCCCGGGGTCATTTCCCAAACCTCCCTTTGCACTAACGCGCCGTCAAGTTTTCTGAGGAGATCTCTTAGGTGACAAGTGCTCTGACCGCCCGCACCGTAGCAGCACCCCTAAGAGCACTATGCCTTCCGGGAGTCCACTCCACAGCCACGGGTACTAGGCCAGAAGGGAAATCTGACCGTTCGCCGGGGAGGACGCATTACCCCCGCAAAGGTTCTCATCAACTGTCAAGCATGCGCAGGTTGGTGGTATATTGACTCCGAGCGAGATATTATGCCTAGAATGCCAGATGCACATGCAAAGACTTAGCTGGTTTTTGCCGTGCCTTGATCTACTCTGTCCTTCCCGGGTATCCAGCTCCTGAGCCGCTCTTCAGCATCCATTCCTGTCCCGGGAGAGGCGCTACACACAACACACTTTCAGTAGGAAAAGAATGGACCCTCCCTTACATGTCGTGAAAGTGTTTCATCCGGAGCAACCCGCAAGCAAAGTTGAATGTGCATTTCTGTGTTTAGGTTCTTTAAAACACAGCACTGCCCGTTCCACTTCTTACCGCGGCAGTACGGCACGATCAGGTGGCAGCGCCTACTGATAGGCTGCTCGCGCTCGACCTGTCAGCCACCGGCACCATGTCAGCCCCCTGCTTGGGGGTTGTTACGGATAACACACTTCACGACAACAAGAGAGGCTCACGGAATTGAAAAACTTATCTTTTATTCCTTGGCGACGATTCTTACACCCTTATACAGAACACTAGCCCCTTGGGCGTGCTTAGTTGACTCGAACTATCTGCGATTCATGTTCGTATTCAGGGGTAGAATTTCCGGAGATTCTCGATGTTCCAGGCGTTGCCCTCCGGCCTGCCTTTCTCGTCCTCCAGATAAACAGCTCCGGGTCTCAGGGTATGCGTCACCCGATAAGGTCCTTCCCACTTGGAGGACAGCTTGTTCATGTTATCAAGCTTCTGCTTCTTGCGGAGAACCAGGTCTCCGGGTTCCAGTACCCGTGAACGGATATGGCGATCATGATAGCGGCGGAGCCCTTGCTGGTATCGAGCAGATCGTAAGGAAGCTCGGCACCGCACCTCTTCCAGGAAGTTGATGTCATCAATCCTCCTCTCAGCTTGTGCGTCTTCATCATAGGCAAGTACCCGGGGGATCCATGCCTGAGCTCTGTTGGCAAGACGGCTTCTGCTCCATAGACAAGGAAGAATGGTGTTTCTTGAGTGGCTCTGCTTGGTGTGGTTCTGAGGGACCACAAGACACTTGGTAGATGCTCAATCCAGTTCTTGCCCTTGTCTTCTAACTTGTCAAAGGCCTTGGTCTTCAAACCCTTTAGGACCTCCGCATTGGCTCGCTCCACTTGCCCATTGCACCTTGGGTAGGACACCGAGGCAAAACACACCTTGATTCCCAGCTCTTCACAGAAGTTGAGGAAGGATCGGCTTGTGAACTGAGAGCCATTGTCCGTTATGATTCTGTTGGGTACTCCGAAGCGGTACACGATCCCTTCAATGAACTTGATGGCTGCTTGAGCTGTCTGTCTTGGTACTGGCATCACTTCCACCCACTTTGTGAACTTGTCGATGGCCACGAAAAGGTATTCATGGCCCCCGACAGACTTCGGTATCTTTCCCACGATGTCCAGCCCCCAGACCGCGAACGGCCAGGAGATTGGAATTGGCTGCAGAGCTTGCGCCGGCTGATGTATGTTCTTCGCATAGTATTGGCAGGCTTCACAGGTCTTGACTAGCTGCTCCGCATCACTGAGGACTGTTGGCCAGTAGAACCCGTGACGAAAAACTTTACCCGCCAGTGATCTTGATGCCACATGACTTGAACATGTGCCTTCGTGGATGTCCCGTAGCAGTACTTGGCCTTGTTCTTGAGGGATGCAGCGGAGCTTGACTCCGTTGTCCCGTCGCCGGTAGAGCTCGCCGTCGATCATGACGTAGAGCTTGGCTTGACGAGCCACCCGCTCGGCGTCGTGATCGTCCTCCGGGAGGGCGTGCTCCATGATGTACTTGACGATGTCCCGGGCCCAGGGTGGGTGGGCTCCTTCCACCGGTAGCACCATCCGACGGAAAGAAAGCATAGCTTCCTCCGCTGGAGGGGCTGCCGGGTCTTGAGCTTCTGGGCTGGCTACCCGTGTTGTCGAGGTAGAAGGGTCGCCAGCCCCCGGCGCAGATCTTGTCGCGAGCCTCTCGGGCGGGATCGAAGGTCGCCTGAGGACCTCGATGTAGATCCCGGGAGGCACTGGTTCTTGCTTGGACGCCACCTGCGATAGCTCATCCGCGGCCGTGTTTTCTCCCCGTGGGACGTACACAGCCCGGAAGTTGTCGAAGCGCCGCTGCAGCTTCCAGACCTCTTCAACGTATGGTGCCATCTGAGGGCACGCGTACTCCTTGTTCACTTGTTTGATGACTAGCTGAGAGTCACCCTTGACGACGATCTTGTTGATGCCGAGCCGATGGCAGCACGATCGCTGGTTAGCGCCACCTTCTTGGTCAGCTGCGGATCGCCATGGAATGGCGCCTTCTTGGGTGGAGTAGATGTGGAGCCCCCAGGGTGCCCTTCGCCCCCGGGGAGAGCCCCATCATCATCCTCCTGTACACCTTGAGGGATGTCCGCCGTGGTTGCCACCGTCTTGTTCAGCTGGTGAACGCAGTAGATAGCATCGTCGATGTCGGCCCTGACCTTGATCACGCCCCACGGCGCCGGAATCTTCAACATGTTGTAGGCGAAGTGGGAGACGGCCATGAACTTGGCCAGAGCAGGTCTGCCAAGTATGCCGTTGTACGGTAGCGGAGTGTCGGCGATGTCGAAGACGATTTCCTCGGTGCGGAAATTCTTGGAGTCGCCGAAGGTGACCGGAAGGGTGATCTTCCCGAGGGGTCGAGTAACACTTCCGTTCACGCCTTGGAACACCCCAGTGTCTTGTAGGCGAGACAGGGGATTTGAAGGACAGCCAGGACCTTCGCCGTTAGCAGGTTGAGGCTGGAGTCTCCGTCGACCAGCATCTTGGTGACCTTGTAGTTGTGGATGAAGGGCGACACGATCAGCGGCAGGGACCCGACCCCGGCAGTGTTCGCAGGGTGGTCTTCTGGGTCGAAGGTGATGACTTGGCTAGACCAGTCCAGAGGCCTGGACGGAGCAGAAGCTACCGCGTTCAGATCCCGGACAAGTCTCTTGCAGGCGCCGTTGGAGGAGGCGGAGAAGACCCTCCGTGGATGCACCCGACGACCCCCGTGACTTCTTGATACTTGCCGCCGTTGCCTCCTTGGGGAGCCGGAGCTTCCCCGTTGCCGACGTGGGTGGCCTCTGGAGTGTTGTACCCGCGACCACCTTGACCGCCGCGTCCTCCTCCGCGGCCCCCGGGGCCACCGCCTCGGTACCATCCACGGCCACCTCCGCCTTGGCGACCCGTGGGACAGTCACGAGCGATGTGCCCGGCAGTGCCGCAGTTGTAGCAACTGTCTTGGCTGACCCCATCAGCTCGACGTTGCTCTCGGATGGCGAGATTCTTGAGCATGCGGCAGTCCTTGAGCAAGTGGTTGCCTTCTGGATGGATGTGGCACCAGGGATCACCTTCACCTTCTTCCTCGGAAGTCGGCGCGAGCTTGGTCTTCTTCGGAAGAGGCTCGGTGACGAAGATCCGCTTGTCGGGTCCAGGGTCCCGCTTCTTGTTCTTAGCTGGAGCGGCCTTGTCCTCGGGTTCATCCTCCCCGGGGAACTTGGCTCCTTCTTCAGCTCGAGCGCACCGGTCTGCAAGCTCCCAGAGCTTACGAGCAGACTCGACGCGATGAATGCTCAACTTCTCGCGCATCTTGGGGTTGCGGACGTTGGCGTGGAAGGACTGGATCACCAACTCCTCCTTGATGCACGGATGGTGTTCATCTTCTGGGTGAAGCGCTGGATGAACTTGCGGAGAGTTTCACCCGGCAACTGCTTGAAGTCGTGGAGATCACTGGGAGCCCTCTGGCGCTCGTACCCGCCTTGGAAAGCCCCCAGAAACTGCTCCTTCAGTGCCCGCCAGGAACGGATGGAGCACTTGGGAAGGTTGAGAAGCCAAGTCTGGGCATCTCCCTTCAGGGCCAACGGGAACCAGTTGGCCATCATGACATCGTCGGCCCCGGCAACCATCGCAGCAAGAGAGTAGATCTGCAGAAAGTCCCGGGGGTTCGTGGTGCCGTCGTAGCGGAGAACGTCGATCTTGAATTTCTTGGGCCAGTTGAAGTGGCAGAACTCGGGAGCGAGGGCGAGGCAGCCTTCGGCGAGGTCGATGCCCCGATCTTCCCGGCGGTGACGTTCTCGGCGACGCTCGATGCGGGTGCGCATATCCTCGTTCTGACGGCTGTTGAGTTCGTCACGAAGATCTGGGTTGCGCGAGGTAGACGACCCGATGGAGATGGCCTCGCCGTGATCGCGGTTTAGCCGATCAGCCATCAGTGGCGCGGTGCGAGGAGGCGCCGTCTTGGCTTGACGTTCACCACGAGGCTGGCCTCGCGGATCACGTGTTTTGTCTTGTGCTGCTCCGGGGTTGTCGACGGTGGGAGCTTGAGTGGGTTCAACCCACGGACCACCATCCGCGAAGTCAAGGAGCCTCTCGACGTGTGGGGACCCCGAACTAGCTGTGCGAAATACCCGATTATGCTTAACACAACGATCCCGTGATCAGTCTGTCGTTGCACATAATCCGAATTGGGTACCAAAGTTTACATCCATTACAATGCCGAATAAAAAGTCTTACATAGGTGGTCATTTAGACCAAGTCTTACATAGGTGCCTTCATGGGCCAAACCAAAATATCAGCGGAAGCTACGGCGTAGTAGACATCATATTCTAACGATGACGACCCGACAGGCAGCTGACTTGTGGAGATCCTTAGTTCGCGTAGAAGTCGCCATACTCCTGCTCGGCGTAGTGCTCCTCCTCGTAGTCTGGCTAGGACAATAGCCAGGGACGAAACCAATATGAGTACATTTGAATGTACTCGCAAACTACCCCAACATGAGTATGCACTAGTTTTATTTTAGCTTACAACTTTTATTTGTTTAAAACATCTCTATATCTTTATTGAAAAAGGTAAGAAGAGTTTTATAACTATTTTTGAAAGAAGTCACCATCTCATTTGTTTCTCCAGAACCCCTCCTTTTCCTGACCATGGCTCACCATGGTCCATTTATTCCGACAACTCCTACCACTCCATGTGGTATAGTTGTGTCACACCATCACCATTTCAGTTTCTTTTAACTCAAAAGCTTTTCCAAACTTGCACATGGTCAAAGTAGGGCCTCCCAACTGTCCATATCCGAGGACTCGGCTATTCGAATAGTTTTAACCCTCTGCAGAGGTAGCACGCTTTTATCCCACATCCATCCGGCAGCTCATCGTGTCCGCCACGTCTCGCCATACAGGGTGTATGCGAAGTAAGCCGCCGACCATAGCCTGTCCTTTGCTCATGCTAGTATAGGATCCTACCGCTACGAAATTATCATCCTTTCCGTCTACACCCAGTCCAGATTCCCCGTCGGGAAACCTAAGTGTGAGGACTCGTAGTTCTGCCCGGCGAGCGAACCCTTCAATCCCCCATCCTCAGATGCCAGGACCCAGGTCAGGGGGTAGGTCGCCATGACCATCCCCTCATGGAACGAGGTCATCCTTGTTGTTGAGGCATCCCATACTAATATGAGCAAATTATATGACTACGCCCTTTTCCCATATGTGGGTAAATGTGGTCGCACAGGGTATCGGCTGGTTTGACGTAAGTACAAGGACACACTGTGCATTTTTCATAAACATCACCATTTTCCATTTCTCCACTTCAACACCGACATCTCGGTATTCCATAACCACACAGGTATTTCAAAGGAGTTTTGAGTAAACAACATTTATTTTCCCATCCTATAATTTTATATCAACTATCTTATACTTCTACATAGGTGGCAAAATAGTTTTCATGTACTTGTAAAAAGGTTTTCAAAATCCTTGATACTTTTGAATAACTCATGTGACAAAATAGATGTATGTAAATGCAAGCTCAGTGAAGTAGCTTGCCTTGTTCGGCAAAGTTCTCAAGTTCTTGTGCTTGCTGATCAAGGTATTCCCCTTCCTCGTAGACTTCGGCAACGTTCTCGTCTAAACGTCAAACAAGCAATACAACCAATTACTAAACTACTCAAGCAAGCATCACAATAGAACAATCATAAACATCACAAATAGCTACTGCACACACCAAACCATACAATTTGGTTTCAAAATAATTGAATTAAACATCATTTATTTATGTTCAAAATTATGGCAGAAACTTGTGGAACATGTTTAATTGCACAACTTGAGTTCTGTTTATCACAAAAATACAAACTAAATTTCTATAGAAAGCTACTGATGTGTAGAAGACAACACCATTTGATTTGGATCAATTGGGGTTACCAAACTCCCTACACAAATGTTTGAATCCAGTAACTTAATAATCAAGTTTTAGCTACCAATTAAGTTATGTTGATCCTAAAATTAAATCCTTTTAGGGGTAACTAAACATGACTAAAGGTGACCCAACAAAATTGGTCCTAATTCCTTTGGGTTAACCATTAAACATATTTAAATGTTTGAGTGCAGAAGGGTGTTTAAACTTCAACTTAATACTACACAATTAATAATGCACAAATAATTCTACCAAAATTAGGGAAGCTAATAGATGACAGTACTAAGCTAGAAAAATTGGTTTGGAATTATTTGGACTAACAGAGTATCAGAAACAAACAAGTTTAGAATTTAAACCTTCTGTAGTATTTTTAATAATACTTTTTATCTATTTAATTAAATGACATGAGACCAATTGGGTTGGTTAAACATTTTCATAAGCTTTCCATAACAATTGAGTTTGATTTATTTGGTTGCCTAAATCTCAAGTTATTTATTTTTGAAGTTAGGTCCAGTACTGAATTTCCAGAGAAAACTAAATTAGAATTTCTTTCTGTTTGGATAATGTTGAAAGTTATGACATGTGGGGCCTACATGTCAGCGACACTGGGTGCGCGAGGGAAACTAATAAAAACCTGACGTGTGGGGTCCACACGTCAGTGACTCCTATTCTAAACGAATCGGTACGCTGCCGTTGGATTAAGATCCAACGGCTCACGTTAGCCCACGTCGTCGACGAACTCCGGCGACCTAAAAAGAGCGGCGCCGAAGCTCCGGCGATGGCGAGGTGGATGGTTGGCTCACCTAGGGGGCTCGGGAGGTTGTGGTGATGAAGCAGATCGACGGCGGAGGCTCGGGGAAGACCTTGGCGCGAGTTGCACTTGCTGGGGAGGGCTGGTTCGTCGGCGGCGAGGTGCCGATCTTCTACGGCCACGGACAGCAACTCCGACGAGGTCCAACGGTCGCGTCTGGGCACTAATCAAAGGGAAAAGGGATGGGGTGAGTGCGGTGAGCTCGGGCAACAGCGTAGAGGGGTCAGAGGGGAGAATGGAGCAGCAGGACGGCACGGCCGTGGTCGTGCTCACCTACGGCTCCGGCGGAGCTTCTTGGGAAGAAATCCAGAGCAGCGGCGGCTCAGCAGCCGCGACTCTGCTCTCCTGGCGGTGTACGTGAGGTGGTGAAGCAAGGGAGGGAAGCAGGGGTGAAGGGAGTGGAGAATTCGTGAGGTGCGGGGTCGAGCTATATAGGCGCATCGTCGGCGCACGGTGGTCGCGGTCCAGCGGCGTCCACAGAGCGGGAGAGGCCGATGCGTGCTGTCTGGGGGGTCCGGGATGGAGCTAGGGTGCACGGCGTAGCTGATCGCGTGTCGAGGAGCTGCGAGGGGGGGGCCAATTTGGCCGGCGCCGTCCAACTCCTCCGCGGCGGCCGTCGGGGAACCGCGGCGTAATCACGATGGGAGAGGGCTCGAGTGCCCTCCTCTGCGAGGCAGAGGGTGCAGAGGCACGGGAGCGAGGGTGGACGCGAGCAGGGGGGCCTGGGGGGCCCGGGGAACGGCGAGGCGTGCGGCGTGCGGCGTCGACACGGCGACGGAGAGGTAGGCGAAGAAGGTTTTGCAGAAAACCCCCTGGCTTCTCTCCTTTTCATTTCTTTCTTTTGTTTTTCAAACCAGAAGCTTTTCTCGAATTTAATTAGGGTACTAAATCTATTTATAAAAATTCAAGAAAATTTGTGAAGCCTTCCCATGGCATGCAGAAGCTTCACAAAAATTGGCTTTACAAAATAAAATGTTTTGAATCATTTTTGTTCATAGGGTTTTAATTATTGAATTTGGTTTTATTTCCAATTGAATTTTACTTTTGAATTTTAAAACTAATTTAAAATATTGTTTGAGATAGAAAAGTAGTAAGGATAACATGGGAGTGTTTACATTACCACTCCTCTGAATTTTATTGTAAAGGAAAACAATCTCTCACTTGGAGAATTTTATGTGACATTGTCACATTATTTTCTTGCTTTTATTTTTATTTTATTTCTCTTCTTTTCTTCATGTCTTTATTTAGAGCAAACAACACATAACTAGCAAGAAATAAACCACACAAGCAACAATATGAGATCAACATATATAATTAAGCAAAAGTTTTTGTTGGCTCTCATTTTTGGAATAATAATACTGATTAATATTTTTGGGATGTTACAATCCTTCCCCCCTTAGAATAAATCTCGTCCCGAGATTTGCTAGGCCTGGGTACTAAAGAGGTCTGGAAATTCGCTTCGAAGATAATCTTCGCGTTCCCAAGTTGCTTCTTCTTCAGAGTGGTTAGTCCACTGGACTTTGTAAAACTTGATCGCACGTCTTCGGGTAACACGAACATCTTCTTCGAGAATTTTGAGGGGTCTCTCACGATAAGTCAGGTCTTGGTTCAGGTCGATGGAGAGGTGGTCGATGTTTTTGAAAACATCAGGCTGGTCAGGAACTTCGAGACACTTCCGGAGCAAGGAAATGTGGAAGACATCATGATAATCTCCTAACTCCTGGGGCAATTCCAGCTGATAGGATACTTCTCCTCGACGAGCAATGACTTGAAGGGTCCAATATACCTTGGCGCTAACTTTCCTTTGACATGGAAACGCTGCATTCCTTTGAGGGGTGTCACTCGGAGATAAACATAATCTCCGACACTGAAAGTGAGATCACGGCGCTTGGTGTCAGCGTAACTCTTCTGACGGGATTGGGCAGTTTTGAGGCGTTCACGAATAAGCTGAACTTGCTCTTCAGCTTCACGGAGGGTATCTGGTCCGAACAATTTGCTTCTCCGGTATCGGACCAATTCAGGGGTGTACGACACTTCTTGCCGTAAAGGGCTTCAAAAGGGGCCATTTGCAGACTGGACTGATAACTGTTGTTGTACGAGAACTCTGCAAACGGAAGACAATCTTCCCACTTGGAACCATAGGATAGAACACATGCGCGAAGCATGTCCTCCAATATCTGGTTCACTCGCTCAGTTTGGCCATCGGTCTGGGGATGATAAGCTGTGCTAAATGCTAACTTGGTTCCGAGGGCTTCATGAAGGGATTTCCAGAATCTTGAGGTGAATTGCGTGCCTCTATCAGATACAATCTTCTTAGGCACACCATGCAGGCTCACTATTCTGGAAATATACAAGTCGGCCAATTGATGTCCCCGATAGTGGTGTTGACAGGATGAAATGGGCAACCTTGGTCAGTCGATCAACGATGACCCAGATTGAATCATGGCCTCGGTTGGATCTTGGAAGTCCGGTAATAAAATCCATTCCAATCTCATCCCACTTCCACTCGGGAATTTTCAAAGGTTGAAGCAATCCAGCGGGCCGCTGATGTTCAGCCTTGACTCGCTGATGTCACACTTGGCTACGAAAGAACCAATCTCTCGCTTCATTCCATGCCACCAAAATCTTTCTCGAAGGTCTTGGTACATTTTGGTTCCGCCGGGGTGGATTGAATAAGGGGTCTCATGGGCCTCCTTCAGGATTAACTCCTTAAGTTCCGTGACATTGGGCACACAGATACGGTCATTGAATTTCAGCACTCCTTCAGCATCTTCGGTAAAACCGGGTGCTTTGCCGAGGGAAATTTCTTCTTAATTCCTTCAATGCTTTCATGATCCTTTTTGGGCTTCTTTGATTTGATCCATCAGGGTTGGGGTTAACTCTAAATTGGCGAGATAACCATGGCTAACAAGTTCTAGTCCAAAGTCTTCGAACTCTTTGAACAAGGCTGGCTGTTCGGCTTGGATCAGGGCATTCAGGGTGCAAGGTTTGCGACTAAGGGCATCGGCAACTACATTAGCCTTTCCAGGGTGATAATGGATTCCAATATCATAATCCTTGATTAATTCCATCCATCTCCTCTGTCGCAGGTTCAATCTTTCTGGGTGAAAATATACTTCAAGCTTTTGTGATCTGTATAGACCTCGCAGCGATGTCCCGCAAGATAGGGACGCCACTTTTAAGAGCAAGAACAACAGCAGCTAACTCCAAGTCATGGGTTGGGTAATTCTCTTCATGCGGTCGCAACTGCCGGGACAGATACGACACAACTTTGCCTTCTTGCATCAGAACGCAACCAAGTCCGAGGCGTGATGCATCGCAATACACGTCGAAACTCTGGGTGACGTCTGGCATAATCAAAATTGGGGCTGAGGTTAGTCTCTTCTTCAGTTCTTGGAAACTATCCTCACATTTCTGAGTCCATTCAAACTTCTTGTCCTTCTTCAACAGTTGGGTCATGGGTTTGGCTATACTGGAAAATCCTTCAACGAACTTGCGGTAATAACCGGCAAGTCCGAGAAAGCTTCGGATTTCAGTCACACTGGTTGGGGATAACCAGTCAACAATGGCTTGGATCTTCTCAGGGTCAACAGAAATTCCTCCGCAGATACAACATGTCCGAGAAATGCCACTTCACTGAGCCAAAACTCACACTTGCTAAGCTTGGCATACAGCTGGTGCTCTCGGAGGGTCTCCAAAACTAGACGCAGGTGTTCAGCATGCTCTTCTTCGGTCTTGGAATAAATAAGGATGTCATCAAGGAAAACTACCACGAACTTGTCGAGGTACTCCATGAAAATCTTGTTCATGAGATTCATGAAATAGGCTGGGGCATTGGTCAGACCAAAGGACATCACGGTGTATTCAAACAAACCGTAACGGGTGGTGAAGGCGGTCTTGGGAATGTCTGTCTCTCGGATCTTCAACTGATGGTAACCTGTCCGAAGATCGATCTTGGAAAAGACTCGGGCTCCGTTCATTTGATCGAACAGATCCTCGATCTTGGGAAGAGGGTACTTATTTTTAATGGTCACGTCATTCAGCTTGCGATAATCCACACACAGGCGTGTGGTACCGTCTCTCTTGTCCACAAAAATAATGGGTGATCCCCATGGTGAAGCGCTTGGGCGAACAAGACCTTTGCTTAGCATATCAGCCAACTGCTTCTTCAACTCAACCAGTTCTTCCGGATTCATCCGATAAGGCTTTTGGGATATGGGGGATGTCCCTGGGATAAGCTCAATTATGAACTCAATATCCCGGTCTGGCGGCATACCAGGCAATTCTTCTGGGAAAACATCCTTGAACAGGTGAACAACACGGATCTCATCTAGGGCGGGTCGAGCTATGCTCTCATGGCATCCGGGTCTGGTCTGGCTGGTCTCAGATGCATACTCCACTTCAACTCCATCATCAGAAGTGAGAGAAACAGCTCTTCGGGCACAGTCAATACGACCGTGATACTTGGCTAACCAATCCATTCCAAGAATAACGTCTATGCCTTGGTTTCCTAAGATAATTAGGTCGGCTGCAAACCTTTCTCCTCCAATTTCTATGGGGGTTTCGGAACACATCTGGTTGGTTTTGGCTAACAGTCCTGGGGTTTGTACCAACATGGTTTGGGTAAAAGACTCCCGACTAAACCTCCCTTAGAAACAAACTCTTTGGTAATAAACGAATGGGTGGCACCAGAATCAAACAGAACAGTTGCAGGTACTGAGTTGACAAGGAACGTACCCAGCACAACATCTGGCGCTTCTTCAGCCTCTTCAGCATTGATGTGGTGCAGACGGCCTCTGACAACAGCAGCATTCCCGCGGGGTGCGGCATTCTTGCCATTACCATTTCCATTGCGGCCTTGACCATTGTTCGGTGCATTGGGGCGCTGGACAGGCTTCTTGGGATTGGGGCATTCTCTGGAGTAGTGACCTTTGTTGCCACATTCAAAGCAGACAACATTGGCATTGGGGTTGAAGTTGTTGAAGTTTCCTCTGGGACGGTTATTGTCATTGGGGCGGTTGAAGTTGTTTGGGCGGTTAGGGAAATTGGGGCGTGGAGCTTGGGGTGGACGATAAGCAGGCCTGGGGTTCTGCTGAAAGATACGAGGTTTCTGGCTGCTCGAACCTTCCTGAGCATTCATCCTCCTCTTGCGACCTTCATACATAGACTTGCGCTTGGTCTCCAGCTGGATGGCTTTGTCCACAAGTGACTCCAGATCACGGAAGTCATGGATAACCAGAGCACACTGCAGTTCATCATGAAGTCCACTCATGAAACGCTCCATCTTCTTCTCTTCTTTGTCGGTGTCATCAGGAGCATACCGAGATAAGTCGGTAAACTCATCCAGATAACCGACCACATCTTACTTCCCTGCCTCAGCTTACGGAATTCATCCTTCTTCCTCTCAATGAGTCCGTAGGGAATGTGCTTCTTGCGGAACTTCTCCTGGAACTCAGCCCAGTTGATAACATGACCAGCTTGCTGGAGAGCCTTGGTAGTTTCCCACCAAGCTCTTGCAGGTCCAGCGAGATAGTGGGTTGCATACAACACTTTCTCATTTTCTCCCACAGCAGCAACTTCCAGATTGTTGTCGATGGTGCGAAGCCAATCATCGGCTTCAGTGGGTGAAGTCCCTTGGAGTAGGTGGGTGGGTTGGTCTTCTGAAAATCACCTAAGGTAGATCGCTGGTTTCCATCGCCATTGCCATTACCACCATTGTTGTTGTTGTTGTTGTTGTTGTTTTGTTGTTGTTATAAGCGGCTGCGAGTTGTTGCAGGGCAGTGAGATGAGCCTGGCGCTCCTGCCGGGCATTTTCACGTTCCTCCATGATAAGCGCGAGAAGTTGGGCGGGGGTTGGGTCCGGTGGTGGTGGTGCTGATCCTGATCCTTCCGCACTGCGACGGGGCGGCATCCTGAAGCACACCGGGTATAAGAGGCAAGGCAAGAAAAGTTCGACTAAGGGAAAAGACGATTTCTCAAGTGGTTAATTAATTTTAAGGACTTATATGAAAATATTTCACACAGATCTAACAAGACAAACATACTTATATTTCACAAACATCACATCAAGGAGTTCACAACAACTTCAAGCTTACAACATCAAGCTTACAACATCACCTTACATCTAAGGTACATAGCATCTGGTTTCCAAAAGAACCACTACTCGACTCGACTAGCGATAGGGGTCAACCTAATCCTGCGGTAGTGATCAAGTCACTCGCCTACTGAGGTGGAACCTCCAGCTCTAACACGTCAGCATCTGACTGGTAGGGTGGCTCCTCGGGATCCTCCTCCTCGTCCTCGAGAACTGCCTCGAGTGGCTCCTCCTCCTCGTCAACTAACTCCTCCTCATCATCGTCCTCCTCACAATCCATCTCCTCCACGAAGTCATCATCGTCACTGAGGAAAGCGTTGTTCTCCTTGCGGAGATCCTCGCCCTCCTCCTCCATCTCGTCAGTATGGTGCTCTAGATCCTCAATCAGCTCGTCCTGCTCCGCCACCTTCTTGCGGAGCTTTACGATAGTCTTCCTCAGCTGGGCCCTCTTCCTGAGAAGAGCGACCTTCTCCTCCATCAGCTTCTCCTCGTTCTCGCGAAGCTCAACGAGCGACTCGCGGTCAAAGTGAAGCTGAATCCTAGTGCGCATCAGATCATCCTGAGTGCACTGAAGTAAGATCTCCATGTCCATGATGTAGCTCCCAAACATCGGGTGGCAAGGGGAAGGAGTAGGGTGTCCGTCGCAGTTGCGCCTCCCGTAGAACCGGAAACGGGAATCTACCAACTCCGCCTTGTGCTCCTCACAAAGTCGGGCTAGCATCCTCTGTGTGGCAGTACAGAGACCATCAACCCAGGTGGCCTCCTTGGTGGTGAAGACGAGTGTCCTGGAACTGGGAGACTTGATGTTCCTGCGAACTGACGACTTGATGAGCCAGCTCAGCCTTCCGACACCGTGAACGTCAATCTGAGCTCCCTCAAACTCTGGAGCGGGGCGACCTAACAGCTTGCTCAACTCGAACAAGTCCCTCTCAAACGTCAGCTTGCTATCCTTCTCAAGCTGAACGAACTCGGTCCAATGGAGTGCCATCTACAATTTTTAAGCAAAATTTTAAGTTAGTGGATGATAAGTGTACAAAATTTTAATTAGTGAGGTAACAATAGGCAGAATTTTAAGCTTAATGAGATGGCAAGTCTGCAAAATTTTAAGGATACAAGGAAAATGTAATGTTTAATGAGAATAAATTTTGCATAAGTAAGAGGATTGGAGATAAGCAGTTTTCGAAAATACTTCACTCCTTTCTTTTAGAAATTAATCTTTTTGTAACATTTGTCTAACGACCATGCTAACTAAGGTTTCCTAAAGTCAGGATGGCTCTGATACCAAGTCTGTGGGGACCCCGGACTAGCTGTCCGAAATACCCGATTATGCTTAACACAACGATCCCGTGATCAGTCTGTCGTTGCACATAATCCGAATTGGATACCAAAGTTTACATCCATTACAATACCGAATAAAAAGTCTTACATAAATGGTCATTTAGACCAAGTCTTACATAGGTGCCTTCATGGGCCAAACCAAAATATCAGCGGAAGCTACGGCGTAGTAGACATCATATTCTAACGATGACGACCCGACAGGCAGCTGACTTGTGGAGATCCTTAGTTCGCGTAGAAGTCGCCATACTCCTGCTCGGCGTAGTGCTCCTCCTCGTAGTCTGGCTAGGACAATAGCCAGGGACGAAACCAATATGAGTACATTTGAATGTACTCGCAAACTACCCCAACATGAGTATGCACTAGTTTTATTTTACTTACAACTTTTATTTGTTTAAAACATCTCTATATCTTTATTGAAAAAGGTAAGAAGAGTTTTATAACTATTTTGAAAGAAGTCACCATCTCATTTGTTTCTCCAAAACCCCTCCTTTTCCTGACCATGGCTCACCATGGTCCATTTATTCCACAACTCCTACCACTCCATGTGGTATAGTTGTGTCACACCATCACCATTTCAGTTTCTTTTAACTCAAAAGCTTTTCCAAAACTTGCACATGGTCAAAGTAGGGCCTCCCAACTGTCCATATCCGAGGACTCGGCTATTCGAATAGTTTTAACCCTCTGCAGAGGTAGCACGCTGACATGGGTATGCCTATCGGGTACCCTACCATGAGGGTACCTGGTGCACGTATCGACTAGGCCCAACTATCAGAGCCTACATGAAGCCCATGAAGGGAGGCCCACGAAGATGGAGTATCCTCCAAGTTTGGCGAAACAATAGTCGGTTTAGAGTTTCCTTACTTGTAAATCGAGTCGGTTACGAACACCCGAGACCCAGCCTATTATTTAAGGACTGGGAGGGCCATCGAACCAGACCACGTACCAGAGCCACCAAACCCTAGCGAGATCGACATCTCGCCGGGATCCTTGTAACCATCATATTCACAAAGCAATAACAGACAGGCAGGACGTAGGGGTGTTACCTCCACACGAGGGCCCTGAACCTGGGTAAAATCTTTGCCCTGCTTGTCAGCCGACGATACTTCCAGCTCTACCACGTTCTCTCCCCCATATTCATAACCTAGGGACCTTAACCATGGGTCTTGATGAGTCTACCCCTCGTCAAGTGGCGCCGTCTGTGGGAAAGAATAGCGCTGGACTCGAAGTTTCGCCGGTCCCAACAGCAAACGGCAAATCGCCGATCACACCAGCAAACGGCAACTCGCCGATCTCATCTGCAAACGGCAACTCGCCGGCCATGTCAGCAAACAGCAACTCGCCGATCCAGGCGACACACGGCGACTCGCCGATCCACTCGAAAAGCGGCAGCCTGCCCGCTTCACCTGCAAAAAGCGCATCTGCTCTTCCAATGAATTTCAATCCGCACTCGCCGAGCTTCAGGAGGCGTTTTCCGGCCTTGAATCAGGTTTGAGTTTAACTGTTGGAGCATTCAATTTTTTCGTAAACAATCTTGGCACGCAGGACTCGACAGATCCGCAACAACTGGCGCTGGGCGCACTCGAGGCTCCGTCGACTGCGCTCGCCCCGTCGTCGATTCCTGAAGCCTGCTCGCCCGCAACAACCATGTCGACCGGCGAGATCGACAGGTTCATGATGACGGAACTCCAAGGCGAGGAGGCAGAATCAGCATACCGCACAAGCAACGTCGACTTCAACCTACCACTCGACGAGAGTTTCGACTGCGGGATCTCCCTCGATGACTTCTACGAGCCCGCGATTCATAACGACAGCAACGTCGACTCGGAGATCTTCACCAACACCAACCTCGACTCAGAAATCCATAATGGCTTCGCCAACACCGAGATGAGCATAGGCGATGAGCACATCGACAACGAGATTCGCCTCGAAGATCTACTCGATGAACACACTGGCTCTGACATGAGCCTCGACGGCGACGTCGAGTCCATGACTGGAATCGACAGCACATACACCTGTCCACGGGTCACGCCCCATCAGGTCTACGTGGCCTTCTCCGCAGAATCATCCGCAGACGCAGCCGCTCGCAGGCCTGCACAATTCCCATGCACGGTAACCATGCCGGATGGGGTCACAACCTTGACAATCACGGAGGAGATGGCAGCAAAAGCAGATAAAGTCATAAAGGAGTGCACAATGATGCCACCAAATTCCACCCCAGAGGAGATGTTGACCTTCCAGTACTTCAACTGGCAGGAGTCAATTCGACTGCAAAACTACCGAGCGACGCTCGAGAGCGCAAAAGGCAAGCCAGCCTCTCGAGTGCCCGAAGAAGGGAGCAATCCCTCGGGTCCACAATGCAACCAACCCCACGACCTAGGTCGCGGTTGGCAAGCCTTCCAGAACATGAAAGGGTAGCAATCACCCGTAACCTGTCGTTCATGACAGAGGACGCTAACGGAATCCCAGTGCCCAAAACTGCTGCGGGTGCATTATTCTCCGTAGGTGCTTACCTCAAGGCAATGCAACCTCCGGCGAATGACCCTAACGCAGCCCTGCATCGCCAACAACTCAAATCGCTAGCTCTAGCGGCACAGGCTATACAGCCAGAAGACAAAACTCCAGCAAGGAATCGCGATCGCGACATAGTCGACTCACGACACGCAGCACATCATCGCAGTGGTCGCAGCCACCACTCGGATGAAGGAAGGAGAAGCACGCGCCGGCACAGGTCCAGCAGAAGCAGATCTCGAAGATCCTATAGCAGCGATTCATACTCTGATCGCGAACCAGAGCCATGCGGAGCATTGTGCTTCACTCGACGCATCCGTGAGACGCGGATGCCCAAAGGTTCAAGTTGACAGGCGAACAACCCAAGTACAACGGTCGCCAAGAACCTTCCGGGTGGCTAGAAGATTACAGACTCGCCGTGGCATGCCAGCGTGGCACGAACACCACGGCGATGCAGTACATACGACTCATGCTCGAAGGAACTGCCCGCGACTGGCTCAAGGCTCCCTCCATCATCATACGACTCGTGGGACGATTTCCGCAGAGACTTCATCAAAAACTTCGAGCCTCTATGTGAGCGCCCGAAGACATTCGAAGAATTAAGGCATGCACTCAACGATCAGACGAGTCGTTGAGATCATACATACGGCGGTGGACCGAAATACGCAATTCGGTTGGCAAAGTGTCAGAAGACAGGGCCATGGATGCCTTCATACAAGGTCTCGCCAGGAAGGACTTCAAAGAGGCACTGGTCGTGAAAAGCCAACCTCCCTGGCTGACCTCATCAAAGTTGCGACTGAGTGGGCAGATGGAGAGGATTCTGTACGCAGATCCCGTGCTTCCCCACACGCGACAACTACGAAAGCGGCAGTCGAGGCCGCAGAGATTCATACAGAGAAGATCGCAGGCGCAAACGTTCCAAACGTCCTTACGACGATAACAGACCCGAGTTCATGGCGGCTGGATACACACAACCCGGGAAGACCAAGATAGAAGCAATCGACGCTCGGATGATCGACGGGACAGTCGAGATCGCGAGCAGCGGAGCGACAGCTACAAAAGGCAAGAATGGCGCAAACGCAGCGACGCAAAACCCGAGCGGTCATTCGAGGAAAAGATGGACGACTGGTGCAGATTCCACCTCTTCAAGGGGGACGACGGAAAACTACGCTCCAATCACACCCTAAGGAACTGCAGGGAATTCGACCAAATGGCGACTGACTACATGATACGACTCAAAAGGTACGGCCCAGCACCTGCTCAGCCCACGCCTGCACCCGCACCACAGCCGAACGCTGTGCCCGCTCTCATGGCGCCACAGCCGCCACCGCAACCACCACCACAGCCTGCTCCAGGCGCAAACCTCGCAGGTGCCATACAACCCGTACTACGGGCGGAAGATGATCAATATCCACAGCCCCACGGGCAGATGTACATGATACAAAAGGGTCGCCCCTCCAACAGGCAGCAAAAGCTAATCACTCGACAGTGAACATGGCTGTCATGGCACCTCCTGCCGTGCCCGAATTTCTGAAGGGATCGGAAACCATCATAAGCTTCAGTCGAGAGGATCATCCCCCAGCTGTAGTTCGACCAGGGCACGCGGCTCTGGTACTCGACGCGCAAATAGGAGGCTACGCCATGACCAAGGTCTTCATGGATGGAGGCAGCGGCATAAACATCATCTTCGCGGACACGCTCCGCAAAATGAACAGGTCAGTCGAAAACCTCCCAAAATCTTCAAATACCTTCCACGGTATTGTTCCTGGCAAAGCAATTAGCCCAGAAGGCACCATACAACTCGACGTTACGTTCGGGGACAAAAGCCACTTCAGGACAGAGTCGATTGAGTTCGAGGTCGTCGACTGGAAATCACAATACCATGCTATTCTTGGTCGCCCGACGTTTGCTCGATTCATGGCGGTGCCACACTACGCGTACCTCACGCTGAAGATGCCAGGACCAAAGGGAGTCATCACTGTCCGTGGAAACTTTCAAAGGTCCGATGCTTGCGACCGCGAGTTCAGCAAAATCTCCGAGATGTTCGGGGTGGAAGAATCACTCGCCGACTGGCGATTTCCAACGACCGCACACTCCTTCCGGAGCATAAGAAGTTGGCAGTCGACAGATCCTTCAATGCTACAAATGACACAAGGTCGCATCAGGTGCACCCGACCGATCCGTCCAAGACAGTCAACATATCTTCGAGCCTGCCTATCGCATAGGAAGGCGCGCTCGTCGAATTCCTCCGTGAGAACTGGGAAATATTTGCGTGGTGTCCAGCCGACATGCCAGGTATTCCCAGGGAATTCGCCGAGCACTCTCTCCAATTGTTTCCAGATGCAAAGCCAGTCAAGCAAACGATGCGTCGAATCTCCGGCCCAAAGCGAACCGCAGTCGAATCTGAAGTCGACCGGTTACTCGCAGCAGGATTCATTAGGGAAATCAAGAAATCACAATGGGTGGCCAACCCCGTACTCGTAGAGAAGAAGCATACAGACATCCTTCGGATGTGCGTGGACTTCACAGCGCTGAACAAGTGCTGTCCAAAGGATCACTTCCCGCTACCCGAATCGACCAGATCGTCGACTCCACCGCCGGATGCGCACGACTCTCCTTTCTGGATGCTTACTCAGGTTATCACCAGATAAGGATGAAGCAAGAAGACGAAGAAAAAACGGCGTTCATAACCCCACTCGGGGTCTACTGCTACACAACTATGCCCTTTGGGCTCAAAAACGCGGGTGCAACATACCAGCGCATGATGCAGGACTGCCTCAAAAAGCAAATCGGACGCAACGTCCAGGTCTACGTGGATGACATTGTCATTACCACAAGGGAAGAACACACACTACTCGACGATTTGAGGGAGACGTTCGCAAACCTCAAACGCTTCCATATCAAGCTCAATCCTAAGAAGTGCACGTTCGGCGTTCCAGCCGGGCAGCTCTAGGGTACCTAGTCTCTGCCCGTGGAATCGAAGCAGACCCGGAGAAAATACAGGCCATCCTCACAATGCAAAGGCCTTCAAAGCTTCACGATGTGCAGAAACTAGCAGGACGAGTAGCAGCGCTCAGTCGATTCATCAGCAAACTGGGTGAAAAGGCTCTACCATTCTATCGACTGATGAAGAAGGCGGACAAGTTCGAGTGGACGCCAGAAGCTGAAGCAGCCTTCACAGATCTCAAGCGGATCCTCACAAGCCCTCCGATCCTCGTCGCACCTAAGGAACGGGAACCACTCTACCTGTATGTCTCGGCTACAAACAGGGTGGTGAGCACCGTACTGGTAGTCGAACGCATGGAGGAGGGGCACATCCAAAGCATACAACGTCCAGTCTACTACCTGAGCGAGGTTCTCTCCATATCAAAACAGCGGTACCCGCACTATCAAAAGCTGGCATACGCTGTATTCATGTCCTCAAGGAAGTTGACACACTACTTCACCGAGCACCCGATCACCGTGGTAAGTAACTCAGCAATCGGTGATATCCTCACAAACCCCAATGCAACGGGTCGAGTCGCAAAATGGCTCATCGAGCTGGCTCCAAGAGACATCAAGTACGAGCACCCGAAGGCTATCAAAGCACAAGTCCTACCCGACTTCACAACCGAGTGGATAGAGGCCCAATTACCTGGAGCACCAGACGTGTCCAATTCCTGGACCATGTACTTCGATGGGTCCAAGAAACACGAAGGCGCAGGCGCAGGCGTCATCCTCATATCACCAAAAGGGGACAAGCTACGTTATGTTTTGCAGATGGGATTCAAACTACCCTCCAATAACGAGGCTGAATACGAGGCTCTGATCCATGGCATGCGGATGGCAAAAGCACTTGGGTGCACTCGATTGATGATCTACGGCGACTCCAATCTCGTGGTGCAGCAAACAATGAAGGCCTGCGACGCAATCGCGGACAACATGATCGCTTATCGCGACCTGTACAACACACTGGAGGGCAGCTTCGAGGGCTGCGAGTTGAGGCACATAGGAAGGGAAAGTAACGAAGAAGCAGACATGCTAGCCAATCTTGGCTCAACTGGCGCACAAATTCCACCTGGTGTCTTCCTCGAGCGCATCGAACACAGATCTATCAAGGAGAAACGAGAGCCTCCTCCGTCGACTACGCCACCAAAAGCAAAGCGCCAGCACAGAGGACCCCCCAGTCGAGGTATCTCATTGAGCCAACTGGACTCAACCTTTTCTGGCTTACATACTCCGCGGCGAGCTACCAGATGACATAACCGAGTCCCGACGCGTGACTCGAAGATCAAAAGCATACACCGTTATCAACGGCGAGTTATACAAGCGCAGCATATCAGGTATGTTCCAAAGATGCATCGCATTCGAAGATGGCCAAGCCATACTTCGAGATATTCATGCAGGTACCTGTGGGCATCACGCCAGCAGTCGATCACTCGTAGCCAAAGCCTTTCGCGCAGGGTTTTACTGGCCTACAGCACTCAAAGACGCGGAGGACATAGTCAAAAGGTGCGTCGGCTGCCAGAAATTCGCAACAAGGCCGCACGCACCCGCATCGGCGTTGAAGACTATACCGCTGGCCTGGCCTTTCGCCCAATGGGGGCTCGATATGGTTGGGCCACTCAAAAAATCATCGCATGGCGGGCATACTCACCTACTGGTGGCAGTCGACAAGTTCACAAAGTGGATCGAGGCGGTCCCCATCACAAATTCGACTGCTACTACGGCAGTCAACTTCATAAAGAGCATCATCTACCGCTTCGGTGTCCCAAACAGTATCATCACTGATAACGGCACAAACTTCACGGCTGAGGAGTTCAAAACCTTCTGCAAAGAGCAGGACATTACGCTCAACTACGCATCCGTGGCATCCACAATCCAATGGCCAAGTCGAAAAGGCCAATGGACTTGTGACGAGTGGGATCAAGAAGCGCCTCCTGGTGCCACTCAAAAGAGCTGCGGGTGCTTGGGTCGAAGAACTACCATCTGTGCTATGGAGCCTACGCACAACTCCCAACACTTCTACGCAGTTCACCCCATTCTTCATGGTCTATGGTGCAGAGGCAATTCTGCCATCAGATGTAAGGTTCAATGCGCCACGAGTTGAAGCATACAATGAAGAAGACGCGGAAGAAGCACTCGAAGACGCAGTCGACTTGCTCGATGAGGCGCGACACGGCCTTGGCCCGCACAGCTGTTTACCAGCAGGATCTCCGCAACTACCATAGCCGTCGACTGCGAACCAGGTCCTTCGTCGTTGGCGACCTGGTTCTTCGACTGAAGCAAAAGAAGGTGCACAAGCTCGCTTCCCCATGGGAGGTCCCTTCATCATCACGGAGGTCCTTGGTGGAGGCGCATATCGACTGAAGCACGCGAAGACAGGCGAACTCTCTCATAATCCTTGGAACGTTGCGCATCTGCGCCGTTTCTACGCATAAAGTGCTCACAGTCATACAATGTAATAGGCTATATGTCGGATGGCTGCAGGTTTCAGACGCGCTCTTTTCCTTACCAGGGTACCTAAGGGGACTGGAAGGTTTTTAATGAGGCGGCCTGCAGCCTAACATTCAAAAGAGGAATAAAATCAATGTTCCTTCGACTTCTTTGTGGTACTACCCGCATAATTCATACCTTAACCGCACCCGAAACCCTCGGGGGCTGTGTTATCGATCAAATGAGCTCTCGCTCTTGCAGAAACACAATGCCTTAGCCGCACCCGAATGCTCGGGGGCTGCGTAACAAGGATCCAAACAAAGAACACAAAAACTCTGCAGCCGCACTCGAATACTCGGGGGCTGCACAGTCATTGGTTCACAACCAACACATATTTCACAAACCCCGCTCGACTGACTCGGGGGCTCGACAAAAAATCAAAGTATACAAACTATACAATATACAAAGAGTCAAAAATTACACTCGGGGGCTGCCCCCTATACAAAAATTGCACTCGCAAACTATTCTAATCCTCAGGCTCGTCCTTTACGGGCAGCTCGGGACCGCAAAGCTGTTCGCGAGTGCACTCGATTAGTGTCTCCGCAGCTTGGATCGTGTCATCCAGGTCTTTTGTTCGAGAACCTCTCCGGCTGCAGGTGTCCGCAACACCAACCTTGGTTTTCGACTACGCATATACGCCATTGCAGCGTTGGCTCCAATCACAAGTCTCTGAGACAGCAACTCTCGAATGGGATTTGTTTGACGGAAGATGTTCAACAAAGCACGAATCCCTTGTGGTTGTGGCCCCGCAGGAAAAAGAGTCTCGTTCAGGCGAATAAACGCTGCCCGGCATAACTCCAGCAGTTCAGCACTTCGCCAGACGCGATCCTTCAGGGTGGCGAGTATGCGGGCATGGTACCTATCAAGCCAAAAGTGTTGACGCCCAGTCGTAGGGTCGTCAACCACGCTATCCAGACGCCCTTCCACGCGAATCTTTTCAGCCTGGAAGTTGTCGACAAAGCCTACAAACACGGGCGCACCAGTCAGATCAAAAGGACAAAGCTACGCAAAAAGCTTGTAAACAGAGCAAGACTCGAACTTACACTCGAGTTGCCTGTTCACAAGATCCATCTCCCCGAGCACATATTCCTCGCGTTGGGTGGCCAACGCGGGTCTCGCCCTCAATCGATTCAGCTCAGCCTGGGCGTCCTTCAGATCTTGCTCCATTCTCACAAATTTGGCCTTCATATACTCCATCACCTTGGCATCATTTACCACTGACCCTGGGATCGGGTGGTGATTGGAGCCTGCGAGGAACTAGTCGCAGTAGCAGGTTCTCGTGACTGTTCAAAGAGCATAATCACAAACACAAAGTTTGTGTCAGAAGCTAAAACTCATGTCATAAGCATACAACTCTTCGAGTGAAAGACATTAGCAAAAGACTATTTGCATAAACAAGGTAGCACAAACAAAGCGCAGACTCGCGCAGTTCAGAAGGTATCATTACAAGGCATAAAACAAAAGGGTACAGCTACCCTAAACCTAAGATTCGATTTCCTAAGCAGACGATTGGCAGTCTCGAGTGCCCGGCGCTCCATGGTGTTCATAAAAACCTCGGCCAGTCGCGCGGCGGCTCCGCTCACCCCCTTCAGAGAAATGGGCTTCCCATCTGGCTTCCGAGGGAACGCAGACAGTGCTGCCTCGTAGTCGCAATCTATCCCATGTCCCATAAGAAGCTTGATGGTGGACTCGGATCCGCGTACCGTGTTGGCGCGAGCGAAACCCGCCATGGTGGACGTCCCGGGGCCAAACACGTCGGCGAAGTCGTCCGCCGTCGACGGCACTACGCCAGTCGGGAACACCACCTTGTATACAGCGCCAAGTGTGCTCGTCGATTTGGCGAGTGCTCTTTCGCCTGGTTGCATAGGCGCCTAAGCCGCCCACAGCCTGTTCCAGCGAAAGATCGTCACTCGCCACGTCCGCAGAGGCCGGTGCGCCAACAGCTTCTGCACAATTCAAAAAGGCAAAAGTCATTTCATGACACTCGACAGTTATATCGTCATATCAAAAGGAGAAAAGATTACTCACCTCCCATGGCCTGCGCGAGTGCCGCGAGCTGGTCAGCATATCCTCGCTCGCGTGCAGCGGCTGAGTTGGTGGCGGCAGCCAGCTCTTTCTTCGACTCTTCGCGCTGCGCGGCGAGTGCATCTTCCAGCTCCTTCTTCTCGCCTGGCCCAGCAAAATCACGTGCATTCAATACTCGACAAAATCAAGCATTGCAAAAAGAAATTCAGCAAAACAAAAGCAAAAAGGAGAACTCACGACTGAGCCGCTCTAGCTCGGCGCGCATGGTATCCCTCTCCTGCTCCACCTGGACATAAGCCTTGGCAATCTGCCAAGGTGTGGTAGAAGGGCTGCAAGCACACGAATTCAGCAAAAATTCAAACTCTCACAGACCTACAACTAAACGGGTCAAGCAAAAAGCTACTTACGTGGTTCATCCACGGCTCAGGAGCCGCGACTGATGTCCCGACATCTGGAGTTGCCGCCTTGGCTGTCTCAACGACAGCATCAGTGGCCATTGGCTGGGCAGCCTCGTTTCCAGTCGGTGCAGAATTCGAGTGCTCCAGGGTTGGAACATTCTCGACTGGAGGAGTCCCAGGCTGATTGTTTTCAGCGCTGTGGGCAACACAACAAAGCAAAAGACGGTCAGCACAAATATGTGACAGCACAAAATTTCATATACTCAAAAACACATACCTGTGTCCTCATCTCCTCATCTTCGGAGTCGCCAAAAATTGGTCCCCCAAAGGCTGGGGTACCACTCGACTGAAGAGGAAGAGTTGAGCTTGTTGAGCACGCACGCAAAGGAGCGGCTTGGAAAACAGGTGGTGAGCCTGATTCCTCGTCATCCTCCAAGCCCTGCCCCTCGCGGGTGAACTCACAGCAGAAGGCGCCTTCTTGGCCAGTCGACGCCGCTTCGGTGGCGCGGTATCGACTTCTTGGTCAGAGGTGGCCTTGTCTTCAGATTGGACCTCTTCTGCTGCTTCCTCCTCGACCTCCTCCACATGTGAAGTGGTGGCAGAAGGGATGGGCGACTGATCCCCTTTCGGGTCCACCACCTGTGCCTGTGTTTCTTCAGTCTCGCCATTTTCAGGCAGAGGAGGAAGGGAGGCAGCAGTCGAGTGACCCTGCATAGCATACATCACAAATTGCAAAGTCAGAATCAAAAAACACATATCGTAGAAATACGAGTGGCAAACTATTAAACTACAGACATACCTCAAGCAAAGGGTTTTCCGTCCCGTATGGCGTGACGGGACAATCGATGTTGCAAGGGTCGGCTGTCGTCAGGCTGGTGATGTGCGCACGTGCGTCACAAGCTCGTTCCTTGACAGTTCCTCTGGGCTCATCCGAGTGGAGTCACTCGCGCCCTCATACTCCCACATGGGGTGCGCTCGGGCACGGAGTGGCCACACTCGCCTCTTTACAAAGGTGGCGATCAAGTGAAGGCCTGTGACCTTGTCCAGCAGTCCGTCGATTCGAGTCAGCAAAGGGCGCTTCCTCCATTTCTTCGGCTGAGAGCTGGTGATCCCACGCCTTGGTCCTGACGTAAGCCGCAGTCGAGAAGGTGGCGACTCCGTCTTGCTCGACACTCGCATAAAACCACCCTTTCCTCCAGCCTTGCGCGGAGTCGACGGTCTTCAGGCGGAAATAGCGGGTGTCGCTGCGCACCTGGATGCCGCAGCCGCCCACGGGGTAGGTGCGACCACCTCCTCTGTTGGGTCGCACCATGAATATGGTCTTCCATAGCGCCCAGCTGGGTGCGACGCCAAGGAAGCACTCGCACAGCGTGATAAAACACGCAATATGCATAATACCGTTCGGGGTGAGATCGTGGATCTGCACCCCGTAGGCATAAAGGAGGCCACGAACAAAGTCGTGGAGGGGAAGCGAGAAGCCCCTGGACACAAACTCCGCAAAGCAAACGCGCTCGTTGGCGCGTGGTTCGGGGCATACCTCCTTGGGCGATGGAGCGCGGACGGCGAGTTGCTCCGCGGGTGGCAGATATCCCTGCTCGCGGAGCTTGAGCAATGGGCGTCCTTGACGGTGGACTTCGCCCAGTCCCCGCTGTTCTTCTTCAGGCGCGGTGGACGCAGATGTACCCGCCACGGTCTTTTGCCCTTGGCCGCATCGGTCGCGGCAGCGGCGCGGCACCACGCTTGGAGCCTCCACCTTTCGCCATTGCAACGATGGATGAGGGTGGAGAAGAGAGCTTGGGCGCAGAGCAATGGAGGTGGGCGCGAGGAGAAGATGAGACGAGGGGCGGCGCAAAGAGGCAAATGGCAAGTAAAAAATTCTGCCAGCGCTGTCTCTATTTACCACAGATCAAAACGATCGCAACCGTCAAAACAAAGGCATACGCTCCGCGCGAAATCTAGCCATACACGTGGCAGCCGCGAGGGCAACCGTCGCCGGCCACTCCGCCCACTACGCACGGGAAACTAGGAAACCATCATCACGCCCCGTGAAAACCGCGCCAGAGCGGTCAAATCAAGTCCAAACGGCGCATCTTGGTCAGCTCTGCAAAAATGGGCCCACACAGAAGTGTCACGTCCCATCAGTCTTACCAGCACGCCACCGCTTGTCAGAGATGGCAGTCGCAAAATGCGTCATTGCTGACGTTATTCATATTGCACAACTGGCACAAAAGTCACTCGATGATTCATTCGAATGATGTCACACCATAAACTCGATGGGTTTTCCAGCAAGGTCATAGATGCCAGTCGAAGGACTTTCGACTGCAACATCATACTCCCATCGGGAGCATCAAAAATTTCTTTGACTAATATGTGCAGGGTAAAAAGATTTTGAGATTATCCTCCATTGCAAGCAATAAAGCACAATCTCGGGGGCTACTCCCATCGGGAGCGCTGTCGCGCACCCGATAAAATAATGGCAAAGTATCAGTCGACAATTACTCGACTCAGTTCATAAGCAAAATCACACTCGAAATATTCCCAGTTGATCCGACGATCCTTGGATGCTGCATGCATAGTGCAAAGGTAAGACCCACCGATCAGTCGAGTGGGCTAGGACCGCTCCGCAGCGTTATCCTAAATGTTCCGTGTCAGCAGACATGATGAAAATCCCGACGGACGCGTTGGGTATTCAAAATTATCTGCAGTTCGATTCCGTAAGACCTCAACGGCCGTTTCGAGTCTGTCCAGTTTGTTCCAGATTCGAGTCCGGGGACTCGAGTTTGATTGAAAGCTAGTATGGTTTTGCCACAAATGGTAGTTAACTGGCCCCGATCCGTCGTGTGTGCCGGGCCTGCTAAGCTAATATCCCTTGACTATCATAAGCAAAAACTCATAGTCGATGAAACACTCGACATAGCCAACATGTGCTATTTCATAAGAATTCTAAATACAGATGCAAAAAAATGTAACGTGCATGATGTATGAGTCCATGCCCGACTCTTCGAATCAGACAAGTACTCGGGGCTACTGACATGGGTATGCCTATCGGGTACCCTACCATGAGGTACCTGGTGCACGTATCGACTAGGCCCAACTATCAGAGCCTACATGAAGCCCATGAAGGGAGGCCCACGAAGATGGAGTATCCTCCAAGTTTGGCGAAACAATAGTCGGTTTAGAGTTTCCTTACTTGTAAATCGAGTCGGTTACGAACACCCGAGACCCAGCCTATTATTTAAGGACTGGGAGGGCCATCGAACCAGACCACGTACTTTCAGAGCCACCAAAACCCTAGCGAGATCGACATCTCGCCGGGACCTTGTAACCATCATATTCACAAGCAATAACAGACAGGCAGGAGTAGGGGTGTTACCTCCACACGAGGGCCCTGAACCTGGGAAAATCTTGCCCTGCTTGTCAGCCGACGATACTTCCAGCTCTACCACGTTCTCTCCCTCATATTCATAACCAGGGAC